>CAJNDS010002253.1:222903-548479 GCA_905221605.1 Symbiodinium natans
CTCCGAACGTCGAAGATGGCACACTGACGGCGAAACGTTTCTGGCACCAAGCTCGCGTGCGTTAGAAAGCAAGTAAACCGAGCATTGATGCTGAAGGGATGCATCTGGAGAACATTACTGCACTCCTCCTCCTGCGAATCCAGGGTTTGGTGCCACCTATGCCAATCTGACAAAGCACTGCACTTGTCAATACCTCGACGTATAAAGCTGGAGGCTTCTGGAAGTCTCGCACCCTCCGAGTAGATTTCCCCCAATCGGTGCTCTGCCAAAGGGAGCCTGTTGGCCGCATCTAGAATCTGCAAGAAGCCAATCGTATGCCAGAAACCAGTGCCGCCAGCTATGTTCTTGATGTCCTTAATAGGGGGGGGGGGGGGGGGGATTGACATAGATCCGCAAGGGCAATGGCGCTACTAAGGTGCCTGCAAAGAAGGCCGCTCTACAATGACTCTACAAATGCCCAAGCACACAACAGTCGCCCGTCCAAGCAGTCCTTTTATCCTCTTTGGTCTTTTGAATAATTCGGCAAACCTTAGCACTTAGCGGCCCTAAGGCAGTCCTCCACATGTACCACACTGGCATCTGCAACATCGACGACCGCCCTGACCAGCTGCTGAAACATGTGAATCGGCCACTGGAAGGCCAGGTCTCTCAGAATGAGCTCTCGCTCGCAAGGAGGTACTGACAAGATCTGGTGTGAGATGAACCACACGAAGTGAACCACCCAGGAGGAATGCTCCATGTCTCGATTGGCGAAGAGCGACTCGAGCTGCTCGTAGCACTTCTTGCAGAAGTCAACATCACACCCGTCCTGGCAGTGCCAGTACTCTCTGTCCTGTATATGTGCGTCACAGTTGTCACACGCACGATTGGTCTGGAAAATAGACTGGCCAGAGATGGTTATTGACTGAGCCGTGTCCGGCATGACCTGTTTCTGTAGCGGGTGCGGGTGAGGGACCACGCATGTTCCACGCCGGTCTTTGGGCAGTGCGTCGACGAGCAGTGGCAAGGCGAATGCAAGCAATGCTTCGATCCAGTGGACGTTGCTTTCCGAAGCCGCAGCAGCACCGACATCCTCACAAATGCTGTCCAGGCTGGCGCGAGCGGAAGCTTTTGCAGCTGCGACATCTGCTGTCGCCTGACGCGGATGGTGCATCAGCGGCTGCAGTGCGCGGTGCAGTCCTTCCAGGGCTTCTCTTTGCAAGAATCTCCTCAGATCTTCCGCAGGTAAAGAGCCTCCAGAAAGCGTGTCCAGCAGTTCATCTGGAGTCAAAGAACTGCTGTATCCAGCTTTCATGGCTGCGAGGCGTCAACGGTCGTAGAATATTAGCGCCTGGTAGGCTACATGCCTGCATGCCTGCCTACAAGGTTGAACATCCCACTCATTGCAGGCTTCTGATGTGCTGTCGACTGGCTTCATCAGCTTCTGATGCACGCAGTGCAAAATTCGAGTTGCTTGCCCATGTCCATGTCAGTTGTAGAACTGCAAAGCTTCAGCAGCCATTCACAAGTCTGACAGCGAAGATCCGACAGTGTAAGTCAAAGCGAAGTAACCGATCGATATCGATACGTATAAACACACATCTACATAGACACATACAGATACATATACAGATCCATATACCTATATACATATTTCATGTACATGTACATATTCAATTTCATATATATATATATATATATAGATGGCAACCCCCCCCCCCGACCGCCAAGCACCAACCTGCCTTCATTTTACTCGTAAATAACGGCTTCTCCTGCACTTTCCACAGGATCCGAAATGATCCAAATTGCGTGGATGTAGCCCCAAATCCAAAAACTCCAAAACTTTTTTCCAAAAACTCCCAACCTTCCGGTCACATGTCCTAAAATTCCAAGGCCCGCGGGTCCAGCCAAAGGCCAGGCACATGGGTACGGTACGGGAACTTCTGGAGTTTTGGGAATGTTTGGAGTTTTCGAATTTCAGGAATCTTAGGAAATCCTGGATTTTTCGGAATTTGTGGTCCCGGGTTGTTAGGATTTGCCTTCGATGTCTTGGAGTCCCGTTTGTCTTTCATTCCAAAGAACCCAGGCCTATGGGTCCAGGGCTTGGGCCAGGCACATGCGTGCAGGACATAGTCCCCATCCGTTTTCGGATTGTTTGGGAATTCCTGGCCCCATCGGTCCGGCATGTGGCCCCGTCCGCTTGGATTTTGTCGTTGGATGTTTTGTTTTGGAACTTTTAGAACTTCTGGAACCTTTCGAACTTGTTTGGAATCCTTGGTTTTTTTTTTTAATTTCGACATGGGACATGGTCCCTGATTTTTTGGGAATTCATGGTCCCATGGGTCCGGGTCAATCGCCCTCCTACGAGTTTTCCTCTTCTCGTTTATAGACGGAGAGCCCCTTCTAAGGACTTTATTCCTAACCATGAATGGAGGAGCTTCCATTATCTTGGCTTTCATTCTGCAGAAGACCATCCTCTTCATCTTCCAGCTTTTTTGAAAGAAAACCCCTGAAAATAGAAAGATAGAACAGCAGCCACGTAGTAATCCAGCGTAGTCTTTCGTGAAATGACCCTTAACATGTCTCTCGAAAATAGGCGGTGGGATTACACAGGATGGAGGTGAAAATGAGGGTATTCTATCGCATGAGGGGTAGTGAGGGATGACGGTAGGCTCAAGCACGAAGGGTGCTGAGTGTTGCTGCGTAGCTGTCTTTCTTTCGTTTAGAGTTATGCAAAGCCGAAAACAAAAATTGAAACCGTTGTGTCTGTGTGTATCTACGGTTCGTTCTTGGGAGCTAATGGCGAAGGGGCTAATGGCTTATATAATGGGGAACTGCCTTGATGCGTTAGTGCATTAATGGGCTCATGATTCGTTAATGCATTGATTGGTTGAACCATTCATAGGACCAGGACTGGGTCAATGGGTTAACGGTTAACGGGGTAACGGGAGAACGGGCGCCTCACCCGAAAGGCGCCTCGTTTCCCGGATGCGTCGCGAATCAAGAGCGTTTTCGGGATTTGGTTGAGCGAACTGAATAACTCAATGTTGGGCTTTTCGGGGATGATCTCCAAAACCCTGACGTGGTTGGCTTGATAGGGTCTAGACTCTAAGGTTTGGGCATTGCCCTAAACCCTTTAGGGTCAGAACCCTAAAACCCTACAGGGCTCCAAAAGGTTGAAAGGCTGTAACCCACGTAACCCTATAGGCGCTGAAGGATACATGTCCAGACCTCGGTCTAAGTGCAGATGAAGTATTAGAATTTAAGCCTCAGGTTTAGGCAGTTGAACCTTTGAAAGGGTTGTTGGGGTTTTATCTCTAAAACCCTGACGGGGTTAGCCCTTTTGGGTTTAAACCTTATAGGGTTTAAGGTTTAGGCATAGTAGCCTACAGGATTAGAACCTTATGACCCTATAGGGCTTGAGGCTCAAATCCCTAAACATTACATCCCAGAGGGTTCTGCCTATGTTTATAGTATGTAGGGCCTCCCGTGGACATGCACAGAACATGTATAAGAAATACCCACATCATGTATGTATAGAGGGTGTATGCATTGTATATTCAAATGCGAAAAATGGAAGGATGGTAGGCCTCGAACCATGAGACTATGAAGCATTCGAGCACAGAGGGTGATGCGAAAAAAGCACATACATGCAAGAACACATTGAACAGTCAACGAGGGCCTTCATGGAAGCTTGCAGAAGACTTGCAAGGCCCGGGCTTGGAAGAGAGAGCTGGCCCGGACCTGATCCCGTGACCTGCGCTCTCGCGTGTGCTCGCGTGTGATCGCGTGTGCAGTGGTTGTGATTGCGTGTGCATGTTTAGCCTCGTCCGGCTCCTCACAATCATCATCAGAAGCTTGAGGCCTTGAGAGCACAGCCACTGTTGCATGCGAACACAGACCTGCTGATGACACCGAATATGACCAAATGCATCGTTGAGGCGCTCGCCCTGCCCTGACGAGTCTGGGCCCGAATGGGCCGGGCACCAGAAGGAAGTGACCTCTCGACCGCGACGATCGCCATGGGAGGAGCATGGAACATGGAAGAGCGAACTCAGAAAAGGAACGCAACGGGCCAAGGCCGGCACCTCCATCATGATCGCATCGATCGATCAAAGCCTCTTGCTAAGTCGGAAAGCGCCCCGATCGCAGGCACTCTCCATTTACTCCCCGTGAAAAGACTGAACTGCCTCCAGGAGGTTGTGGCTAGCTTCTCGGAGAACTGTCGGATCAAACGCCTGGGAGCGCAAAAGCTTCTCACATGGTACGTTTTCTAACCCGTACATGTGACCGGCTACGCCAAACAGCGGCTGTCGCAGAGTGCTCTCGAAGCTCAAGTCTAAGCTCACTCTCACTCTCTTCAAGCTATCTCCAGGTGCCCGACAGTGGAAGTTTCCACCTCTTCATTGGACAGACGCTTGTGCTCGTCGATTCTGTACGCCTCGCCAGGACTGCTGTTTCAAAAATATTGACCATGGGCTACGTTGGCTTGGAAATGTTGGAAAAGGTGGTCCCTGCATGCATCTGGTGCCCAGAAGCGTGCACGCACCAAGCCGGCATTTCGTTTGTCGCGTTTTGCCTTTCACGCTTTTTCCTGAGCGTTTTGCATACAGGCAGAGAACGTACAACCAACATGTCGGATTTTCGAGTTTACCGTTTTCGCTCCCTTCCTTTGTGCAGAAGCATGACCGCGTGAAAGTAGGAAACTGTAACAAGTTGCTTCGCTGACAAGAAATCATAAAGTGCAAAATGCAAATTTCCGCTTCTCGTTTTCGGGCTTACGTTTGCCCTTTCTGCCCCCATGGCTTTGCAAGCAGTGTCCGTAGGCAAACACTGCACGGGACACGCTGCTGATTTAAGACGAGTCTTAGCTTCTCCTGGCACGGGGGAATCTCTTCGGGTCGGGGTCCTGGGCAGAGGGGTTGCTCCGTCATGGGGAGAACCTTGTGAATGTGCACAGCCACACCAACAGCCCCAAGCTTTAAGTAACCCATACTAGTAAAGCCAGTCTTGCACCAGACAGCTGCACTACTGCGTGTGGTTAAAACAGTGTATAGGCTACTGGTGACCCCTGGACAAAGCTCACGAGCACATGCAAGCACGCAAACGAACCAGCGCATTGTTCGCTTCATGGGGTCACATGGGACCCCGTGGAGGTTTCAACAACACCAAGCCAACAGTGAACACGGTAAAAGCCTTGGCGATGTCCTCCAGATGGGGTATATCAGCTGCCAGCCTCTTAGGCAATCTGCAACAGGGAAGTACAGAACATAGCAGGACCTGCAAGGGAGTGGCACACTCAATCCAGGGCGCCAGCACAAATCGGCATCCGCGGCAAATTCCCTCTGAGTCCACCTCAAAGGTACCAGGAAACCCTCTCGGAGGCGCCCCCAAAAAAACAGCAAAAAAAAAACAGAACTGAGAGCCTGTTTCCGGAAGAAACCGTCCCTGGAGGCCCGGGCAAAGAAGCACAGCAGCGAGGGCGAGCCATGCAGGCAGCACCTGCCAAACAATGCCGCGTGCCTACTGAGTTACTATTATGAATTATGGGTTCCTGCTATGACCTCCTACTCTGAGCTACTACTGCATTGCAGCGTCTTCCATGTCGACGCACTCTCGCTCAACTCTCGCTCACCCCTGGCAGGACAAGTGCCACCAGGAGACGACAGCCAGGAATCAATCAGCGTGCGTGTCTCAAGCGGCGAATTCAGCGGCACCTCTAGACAAACAAAGTGGCTCCTTGCAACATTTGGCTGCCTGCTCAGGTGCCGACAACCAGCACGGCCGTGCGATCCTACAAGGGGAGAAAATCTTGCTCGGGCCCCATCTTGTCCCTGCTTTGCTGCTCTGCTTGGCTCCTCCGTGACACGCCGATGATACCTTGGAAGCGACGTTCTGTCGGCCAAGTCATGCGGCACAACGAGGTTCCCTGCAAAGCACAGGGCATTGCCAAGCAACTTGCCTAGCATACGCGGAAATCCTAGTACTTGGTGTGACATGGCCTGATGCCCAGCTCATGTAGCCCTTGTGCACCTCGCACATGGAGTCGGAGGGCAAAACGATGAAAAACATGCCTTCACAAAGGGATCGAGGCGCTGGCGTTCGAGGTCTGTCTGTCCAGAAGCCGAAGCTGAGGGCTCCTACAGCACACCCTACAGGCAGATCCTATGGCCGATCAACATCCTGCTGCTCTTGGGCACCCTGAAGGCCCCGAAGATGGCCCGTCTACGCCTTGCAAGCCTTACATCCCCTGCCACCCGGAAAGCGCGAAGGCCTCGGGTCCACCGGGCTGTCACCTTGCGGGAGTGAGTTCTCTGAGTTGAGCCAGAGCCTCTTCCCCGCCGTCTCCTTGTCTGAGGACGTCGCCCGAGCTCATTGGGGTGACGGCAACAAGCGAGAGGCCCTCACGGACCTTCGCAAAGGGACCCGGAAACGACAATGTGCTCTTCCTCCGTGACCTTACACTCTGCAGCCTGGGCACACGCCACTCACAGCAAGCGGTCGTTGGAGCTGTCGGCAGGGCATCTACATTGACCTTACGTATTGATGCTTCAAGAAGCACAAGACAAGCTTTGGAATGCAGCAGCGGCCGAGCCCTCCAATTATTGAGCACCTACAACAGTCACAACAAACAAGTCCCAACAACATCAACATCCAACAACAAACGCTCCAGCATGCCGTGCTACAGGTGTCTCGGGTCGTGATGCCAAGCATCTTGACGCATCTTGACACAACCGGCCCACATGTCTTCGTGTAGACGAGGCCAATGCTGGCTCTGCAGTTTGGATCGTGGGGAAGACCCGCACCATATTCCCGTCGACACGCACCTGCTTCACACAGCCAAGGGCTCATCATGGTTCGTCATATCCCCTCATGGCACCCGTCACACCTGGCAGCGGGAGCCTGACAGCTGCCTTGGGGAGTACCTTGCCCATTCGAGGCAGTTGAAGTTCCGACTGCATCTGCAGTGGCCCATCTCGCCTAGGGGACGATATCTTGTCGAGGCCGCCCGATTGATCCACGTCCTGTATCATGATGTCTGGTTTCTGAATCCGAGGCACGCGCAGAGGCTCTGCGAGCCTCGTCCTCCGAAATCTGCTTGGCGGCATCAACAACGACCTAATGCAATGGCCGTGATCTGCCATGTGAGGGCTGGCGCAGGAAGCTCCCTCAATCTGCGCGCACTCGGTCACTCGGGGCTCTTGCCAGGCAGTTCCCAATTCTATGCAAAGCTAGGGCCTCATGAAACTGCGAGCTTCGACTTCGCTCCCACGACCGAGCTAAGCACACTCGACGGGACAAGTGAAGATTGCATGTCGCTTCGCTCCGGCTACGCCGCGTTGCCATCTGGCCACGCCTCGCCGGCCTCTTGGAGGGGCAGCTCGAAGAGTCGCTTCAGAGCCTGCCAAAGTCTGCAGACAGCGGTGGCTCAGAGGCCATCCAGCATCTCTCCATCGTGGCATTGGCAATTCTGAGGCACTGGCAGTTGTCTCTCCCACCACCCGCACTGGACACCTTGTCGAACATACCCCAGTCGGTCACGCAGCCAGCTCTGCTAATGAAGTGAACTCTGACATGGGCAGTGTGAAGTGAGCTGTGCACCCATCGCAGGTCTCGGCATGCTGCCAAGGCCTTGCTTCCCAGATCTTCCGAAAAAAGCACTGAAAAGAAGGACTGGGGGGGGGTGTTTTCCGCAAAAAGGAGGCTGCTGCAGCCTGCGGTGCAGTGTCACGGGAGCTGACCTGATGTCATCTCTCCTCCCAGACTCCCCCAGATGCGAATCTGGCGGGTGTTCCCCGCTGGGCCGTCCGGCCCTGCCCGGGGTGTTAAACTTGGGTGCTTGTGGCAATTTACGCTCAGCCCGGATGTCATCTGGTCCTATAGACTCTTGGGGTGCCGTAAGGGTTGAAAGTTCTGCTCGTGACACATGCTATTTCTGTGTTGGGGTGGCCTGCCATTCTCGGCATGATTCTGAAAGCACCTGCGTCTGATGCTCCTGGACAACCTGGTGCTCCAAGTACTTGCTCGGCATTGCTCCTTTTCGCTTGGTCATCTTCGTACCGGAGTTCTCTACAGCTTGCGTTCTCCTCTGGCTGGGTGCTTGTCAGCCTTCGGGCTTGCGGGCTGGTGGGTGTCTTCTGCCAGTCACTTGACTTGGCGGTCTGCTCGCCGGTGGCTCAACTACTAAGAGGCCCAGGTTGCCATCCATGCTGTACAAGTTGCATGGATTTGATTAGCGTGGGCGACTCAAGCTAGCTTCTCTGAAGAAGGCTTTACTGACATGCAGGAACGTGATGACCGGCACGTTGATGTGGAGGTATCTAGCATCACTATCGTGAAGCGGGCTGGGACACGCAAGGCTGGGCACTTGCTGCGGCAATCTTCGAATCTGGTGGATTGCGTCACTGCTGGGGTTCTTATCGCGCAGCTCGCCTTTCTTCTGGGGTTGCTTTTTCATGGCTGGCATCTTTTCCCCGCGGCCCGCTTCCGGCAGGCCGCAACGGGTGCGCTGTACGAGCAGCCGCTTCTGGCAGGCCAGAGCTGGTGCGCTGGACATTTGCCACTGCCACAGCCTCCGCATTTGCATTCTTCATATTCTTAGTCTGTCCATCGCCCTGAAACTATCGTTGTGCGGATCCAATGTGAATATCAATATTGCGGGATGCCGGGACTGGTGCTCTTCGCCAAGAACGATGTCCAGGAAGTCCCCCGTGGCCCTGCGCCGGTGGGCGACTCGACGCTTCAGCCGTCTCTTGCTTATGCCAAGTCAGGCGAATCTTGTGTCCTTGGGAAGCGGCAAGCATCAAAGAGAACCTGCACACTGGCGAAAGACGGTGCTAAGTGCTAAGGCCGGCGAAATCGCAAACTGCTAGGTATGTGGGCCTTGGCTTCCGTGTCGTCATCAAGGACCTGCAGGGCTGCGCAGGGCTGCGCAGGGCTACGCAGGGCTTCCACGTCTCCGAAGAGTCTCGCACTGAGGCCTCGGAGCTCGACCTAGAGAAGGCCGGAGACCAAGACCTGGCCCCCGTAAGAATGCAAGCCTTCATTTCTTGGCCTCGCTTTTGCCTTGTTTTTTACATCACTTTTTGGCCTCGTCCTGCGGGTCTGCAAGGGGCTTGCGGCTTGGCATTCATGAAGATCCATCGGCGTGGAGCTAGGACATGCTTCAGGGAATTTCATATATGGGCTGCCTCTTCTGTTGCTTCTTCTGGGCACTTCAGCTTCATTGGTCAGATTTTTACAAGTGTTGCCGGTCTTTGGCCGTTTTTGAGGGCATGGCTTGCGGCACACGATGGTCAAAAGCCCCCATGCCCTCAAGCCTAAACTAAGTTGCACTAGTCTAGCCCAAAGACTCCATGAGCAGCTCCGCAGCTGGGTCAAGATAGACTTGAACCAAAAGTCTTCAGCGATACCGATGTTGGCTGGAATGCTCTTGGTATGCACGACGCTGCTGACTGCACCCTTTAACTCATCTTGAACCCTGGCCCTAAACGAACCCTTCAAGCCCGAAACACCAACATCAGCTTCAAAAATCTTCCAACACCGGATCCTTGGATGCCTCTGGGTGTTGCAAAACATGCTCTTTGACGAAGTGTGACGTGGTTTGGGGCAGTTTGGGCCACAGGCCCAGCAAACCCTCCGCGGGCAGCGGCAGTTTCTCCGCCGACGCTCTGTCAGCCTGGCCGCGTCCCAACTTCGAGGACGCGGTTCAGGGGCCCGCTGCCTGAACAAAGCTGTTCAGGAGTGACCTCCATGTCTGCACACCCTCCTTATACCTCCTTTTCTGGCCTGTGATCGAACCGCATCGAGCACGGTGCGCTGTTTGGCCTGAATACCATCGACTACGTGACTAGGCACATCAGAGGCAAGCTCCCCAATTCAGCAGTCCAGAGCTGACATGCACATAGGAAGAAAGTCGTATCGCTTCTAAAGCATTCCTCTTGTGCTGAGGAATGGACCAAATGAACACATTCCAAGTTGTGCCGCAAGACGTTTTCATTCTCCTCCCGACATCACCAGGAAAACGACACAAACCGGTCGCCATCTCTCAAACAGCAAGATGTCCCAAGCTCCTCGATCATGGTCCCAACTTTGATGATCTGCGCGTCCTGTTGAAGTCTGGACATGGCCTCCCACACCTCCCCGAACAGAAGGTGAGGGATCAACAGATATTGGCAACATCAAAGAACGAGCCTAAAGACACATGAAGTAAACGGGTTGTCGGCCTTCCTCGAAACAACAGGTCGAACTGACATCGAAAGCAGTTGGAAGCAGTTAGTAGAATTGAAAAAAAGGTTTGGCTGAGTTGGACGTGCCCCCGCCCCACCAAAGGGGGCATCGGCCACCATGATCCACTTTCAGTGCCTTGTGCGGGGGTCCCGAAAGCGACCCCAGAACCCCCAATCTTAGTCGAGAGTTAGATCTGCTCTAAAGCTCTTGCTGTCTCAAGTCGTGGTTATGTACCATACCATACCATTAAGATTCTGTTGCGATGTTGAACTTTGATGTACAGCTTGCTTTGATGCACAACTTGCTTTGACACCTCTTCCCAAGGCCGGTCCTCTCCAGCCTTCTTGCGCCGATCCAACCGGGCTTCTGCCTTCACAAAGGTTGGCGGGCAGATTCTTCTCCAAAGCGGCTCTTGGGCCCTCGAAGCTTCAAGCTCCCCATACTTCTGATACTCGCCTGCCTGACGAGTGAGGTGCCCGGAAAGCTCGGTCTGATCGGTCTTTGAAGCAACCTGCTTGGGCAATGGCGAAACAAGCCATGTCAAACCTGACTGTCACGCTATGTCATGCTATGTCATGCTGCAAGCCGCAACTATGTCGTTCGAAGGGGCCTGCAAATGCAGCCATATCGTGCTGGAGAGCTTGAAATCCACGTAGTGGGAGTTCGGCGACTCCCGCACCTCTGTCTCTGTCGCCATACACATGCGTCACATGCATCATGAAGCTCGTTAGTCAGACGCCAATCTCATGTCTCACATGCTGCCGAAGAAGGCACACCGACTGGCGACTCCCGCTTGTATGCAGACAGTTCAACAAGCACTGCACCTCCAATGCGTGGATCGAGTCCCACGCACCCGTGTGCCCGTCGCCTAGGGGACAAGTGCTCCAGGTACACAAACATGAGGTAAGCCCCAAAGTGAGCCGAAGACCTACACATTCTGTAGCCTTGTTGTGCTGCTACTTGCTGCATCGGTAAGTGTCTGCGCCTGTGTCCGCATTCGCGCGCGCATACGAACGATTCAGGCTTCACTCTCAGCTTCAGAATCCATTTCAGGACATCGGTGGGTGTGCCTCTGCGATACCGTAGGCCATAGGCGACTAACTTGCTTCAACTCTGCAGCGGCTTTTTCATGAAAACATCTTGCCCCAAACCCTGAGTCCTTAATCCAAGCTCCTAAACCCTACCGGTAACCTAAACTCTCAAGACCCTGAACCCTGGAAATCCTCAAACCCTAAACCCTTGCTAGACGCCTGACTGCGTCGCACGGGGGGTGAGAGGAGGGCTACTTAAAGCTAAGGAAGTTGAGGGAAACCTATCGACAGCTATAGTCAAACCTATTGGAACCTATAGTGAAACCTATTGAAACCCTTCGGATGGCTTTTGAAGGGGGCGGGGGGGATTGGGGGCGGGGGTGCTTAAGCTGCCCAGAGCTTGGGTTGAGTCTCTGCAGCTCCTCTCTTTGAGCACTTTGAGGACCAGACCAAGAACCTTCGACAGCTCTTTGTGAACGAGGAAGGCACCGGCAAAGCCCTGCTGTCACCGAAGGGTCACTCAAAATGACTCGCACGTTGAAACGCAGGATGTGCCGAAACATGGAATCTGTTGTGAAGATGTGAAGAGAGCCAGAAGTCCAGCGGACTTGCAGCCGCTAGCACTTCTCGTTGCGAAATTAAAGCAAATGGCACCTGCCTCATCCAGGTCCCAGAGGTACACAGATGACACACCACCCTGAAGCATGTCAGTGTCCCATGAGAAGCTGACTGTGACATCCCCCCTTGCCGCATCCTCGTAGTAGCTCATGACGTATGCCTCGAACACCTCTCCAGGACTATCCCAGCGTGCAGGCTGCACGGCTGCACCATTCAGAACGAGGCCACCTCGTTGAAGCTTTCCTCGAGTCGCTTTAACCGCGCAGAGGGCCGGAAAAGCCTGTCCTGCGCTAAAACTGCAGAACAGATCAAGGCACATCAAGGCACATTGCACCCGGTGAATAAGGGCAAGAGGCAGCATCGCTGAAACCGCACCAAAACCGGGAATAAACTCGCGCGATAAGATGTGAACAGTCCCCTCCTCCTCAGCCTCGCCACCAGGTGGCAGAGGGATGTACCTCCCGGACACAGAGGCAAGTCAAAAAAATGGGGCCGAACAGTTTGGGCGCTTCTCCTTCATGTACCCCAAAAAACTACCATCCTCAATTTGTGGAACCCCCAAGGCCCCCAATTTACACTGAGAGCTCAGAGGGAGGCCTGTCGGACCAAGGAGATCGGTGGGAACCTTTCTTTCTCCAAAAACCATCGCAAGACGTGCCTGCATCTGTCTGCCATATGGGAGTTTACGAAAATAAGGGACCCCTAATATAGACCCCCAAATAGCAGGATCCCCTTAAACTCAAAAAAGGACCCCAATACGGTACCCCTAATTTCGGAAACCCCCATAGGGCTGCACTCTCTCCCTTCTGGCAACAGTGCCTCCGTCAAAGTTGTACTCGGATGCAACGAAGTACCTTGCATGGAATAGCATGGAATCCGCGACCATGGCTGTCAATGCCCAGCATGCCAGGCCTGTTTGCTTTGAGATCTTCCTTCACCTTCAACGGTCTGGAAACGTATGGTGCCAGACCAGACTCCTCATCACGTCACACGTTCATGATGCTCATAATGTTCATGAATGATTCTCACAAGTGCCCTCTGCTGCACATCGATGCACAACAAGACACCACCAAATCACAACCCAGCTCGAGATTTTGCGCTCGTTGCAATGAACTCTCAGCCCGATGGTCAAGCTCACAGTCCCACACCTGCGCCGAAGATCTTGAAAGTCCACAACGCGGGGCGACTGCATTTCGGGCAGTGGGTTTTTCATGTATCACAGGGGGGTTTATCCATCATCATCATCGACTCATCACGCCCCACAAAAGGACAGATCATGGACAAAGGCTTCAAAGCGGTCTCTTTTTCGAATGTGGGCTGAGCCGCCTTCGTCTGCCTTCCTACACATGACAGACTCCTCAGCTTTCGGTGCTCGGCACCTTTTGAGACGATTTTAGGTTCAGGACGTTTTTGAGACGACCGGGTGCCAAAGAAGTGACTGTTGATCTCTTGAGGTGTTCACAAAGAAATGATCCGTTTTTCCGGCCGGTCACCATGCTGTGCCACTCCGCTTGCTACAGGAGCTGTGACACTGCTGCTCGACAGCAATGCATCAACCCTGCAAATGACAGAAAGCCTGCTCTACGTCCCTCATGTGCTCAGAGCTCGTAATGCCATCAGCACAGGACATACAGGACTGGCTCATCTTTGATGCAGGTGGTTCGGAGATGAATGAAAGAGGCTTTTCAACACAAAAGCCTCCGCAAGGAGTGTCTCCTGGGCTGCTAAGAGTGCATAAAGCTCAAGATGGAAGTGAGTTGAAGTCGCAATGCCTCATGCGATAGATACGTTTACAAGTAGCTGCACCTTTGGAATCGGCGCGGCTGCGCCTTGCACAGTGTTAAACACACATTTGCGGGCTTCGCGTCTCAAAATTGTCAACCATCCGTCAGGGTCTATTGAGGAGGCAGTGCTACAGCGATGCAGCAAGCAAAGGACAACTGGATACTTTAACGTGTATGTTCACAGCAAAAACAAACTAGGCTAGAAACCCCAAGCACATCGAAGAGTCGTGCACTCCATCTCCACCCAATACTTTCCATATTCCTATGCTTTGAGAGTCCAGCAAAACTGTGCAAGTTTCAATCTCTTGGTTGCGCCACTTTCCAGTTGGAAGCTTCTGCATGAAGAGCATGAGCTGCTGGAAATCCATCTGCTTCAGCTGTGGGGACCAATAAATGAGAAAGACTGCGCAGACCTGAGCAGAGATGAGCAGAGAGGTCATTAACGGCCCCCTCTCTGGGCAAGCCCCGGCACAAGAAAGCTTAGATTAAAAAAAGAAAGCCCTGGTCTGAGGCGACTCTGGGATTCTGGGCAGCAGGCATAGACATGGAATGATGAGAACCCCTCCAGCGGCTCCGCGATGTATGTGTCCCAGAGGCGTATGACGCACGGAAAAGGAAACTCACGAAGCAGCAAGCAGTTCATCCACCTGAAGGAGAGCTGCAGGAAGTCCAAGCCTTGTGACTCCAGATGCTCATACAACTTCTGGTCGATTCGATGTACAATTTCCTTCAGTTTTGCAACCATCTGCTGTATTCCTGGCTGTCCTGCGGTGTAGTGGTCTTGAATGTCGCTTAGGAACTTGGTAAGGCACCAGTAGGAGCCGGCCTCTACAGAGTCCAGCATCTCGTCTGTGGCAGCATCCACATCTATGCCTTCAGGCACGCAGTCAAGCTTAGATGCCAACAAGACAACTACAAAGGGAGTTGCAATGTCGTTGATGCCCTGCACATAGCCACTGGCTGGGTGCCGTATGGACCAAATAAACAGAACCCGCTCCAGTAGCTGGTGTATCCGAGGATGGCTGAAAATGGGTAAGCCAGGTGATGTCCGTGGAATGTCCACACGAATCTGTCGAAGGATCGCTGTCGAATCCACATCACTCAAGCCATCTTGGCCTGACTCGATGGGCGTGTAATGTCTTCTCCGAAGCTCTTCATACTCCTCCCGCTTCTTCTGCAAGCCCGGGCCCTGTCTTTCCTTCACTGGGGGCAGATACCCCAGCAGCATCTGCCATGCTTCTGCCCGGATTTTCGGATCCTCCTCCGGTGCCCCTGACCACAGCAGCTCCCGCAGGGCCGCAAGGTCCACACTGGGCAACGACAGCCTCGGTGCACGAAAGGTGCGGACAACGTGAACCATACTGAAGTCATTCTGCAGGAACTTCTGCGTCCGTCTCCGAAGTCCTTCCGAAGTCCTTCAGCCCTCTCGATTTCTAGCCCAGAAGTACGCTTTCGTGTTGGCAAACCGGAGAAAATGCAAGTCTCGGCACTCCCCCAATCTCCCCCACTAAGGCCCTCGACCCTTGTTGGTTTCAACGTTCGGCTGCAGTGAATTCGCAACAGGCTTCAATTTTGGGGTCAAAGCATCCCAATACATCCGCATCCGTGGCCATACCTTTGTGCCTTTGTGAGTTCGACGTGGACTTGATGCCTTCGGTGTCTGAGAGTCTGAGGTTTGAAGTTCAGGGCCTTGACTTGAGCCATCGGGCTCTATGAAGAAACATACCCGCAACTCCTGACCATTTGATTTAACTGGCCTCTCATCTGCTTGTTACCTTATGCTTACCCTGCCAACCCAAGTCATGCGATGTAAGCTGCAGGGGTGCTTGCCTGGCAAGTTAAGCCCAACGTGTTCCTGCCAGCACATGCCCACTGTAGCTGTACTGTCAGCTTCTCGAGAAGCACCGGAACTCTGAGATGCCCAGAAGATTCAGCACGGGATGATCTGCGTACAACGTGCGATGACAATCTCTCGAAGTGCGCAGCAAGCACCCTCCTCCCCGACTGCCCAATTTTCTTTTGGGAAACGCCCATGCATCCCCCCCCCCCCAGTTTCTCAGAGTATGAGAGGTATTGCCTGTGTTGCATCCTGCCGTTTCTTGTCGTTTCTGCCAAGCAGCAGCCGATAGAACTTCTGAGCTTTGGCAGAGCGCCCGGTGTCAGAGCCAGAAGATGAGGAGACGCTCTGCATCGGTTGCTTAGGCAGAACGAAAATCACTGTCAGTTCAGCTGCCTGAGTTATTCTTCTTGCTTCGGGATGACATATGCAATTACCAGCCGACGGCATCCTGTCGTTAGGAATAGCTTCATCTGGTCTTGCTCGCAACTCCGGATTCCTGTGACCCTAGCCGAGAAAGCTGCGCCAAGGCCAACCGGTAACACCAAAGCTCACGTGGACCGTGACAGCACGTGAGCTCCCCGGTTCATGCCTACGTGATTGGTTCAAGAACTAAAGTCGAAGCACACTGCTATCTACTTCAGCTGAGACCTGGAATCCAAACTGTCCAAACTACCATCAAGGCGAGCATGACATCCGCAGTAGCCCACAAGAACATGATCAATGTGATCAAAAGCAGTCTGTCATAGTCTTCAATCGAGCCTTCGCTCCAGCTGCCGGAGCATGGCCAGAAGAAAAGCAGAGCCCTCTCTTTCTCCTTTCCTTCCCTCCTTTCCTTCCCTCCTTTCCTTCCCTCCTTTCCTTCCCTCTCCTTTCCTTCCCTCCCTCCTCCAGCGAGCATGGGCCCGAGGAGCCGCCGAGTCACACTCAGTCACACTCGGTCTGTTACTCCCTCCCTCCCTTGATTCTGCTCATTGCTACAAGTACGTGCATTGTCGCGTGTTCTCACGTCATCTACACAGCATCCTTCTTCTGCTGTCTGAGCTGGAGCAGCTGCAGAAAAGACCCAATGCACCCATGCATGGGCAACGGGTCCAGAAGAGGAGAGATGGCCACCAGGGCATCGATGTCCGCTTCCAAGTCCTCTGAGCAGATGATGAGCTCCACAAACACTCGCAAAGGTGGCGCGAAAAGGGAGCCACAGAGAAAAAGAGAGAGACGGAGAGACAGAGAGACAGAGAGAGAGAGAGAGAGACAGAGAAAGAGAGAGAGAGAGAGAAGTGAACAAAAGGACACAGGCTTTGGCTTTGCTCTCGGCTCCTTTGGAGGCAGCCTCTGCAGGAGCCCAAGAGCTGCGGCCGTCAGACTCAACTGCTGACGCTTATCCTGCGATCCAACGGGGGACCACTTGACAATGATGCACAATGATGCACAATGATGCACAGCACTGCTGGCACTACCCACCTCCGACACGGCAGAACTCACCAACGCGGTTAGTCCAGCCATTGCCGGGATACGTGGAAAATCATGTCATGCTGGCAACTCGTTGCAGCTTGCTGCTGGACCCTTCTGCAGTTCGCATTCGAGGTAGACTGTGCCACGGTAGTATGGTCATGCGCGTTTCTTGATGGCAACTGGTGATGTGGCAGCCTTGACGCGCAACAGCCTGCAAGGTTAACAACTCACGGTCCCTGATCGAGCTTGCTCTAAACTGTGCCCCAGAGAACTCAGCTCCAGGGTACATCGTGAACTCAGAAAAGGCAGTTTCTGTCGGACAAAGGCCCTTCGTGCAGCAGGCAAACTTCTGTAATCCATACTACTGGTAAGGGAGAGAGAATGATGAAGCCCGATACACTCGCCCCTATCTGTTTGCCTCTCGCTGAATTCTCAGGGGTTCGGATTGTTGCATATCAAAGACAGACAAAGCAAGGTACGTCTGCTTTTTGCTTTCTGTGCAAGGCAAACATGGCTTGATCGCCTTGGACCTGAAAGGCGTTCGAGCAGCTCCGCTTTGTCGCTTGTGCTCGTGCTTGCAGCAGCTTGCCTTGGAGTTTTGTATGCTTCCTTCCAACGTAGCCTGGCTCTAAGGACACTCAGTCACTTGAAGCCGAAGTGCCCGTCTGCTAATTACAACTCCCCGTCTTGCGCTCAGAGGTTCCGTCTTGGCCCCTCAGAGTACGTCAAGAGAGCGTTGACCGCAGCTTCCTGGCGATCACGGCAACGAGTTATTCACCCGAAAGGGGTGCCTGTTATGTCCACCTGAGACGCGCGGCTGCTTCTGCAGCCAGGTCCAAGCTCTGCCGAAGTCCAAGCTGATGGCCTGCAGAAACGGCTCGCTTGTGATCGTTACTTCTTAAGGACTATCTGATATCTCTTTTCGAGCACATGGCGAGCCTGGCTCAACAGACTTGCTGAGCAGAGACAGTGGTGCTTCCTGTCAGTCAAGGCAACACGGCACAGCTTTGAGTTTCTTTGTAGGAAGGCTCGACGAGGCCAGTCGTGCCTTGTACAGAGCATCGATCTTATCCTTCAGTAATTGGCAGCACTGCATTAACGGATGGCTCTCAAGACCGTTCTCCAGCCGCCCACCTTGACTCCATGCTTTTCGGCCCAGTCTTTGCCCTCCGTCGCCTGTGAGCAGCACATCAGAGAGGAATCCACCTGTAAAGGGTTGACTGCATCCCGCTGGTTGAAAGGGCCTGGAGTGCTTCGTCCAGCTGCCTGGTAGCTCCACGGAGCTCCACAGTGTGCCACAAGCTCCAAAAAGCGGCTAAGACGGCGACTTCATCACAGCCACGTATTCAGCCACCGTCTTGTCATGCTCTTTCTGCGACAGCGTTTGCAGTGCTTGCATGGTGAAGCCTAGATGCCTAGATCTGTGGCGGTATGCCTGACATTCCGTGGCACAGCTGTAATCCAGGGCAGTACGGCGGAGCCTTCAGGCGAGCCTTCTCGTTGATAGATCCAAGGCGCGACTGGCAGAGCGCCAAGTTTCGATCCAGCAGTCTCAACCATATGAGTGCAACATCGATTTTTTGGAACGAGAAGCAACAACATCAACAACACGGTGCAGATGAAAGTGGCAGCTTGCGGGACACGTCACGCAAAGTATAGGACACGCGCTCTCTGTTTTACCGCTGCTTCGCTCGACTCAGGCGCAAGAACCATACCCAGTTCATTGCCTTGGCGCCGGGCGCAAGATGGTGCAACGTTGCAACGGTGCAACGGGCGAGTGCTCACTTGTTCTGGCTCTGTGACACCAGCATAAGCCGCAGCACCGCCCGACAGCTGCAACATCAACCTCAAGGCTGGAAGGCATGGACCGGAAAGCCCAACGGAGGCCAAACATATGAAACATCAAGGAGCTTCTCCACACAGATCGGGCCGGGGAGCATTCTTTCGGAAACATGATGGCGAGAGGCAACCAGCAGAGACCTTGCTCCAATTGCAAAGGAAGCGAGCAAGATCACACTGCTGTGCGCAAGAGCTCTCAGCTTGCAGCATGCAGAAGGCGCCGTTCAGTATGCGCGACAGCCCGAAGACCCATAGGGTGCACACCCTCAAGGCTCCGAGAACGGCCTGGCAGGGCGGCGATCCTATCAAACATCCCAGAACCAGCACAACATGGCACTTGGCTGCCGGCATCTCCTGCGTTGGCTCGTCGAGCCAGAGCCAGCAATCTCAACGGAACAGACGAGGCCTCGCTAATGTGCATGCAGGGTACATCTCATCAAAAAGACGATGGGCTGCGTCGTTTGCATGGACATGGAGGCTGCCTTTTGGATGTGTTGAGCAAGGATGTGTATTGCCAGGGGCTGCTGTCTGTTGCCATTATGATGACGTGGCAGCAGGGCTGTGACTGGCTCAACCGCTCAACCTGAGATGCTTGTCTTGGCCCAAGGTGGTGAGAAGCAGTAGCTCAAGGTGGTGATAAGCAGTAGCAGTACGCCATAAAACACCCTCCTAGACCCAAATGCTCACGGCCTCTGCCATGTAGGCAAAGGCCAGTGTGCATCGCCGGGCTTCAAGTCCTGGCCTGAAGAGCTCCATGCTCCATTCCAAGCTATTCCAAGTTAAAGCTGCAACATCTGCTGAGCTGAAACTGAATCCGAACATCTGCTGAGCTCAGGGACCCTCTCACCAGACAGCTCAGATTCGCGAGGGTCTGCAGGGCATGGTGTCCAAGCCTCTCGTCTGTGAACACAAAGCACGGTCCTTGCACACTTGCACGCTTAGACTTCACAGGCTGCGCAAGTCGGAACTCTTCTTTCTGACAGCCGGAATAGTCGGAAAATTGAAGAACACGTTCCCCCCCCCCATCGCGGATGCACAACATTAACAGATGTGGGTTCCACAAGCTGGAGTGGAAACACGGACCCACGAACAAAGGGAGTGCAGACTTGCAACCAAAATCAGTCGGCACGGTAAGCTTGCACCTCATTGTACCGTCAACCAAGCTTTGTTTCCCAGCTTCCCAAATTCCCCAGTTCGATGCAGTATGCTTCTTTCCTGAATCGCCCAACCTAGTTTTCCTTGCGCCTGATGCCGCGAGCGGTGGCCAAAAAATGTTCGAGACAGCACCAACTGGTGGCAGTTTCCAAGGCAAGACATCACTTCTCGGCAAAGGGTTTGGGAACTTGGAATCGCAGGAACATCCGGTTTAGCGACTCTACCCAGACTTGTTTAGGCCTGGTAGGCAGGTTTTTGCAAGGTTTCAGGATGGTTCAGCGTTTACAGCGGCGAAGGCCTTAGATCTAGGCTCCGGGATTCCAGGATCAAGACTCTTGCTCGGCATGCTCGTCCCCCCAAGGCGTTTTGGGGGCTTCGAGCCGCGGGCCGTCCCCTGAGGCTTTCGGTTTGCAGGGCTTTCAGGGCTTAGGAGGCCTCTGATGTGCAGGTTCCTGGCGTGATGTGGTCTAGGGGGCGGAGGCAGAATACTCAGGCTGTCAGGGTAGAGGTCTTGTCTCCGTACTGGGGATTAGGACATATAGTCATGTTAGAGGCAGCGGATGAAGTCCAGTCGCCACGAAGCCTGAATCCCGAAGACATTGCACAGCTGTTCTCTGCGTGCTTGCTCTGTGCTGGTGCCTGGAATGTGAGACTTTTCTGCACGTCGAAAACTGAACCTTGTGTGAGTTGGAACCTGACCGTTCCCTCCCCTCCCTCGCCGAACGTGAATTCACGCTCGCCGCACCTCTCACGCCACATGTGAGGCCGATGTCCGCAGAAGCGGCAACCCATGATCTCAGTGCCAAGTTGATCGACAGAAGATGGTGTTTTATTCAGAAGAATTGCAGCCGAAAGCACATACAGAACGTCCGTCCAGAAGTACCCAAGTGAACGAGCGAACCTGGCAACAGCATTCCACTTCTCCAAAGCGCAAGTACACGGCGCATGTAGCGATGTCTCTCAGCACTTCGCATTGAAGTGGCGTTCACATAAGCTCGAGGTGAAAGCACTAGCACCTTCGCGGTGGCTCGCTGATATCTACTTCTATACAAAGCGCTCAAGAATGATGTGCTGCTGTCTTCTGCGTCAACAGGGCTCAGCAGGTACCTCAGACTGTCCTTCATCACGCTGTTTGCGGCGTTGCTTCGTCCTGGACAATTGACACTTGTGACAATGGCGGATACAGCAGCCCTGAAACGGCTCTGCAAGGGAAATTCGCCTCGGCCTCGACCGTGAGGCGTCAGAGATTATGGGACCCCCTGATTCCCTTCCTTTAAGATAAAGTCTCGATTGACATTGTTGGCATGGCAGCCCTCTCTCCCGGCTTCGGCCAGACCGCTGAGTTGAGTCTGGAGCCCCTTCGTATCCAGCGATGGACCTCTCACAACAACAGATGCCTGTACTGACCCCAAAACCGCGCCCCGCAGGGCCGAGGCAGGCGACGATCAGCATTTAAGACTGCATTTTGGCGACCATCTTTCGAAATTCTGTCACCCCTGGCCACTCCCAGCCACCCACACAAACGCTGGGTGCCGCACGCACTGCTCGCAGCGGATGCTGAAACCTAAGGTGCTGCCACATTGACTGACAAAAGAAAGGAAAGGGTGGCGACCTTGCCAATGTTCGCAAAGAAGCAACGTGAAGACGGTCGGAGCCCACTGCACTCTACTCCAAGGGCAAGCCTCTATGAGGCGGCCAATCCTCCCCCCCCCCCCCCCCCCCCCCCCGTCACCTGACCATCAAGTCATATATTTATGTGGCAGGAACCTTTACGTACGATTTGGACTGTGTCCTTGTTGTACTTTAAGTCGTGCACGCAGAAAACCTCTAGATTTAGAACTTGTTGTATGTTTTGATTTCCCTTCGATTTTCGCACGCACGCACGCATGCACGCAAGAAAGCACGAGAGTGAGAGAGAGAGAGACAGGGAGAGAGAGAGAGGGAGAGAGAGAGGGAGAGAGGCACAGGAACCAAGGAAAGAGAGGGGCCGGGAGAGAAAGAGAAAGAGACAAAGAGAGGGAGAGAGTAAAAGGAAGAGGTGAAGGAAGAGGCAGTGGAAGAGGAAAAAGCAGTAGAAGAGGAAGATCAAGAGAGCGTAAAAAAGAGAGAGAGAGAAAAGAGAAAGAGAAAGAGAAAGAGAAAGAGAAAGCGAAAGAGAAAGAGAAAGAGAAAGAAAAAGCAAAAGAGAAAGAGGAACCAAAAACATAACGAGAAAGAGAAAGAGAAACAGCAAAGACAAAGAGGAAGAGAGAAAAGTAAAGGGAAAGATAACATGAAAAAGAAAGAGAAAGGAAAAGAACAACAGAAAGAGAAAGGTGAAAGAGCAAAGGTAAAGAGAAAGAGAAAAATAAAGAGAAAGAGATAAAGAGAAAAAGAGAAGTGAGAACGAGAAGAGAGAAAGAGAAAAGAGAGAAAGAGCAGAGAAAGAAGAGAGAAAGAAAGAGCGAGAAGAGAGAAAGAAACCAAACAGAAAGACAACAAGAAAGATGGAAAAAACATAAGAGACAAGAGAAAAGATCAAAGTCTTAGAAAAGCAGAAAGAAAAAGGAAGAGAAAGACGAACGAGAACATGATCGAGTAAGAGAAAGACAGAGAGAGCGAGAAAGATAAAGAACAGTAAAAATGAAAGGAGAAAGAGCAAGAGGAAGAGAAAGAGAAAGAGACAGATCAATGAAAAAGAGAAAGATGACGAGAAGAGAAAGGGAGAGAGAGAGAGAGAGAGAGAGAGAGAGAAAGACAAAAACAAAAACAGAAAGAGAAAGACAACAACCCCAAACCCCAAGCCTTACACCGAGCGCACGCAGGAGCGCGCTCACCTTTCTCTCTACCTTTCTCTCGTTTAATTCTCTTCCTTTCTCTTTCTTTCTTTCTATCTTGCTTTGTTCCCAGCACTGCTTTGCAGGAAGCACGCTTAGTTGTAACTTTTTCTTGCTTACCTGTAACTTTCTGTGTTTTTGCTACATTTACTTGCTTGTAACTTCTTTTTTTGCTTACTCGTAACTTCTTCCGTGCCGTTTCCTCGGGTGGGGTGCCAAAACCCTTGCTTGCCTCTAACTTCTTTTTCCGGCCTCAAACTGCGAATGCTGTGAATTACAGCATATGCAGTCCGTTACAGGCTTCAAATCTTGCAACTTGCAGTCTTGCGGGGCTTCTCGCGCTTAGGCCTTATCCCGTAGGGCTTCCGGGGGGCTTAAGGTTTAGTGTTTAGGGTTTAGGGTTTAAGGTTTAGGGTTATAGGCCCCTGTCCTATCTATGGGAGGTGCCTGTTTATAGGGGTGATTAGGGCTTAGGTGTTGAGGGGTTTGAGGGGTTTTTGGGCTTTAGGATGTTTAGCCGCCCCTCCCATTTGCAAACACAACACTCGCATGATGGGTTCGAAAAAAGAATAAAGCGGGGTTTGGGAGGGACGCTTTTTAGGGGTTTTTTTCCACCCGCCTAGCTGATGCAGAACATCGCACTGCAGAGGGGTCCCTCGTTGTTCATGTGTCTTTCGGAGCCGCGCCCCGTTGGGACAAGAATATCCTTGTCCGTCCCATCCCTTCCGCTTTTTAGGGTTTAGGCTTTCGGGTTTAGGGGCTTCTTGGGGTTTGGGCTTCGGGGATTTTAGGGCTTAGGGGTTTTTAGGGCTTAGGGATGTTTAGGGTTGAGGGGTTTTTGGGGCTTAGCCCCCGCTCCCATTTGCAAACACAACACGCGCATGATGGGTTCGAAAAAGAATAAAGCGGGGGGGTTGGGGGGGGCGCAGCCCCCCCTACTTGCAAACACAAATGCTCGCATGATAAGATTTGAAAAAACATGCCTATGTTCAGGGGCTTTTAGGGTTTAGGGCTTAGGTTTTTTAAGTTTTGGTTCTATTAAGGTTTAGGGCTTAGGGTTTTTCGGGTTGCGGGTTTTTTGGGTTTAGGGCTCAGGGGTTCTTAGGGTGT
Source organism: Symbiodinium natans (assembly GCA_905221605.1). Classification (NCBI taxonomy): domain Eukaryota; class Dinophyceae; order Suessiales; family Symbiodiniaceae; genus Symbiodinium; species Symbiodinium natans. Next base: position 246,758 of record CAJNDS010002253.1, read on the forward strand.
AGGGCTTAGGGCTTTTAGGGTTTAGGGGTTTGTAGGGTTTCGGGTTTATGAGGGTTTAGTGTTTTAGGGTTTAGGGCCAGGTTTTTGGGGTTTAGGGCTCAAGGGTTTTGAGGGTTTTGAGCTTAGGGCTTTTGGGGTTTAGGGGTTTTTAGGGCTTAGGGTTTCGGGTTTTTGAGGGTTTAGGGTTTAGGGTTTAGGGTTTAGGGCCAGGTTTTTACGGGGTTTCGAGGGTTTTTAGGGTTTAGTGTTTTTAAGGGCTTAGGGCTTAGGGGTTTTTAGGGTTGGTTTTTTTGGCTTAGGGCTGGGTTTAGGGTTTAGGGCTTTTTAGGGATTAGGTTATTTTTGGGGGTTGATGGAGTAGGGTTTTTGGGGCTTAGGCTTAAGGTTCTTTAGGGTTTAGGGCTCAGGGGTTTTTATGGTTTAGGGAGTTTTTGAGTTTGATTGGGGTTGAGGGCCCCCAAACCCCAATTCCCTTATAATTACTGCGCGTGCCAACAGTCCAGGTACTAAAAGTCACGACTAAGCAAAAACAGAAGTTACAACTAAGCAAGAAAAGTTACGAAGTTACAACTACCCTAGCTACCCTGCTTTGCAGGCTCCCGGACCACCCCCGCTGGTGCTCATGGTGCCTTCTTCTTCTTCTCCACGCTCAAGAGGGTCCCCCCAAAGGAGGTCCCCCGGCCACGACGGCCCAGCGGTTCTGGTCCAAGGCCCCCAGGCTTGCGTTTGAAGCTTAGGGGGTGTTTGGGGGTGGTCATCTTTACCGGTCCCCTGGGTAAACTCCATCAGCTCATTTCTCTGATGGTTTCGGGTCTATTTCGTGTCCCTCAGTGTCTGGGCCCCCTTGGCGATCATCTTCCCGCTGGCCATCGTGGTCTCCTTCTTGCGGTTGTGTGGTAGGCGTGGCACTCTCTCCTCCTTCTCCCGCAGCTGACGGTCCCCTTGTCTCCGTTGTAGTGGCCTCCTCTCTCTCTGGCGCTGTCTCTGAGCTTCCTCGTGGTTGGTCAGCTTGTCGCTTTCTCTTTTGTCCCCCTGCCTTTCTCTCTCTCGCTCTCCCTCGCTCTATCTCTTCCCTCTTTCTTTCTTTCGTGGGGCCGCTCTCTGTCTCTCTCTCCTGCACGCATGGCCCCCCTTCGAAGAGCGACGTCCACAGGTCAGTTTGTTGCCTCTCTCTCTCTCTCTCTCTCTCTCTCTCTCTCTCTCTCTCTCCTCTCTCTCTTTCAATCTTCTTTCTTTCTTGGGGGCATGAGGGCCCGGGGGTTTCTCTTTTCTCCCTTCTCTTTTCTCTTCAGGGACCATGTAACTACCCGTAGATAAGCCTTAAACCATACACCCTAAGGTCTGATTCAAAGGGAACCCCCCAGGGACCCTAATTCAGAACCCCCCCCCCCCCCCCCCCCCGGCCCCCCCGACGTGGCACTTGCCAGGAAGCTACGGTCCTTTAGGGTTTACGGTTTGGGTTTTGGGTTTGGGGTTTAGGGTTTAGGAGGTTTAGGAGACTTAGGCGGTTTAGGAGGTTTAGGAGGTTTAAAAGGTTCAGAAGGTTCAGAAGGCTAGGAGGTTTAGGGGAGACCCTCAAAACAGGTCAAACTGCCTGCACTTTGGCCGCGGAGTTGAGTGGGGTTTAAGCTTCAGGGTTTAGGGAAACCACCCGAAACCTCGGTGAAATTGGTCTTGTAAGGTCTATGGGGCTTCGGCTACGCTAGAAGCTGCTAGGGCTTAGGTCAGTTTAGGGTCTGGGTTTTACTTTAGGCTTTTTGATGAAGTGGGTTGGTTTAGGGTTGAATTGAGGTTCACCTCGGTCCCTTAACCCTGACACGGGACAGCCTAGAGGTATGCAGATGATGCTTCTTGATGCTCCAGATGCCAAGGTTTAAGGCTTCGGTCTTTTTAGGGCGGGGGCCGGCCCGTGCCCTAGGCCATAAAAACTTCAAAAAGAAAAGACTCTGTAAGCCGCCAACCCCAGGCCTAAGGCGCTCGGATACAACATCCCCTTCCTCGGCACGAAAAGCCGAAGTGCTCGGTTTTCCTCCAATCCATTCCTGCCCTTATGAGCGACCTTTTGGATCCTGGGCCCCCATGACCTGGCCGCCTGGTGGCCCTGTCGTCGCTTAAGGTGCCCCCCTCTCCCCTGTCATTCGTGCTTCGTGGTTCATGGTGGCATTGGGGTTTGAGGTTTACTTTGGGGTTTAGGGTTCGGCTACAGGCCTTTAGGGCTTTCACTCCTAGGGTTTAGGTCTTAAGATGGCTTATGGTATCCCCCCATGGTTCATTGGTGCAGCTCAGGTTTAGGAATTAGGGTTTGGGGTTCCCCCATGCTCCGTGGTGCATGGTCGGTGTTTTGCCCTCATGGTCTGTGGTTCATGGAAAGGTTCAGGGTTTCGCTCTGCCCCCCAACGGTTCATGGGGGTATTTAGGGTTACCTTCATTGTATTCGGTTCCCCTCTCCCCCGACCGTGGTTCGTGCCGGGCTTAGGTCTAAGGGTCAGGATCAAGGGTTTGGGGAGAGGGATACCATGGTAGGTGGGAACCATGAGGGGGCAGGGAAAACCGCGCCAGAATCCGCGTGGACTTCTTATGGGCCCTTTTGGACCAAAAAAATTGTCACCTCGCTCTGGAACCCCAGAAGGGTTGCTCGCTCGTTGTAACTTCCGTGGCTGCCCTCTACTGGACTCCTTCTTGACGCGGCTATGGACCGTCTGGTCTGGCTTCTGTATAGAACGCATGGCAAAACCGTATCCCACACAGACCTCCTTTGGACGCGCTATGAACCCGATGGAGTCAGAAGGTCCCGTACGATGTAATCAATATACGCAGACAAGCTCATTGAATGCTGATGTGCTGGACGGTATGACATGGGGTAGCTGCCGGAAAAAGAGCGTATGATGGGCAACACACTACTTCAGGTGTCCGTATACACTATTTCAAGAGTCCCTATGCAATGGTTGAGGTGCCCCGAAACGGTGGATACTTGATTAGATGCTGCTCGTGCAGATATTAGGATGGGAGGGCAGGTTCTACAGATTTTGCATGGGCGCTAGCCGCTAGACCCGTTACGTTAGACATCAAATGAAATTGCCGATCACATTCAGCTTCCGGCGATGCATGTGTACGCCGAATGGCAGAGATCGACAACGTCCTCACCAGGTACAAAAACCAGAACCATGAAATACCATGAATCACATCATCTCCAAGCAGGCGTCCCACAATGAGAAAGCAACACCCAGCACGGCCTCTGCAGAATCCGCATCTTTGAGGGAGCGGACTGTTGCCTTGCCGAACTCCGAACTGTGCATGGCGAGCGCAGATGGCGACAAGGCAGAGGCCCCGGCAAACAGCAGAGCAGCCACTGCTCCTCCTGCTGCTGCTTGCAGCAGTGTTGAGCCTTCTTTGGCCTCGAAAGGGTGAGGGGTCATTTTGGAACACAGAAGGGAGTCATTTTGGAACACAGCAGGGAGTCATTTCGGAACACGAGAAAGGGTCATTTTGGAACACAAAGAGCAGAAAAATAGGTCAGCGCCTAACCAAAAAATGCACGCGTGCGATCACGGCAGAGGGTTCGGCGAACGAAGTTACGAATGCGCAAAAAACACACTGTAAAACGCATGTCGACACCCACGATCCCCGCAGAGGGTGCACGAACGCATTTGCAAATGAGCAGAAACACACTGTAAAACGCATGTCGACACCCGCGATCCCCGCAGAGGGTGCACGAACGCATTTGCAGATGCGCAAAAACGTACTGTAAAAAGCACGGACGAAGTTGCGAATGCGCAAAAATGCATTGTAAAATGCATCTCGACACCCACGATCCCCGCAAAGGGTGCACGAACGCATTTGCAAATGCGCAAACACGCACTGAAAAAAGCACGGACGGAGTTGCGAATGCGCAAAAATGCACTGTGAAAAGCATCTCGACACAGACGATGCCCGCAGAGGGCGCACGCACGCAGTTGCAAAAGCGAAAAAAAAAACACACTCTAAACAGCACGTCGACACGCGTCATTGTTTTGTCTTCTTCAACGCGGTTTGGGGGAGTTTCGTCTTCGTCGACCAGGCGAGACAAAGTTCATCTTACTCTAATTGTCCGCACGCTAACCAGCGCTTGAAAATAAACTTCAAGAAGCAGGTTTCGGGTTCTTAAGGTTAAAGATTATAGGGCGAATGAATGGAACCCTTCGTCCAAACCCTAAACCACCCAAACCCCAAAACCCTAAAAGGGTTTAGGGTTTTGGGGCATGGGGTGGCGAAGTCTAGCGGGTATGTTGAGGGCTTCAGAGCATAAAAGTTCACGGAGTTAGGGTTTTGGGGCATGGGGCGGCGAAGTCTGCCGGGTAAGTTGAGGGGCTTCAGAGCATAAAAGTTCACGCAGTGACTTCAATCTACTCCTGGGCTCAGGGTTTGTAGGGTTTATTTATAGGGTTTATAGGGGTTATAGTAATTAGGGTTCTAGGGTTGTGGGGTTTAGGGTACGTAGACCCTCAAAAGGCTTTGCGGCATCGCAGGCCAGGCGCCCAATAGTGTGGCAACTGGTGCTTGCCAGCAGCACCCTACACAATTAGGGTGGAGTTGTTTTTCCTTCCCTTTTTTTTTGCTTCCCTTTTTTTTTGGTTTTCTTGGCTTGTGCTAGGAAAACCACAATTCCCTCCGTATTTTCAAAGGATTCTTACTGCTCTTCCTCAGATTACGGGCTCATTTTGTCGTATTTTCTTGCTAATTTTCTTGTATTTCCAGAGAGAACAAACCATCATTCCCTCTGCATTTTCCTAGGAATCATACTACTTTTCAAAGAATTTCGGATTTATTTAATTGGAATTCTTCGCATTTTCTGGTTCATTTTGTTGGATTTCCATAGAGAAAACCAGCATTCCCTCTGTGTTTTCTCAGGATTCATACTACTTGTCATAGGATTTTGGATTCATTTTGTTTTCTGGCTCATGTTCATGGATTTCCATAGAGAAACCACCATTCCCTTTGCGTTTTCTGAAGATTCATACTACTTGTTCATAGGATTTCGGATTCATTTTGTTGGAATTCTTCCTATTGTCTGCTTCATTTTCTTGAGTTTCCATCAAGAAAACCACCATTTCATACTACTTACTTTGCGTAGGATCTCGGGTTCATTTTGTTAGATTTTTTCGTATTTTCTGGCTCATTTGCTTGGATTTCCATAGAGAAAACCACCATTCCCTCTTTGTTTTCTCAGGATTCATACGACTTTTCATAGGAATTAGGATTTCTTTTGTTGGATGCTTCGTATTTTCTGGCTCATGTCATACTGCTTTTCGGCTCCTCTCTAGTCGCTACTGCGATTCGTCATCTGCGTCTGAGCCCTAGCCCTAAACCCTAGACCTTGGACCCCGGACCTTGGACCGGCGGAGGTTTTTGATTTGCAAGCACAATGCGTGCATGATGGGTTTCAAAAAAAGTTTCATATGCTTTGAAGTAAGCTTGCACGGCTTAAAAGAAGCGGGGGGGTTGGGGGGGGCGCAGCCCCCCCCCATTTGCAAACACAATGCTTGCATGATGGGTTTCAAAAAAAGTTTATGCTTTGAAGCAAGCTTGCACGGCTTAAAAAAAGCGGGGGGGTTGGGGGCGGCGCAGACCCCCCCCCATTTGCAAACACAATGCGTGCATGATGGGTTTCAAAAAAAGTTTCATATGCTTTGAAGCAAGCTTGCACGGCTTAAAAAAAGCGGGGGGGTTGGGGGGGGCGCAGCCCCCCCCATTTGCAAACACAATGCTTGCATGATGGGTTTCAAAAAAAGTTTCATATGCTTTGAAGCAAGCTTGCACGGCTTAAAAAAAGCGGGGGGGTTGGGGGGGGCGCAGCCCCCCCCATTTGCAAACACAATGCTTGCATGATGGGTTTCAAAAAAAGTTTCATATGCTTTGAAGCAAGCTTGCACGGCTTAAAAAAAGCGGGGGGGTTGGGGGGGGCGCAGCCCCCCCCATTTGCAAACACAATGCTTGCATGATGGGTTTCAAAAAAAGTTTATGCTTTGAAGCAAGCTTGCACGGCTTAAAAAAAGCGGGGGGGTTGGGGGCGGCGCAGCCCCCCCCATTTGCAAACACAATGCTTGCATGATGGGTTTCAAAAAAAGTTTCATATGCTTTGAAGCAAGCTTGCACGGAAAAAAAAGGGGGGGGGTTGGGAGGGGCGCAGCCCCCCCCCATTTGCAAACACAATGCTTGCATGATGGGTTTCAAAAAAAAAGTTTCATATGCTTTGAAGCAAGCTTGCACGGCTTAAAAAAAGCGGGGGGGTTGGGGGGGGCGCAGCCCCCCCCATTTGCAAACACAATGCTTGCATGATGGGTTTCAAAAAAAGTTTCATATGCTTTGAAGCAAGCTTGCACGGCTTGTTGGGGGGGGCGCAGCCCCCCCCATTTGCAAACACAATGCTTGCATGATGGGTTTCAAAAAAAGTTTATGCTTTGAAGCAAGCTTGCACGGCTTAAAAAAAGCGGGGGGGTTGGGGGGGGGCGCAGCCCCCCCCATTTGCAAACACAATGCTTGCATGATGGGTTTCAAAAAAAGTTTCAACGCTTTGAAGCAAGCTTGCACGGCTTAAAAAAAGGGGGGGGGTTGGGGGCGGCGCAGCCCCCCCCATTTGCAAACACAATGCTTGCATGATGGGTTTCAAAAAAAGTTTCATATGCTTTGAAGCAAGCTTGCACGGCTTAAAAAAAGCGGGGGGGTTGGGGGGGGCGCAGCCCCCCCCATTTGCAAACACAATGCGTGCATGATGGGTTTCAAAAAAAGTTTCATATGCTTTGAAGCAAGCTTGCACGGCTTAAAAAAAGCGGGGGGGTTGCGCAGCCCCCCCCATTTGCAAACACAATGCGTGCATGATGGGTTTCAAAAAAAGTTTCATATGCTTTGAAGCAAGCTTGCACGGCTTAAAAAAAGCGGGGGGGTTGGGGGGGGCGCAGCCCCCCCCCATTTGCAAACACAATGCTTGCATGATGGGTTTCAAAAAAAGTTGCATATGCTTTGAAGCAAGCTTGCACGGCTTAAAAAAAGCGGGGGGGTTGGGGGGGGCGCAGCCCCCCCCATTTGCAAACACAATGCGTGCATGATGGGTTTCAAAAAAAGTTTCATATGCTTTGAAGCAAGCTTGCACGGCTTAAAAAAAGCGGGGGGGTTGGGGGGGGCGCAGCCCCCCCCCATTTGCAAACACAATGCTTGCATGACGGGTTTCCAAAGTTTATGCTTTGAAGCAAGCTTGCACGGCTTACAAAGCGGGGGGTTGGGGGCAGCGCAGCCCCCTGCATTTGCATGTGCATGATGGGTTTCAAAAAAATTTTCATATGCTTTGAAGCAAGCTTGCACGGCTTAAAAAAAGCGGGGGGGTTGGGGGGGGGGGGGCAGCCCCCCCCATTTGCAAACACAATGCGTGCATGATGGGTTTCAAAAAAGTTTCATATGCTTTGAAGCAAGCTTGCACGTTGGGGGGGGCGCAGCCCCCCCCATTTGCAAACACAATGCCTGCATGATGGGTTTCAAACAAAGTTTCATATGCTTTGAAGCAAGCTTGCACGGCTTAAAAAAAGCGGGGGGGTTAGGTCGCTGAGGGGGGGGGGGGTAGCATATGTATATATCTTATATAAACTATATATATTCTATATACTATGTGTATATATGTATATATAGACATACGCTGAGTATATTTACTATAATATACATATATATATATATGATGTACTATATATATATATGTTTGTTATCTGTACTATGTATTCCAGATATACTATATCTACTATATATATATATATATACTGTATGTACTGTATCTCCTATATATCATATTTATATATACTATAAACGCTATATATGTATACTATGTAGACTATACATCGAGTATATATACATACTATATAATTTCTTACATGTATGTCGTCCATGAAATAAGTACCTATATATATCTAGCAATATATATATATATAACACAAGTCCAGGAAACCATGGACACCACGAAGCAAGGAACCAAGGAAACCATGGAAACCATATAAACCATGGAAAGCATGGAAACCATGGAAACCGTAGAAACCAAAGAAACTATAGAAACCAAGGAAACCAAGGAAACCAAGGAAACCAAGGAAACCAAGGAAACCAAGAAAACCAAGGAAACCAAGAAAACCAAGAAAACCATAGAAACCATAGAAACCACGGAAACCATGGAAACCACACAAGCCAAGGAAACCACGGAAACCATGAAAACCACAGAAACAAAGGAAAGCATGGAAACCAAGGAAACTAAGGAAACCATAGAAAACCATAGAAACCATAGAAACCACGGAAACCATGGAAACCATAGGAACCAAGGAAACCATGGGAACCAAGGAAACCAAGGAAACCATTGAAACCATTGAAACCAGAAATCCCTTGTAAACAGTACTAAACCAAGAGAAACGCGTTCCAAAATGACCCCTTTACGCGTTCCAAAATGACCCCTTTACGCGTTCCAAAATGACTCCCTTACGCGTTCCAAAATGACCCCTCTCCCCTCGAAAGACACGCCAGCAATGTGAACTTTGCTTGACCACAACAAGCCAGCACCATCCAGCACCCACATCACATGATGCCTCCTTGTCCGCGCATTCCGCGCTCGTCGCCATTGCGTCGGAGCATGAGAGGCGGCCGGCACAACTCAAAGACACAAGATGGCACAAGTGCTTCAAGTGCTTAAGATTGGTTGAGACACTTGTGTAGTTTGGCCGCTTTCACCTTTGATCTTCACGAGGCTTGCATACTCTGCTGAAAGTGTGAACATATGTGCACCGTGCATCGAACACTCACCCACTACCACGACCTCCAAAAGTGTTCGCAGAACCGCTGCATGCAAAGACTTGCCAAGTGCTACTGCACCTAGCAAGCCCCTTACCACGCTCCAACATGGAGTATGGCTGGCATGACAGCAGCACGCCTCCTCCGTCAAAGCGTCGCTGATAATTGCTGTCATAGCTTTCTTGGACTGGCACGGCACATGAAGAGCAAGCACGTGGCGACTGTGGCGACTGTGGGAGCCCATTGCAGTTTCGCTCAGGGCGCAAAGCAATTTCAGACCTCGGTATAGGTGGCGTTCTCCTCCGAGTAGTAGCGGAGGTAGTCATCCACAACAGACTGAGGCCCGCGGAATGATACCGGGATGTCAGTGGATATACAGTGATATACAGAGTATATCAGCGTATTACAGACACTCAGGCTCTTCTGCGCGAACAAGGGCCACACCAGGAGATGTGCGACAACCTCCCCTTGCGCAGGCTCCGACGAAGACCTGGGTAATGTGGACGTGGAACAACGAGCTTTCAAGCAGCTGAATACAACTTAATCGTTACATGCCGCTACGTTGTAGGACCTTAGGGGAACTGCGGCAACTATTTGGAGAACTCACGAGAGCCAGGCTGCACTTCATTTCTGACCGCCCGCAAAGCTGCACCTCTCTGTACTCATGAGGAGTCAGGTTTTTGACGGTTTAGTCGCCCTTACCAAGCCATGCCTTGTGTGCAAGGCCAGAGAGCGACAAGCACAAGCGGTAGCAGCATTCCTCCGAGAGGGGATGCCGTCTGACAGTCTGACAATCTGACAGTCGCTCTGACACTTCACGGCCTGCGGTCGGACCCGGGGTGCCGTCACGACATCCCCACAAGGATCCAGCTGCGAGCCGATACCGGATGGCGTCAAAGCTCGTGGATCTCACAAAACAACATCGACTTGCACCTCGCACATCCTTGCACCACCTCCCCTTACTGGGCCGGAGAGGTCTTGTCAACCCCTGCAAGAGACCTCAGAGACCTCAAGAATGCAAGAATGTGACTGCGCCTGCTTTGATAAACACAGCTGAGCAGCGAAGAACTTCAGGCAAGTTTGCGTTCCCAGGCAAAAAAAACACGCCAGCGGATGCTTGAAACTCTCCATGCCATTCCCTGCCCCTTCGGCACTGTCAGCGAGCTGCAAGCACCTTGTGCAACTCGACATCTTCGCATAGACCCGACAGAGAGCACAGTGACACAACTGGTGCTGACGCTGATGAGTTGCTTATTTTTTGCCAGCACGACAAATAAAAACACAACAGAGGGAAAATGAAAGCATGTTCGCTTTGCGACTTGCTTCCTATGATCATGAATGCTCTGGCGCCACATGGCGCGAGCAGGCGTTTGCAAGGAAACTTGAAGCTGCCTGCGCACTGCAGCCTCAAAGCGGAAGCACTTTTGCTTGCCGCCAACTGTTTTTTACAAGCGGAATTCGCATAGCTCCTGTTCTCCAGCGCGCCGCCATCTGCCAGATAGGGAAATTCGACAACCTGTGGCCACCGAGTCACTGCAGAACAGTGAGACCGCTAGACTTCTGGGGCTGTCTTTGCTGCCGTCATGACTGACTCCTAGTAACCATTGCACCAGTCTGCGTTTTGCAGTGGGCATAAGTGAAACCAATTGCGAGCAGGTCCTCACTGCGCCAATCTCGAATCTCTGATGACTGTAAATTGTGTCTGCTTGAGTTCCATTGCGTTCCAGCGCGATCAGTAAGCATGTGTATACATGTGACGGGAAAGCGTCCATCTCACAGGCCCTGATTTAGGACAGCGACGCATGGCCTTGTTGCCACGGGTAATCCACCGCAAGGGAAGCGCTAGCAGGTTCATGCACACAGAATTCCTGTGAAGCGGGCCAAGATCGCGGATACCCATCCAGTTGTCTGGAGCCTGCGGTATGGCGCGGCTTTCACCGACAATGATCATGAGCCACAGGTTCTACAACAATGTGCCACAAGCACATGGAGGCCTCAAAGCTTGTCCGCTCCATGTACTTCAAGAGCGCGACGCTCGGTCCGTCCTCATGGCCACAGAATGCCGTGGAGCAGGACCAGGATGAATCAATGTATGCAGCACGGCACACCTACAGCATCCTACAGCCACAGCACATTCCACGAAAGTCCTCCACTCCGAGCATGTCTCTGGTGCGAGCTAGCATTCTTTGTGCCACCTGACAGGCAAAAGCGAAGCGAAAGCAAGCAGCCACGAGATGCCAATAAGAGAAGAGGGATCAGAAAAGCCTGCCACTCTCCCTGCGAGTAATTCTGGTAGCCCATGTTGAAGACCTCGAAAGGGGGTGAACAGCACAAAAGACCAAAAAGCTCGTTGAGTAGCCCTCGCGGCACATCTCACCCCAACTGCTGAAGGATATTTATTGGACTTTTGGATATACAATGATATACGCACGCAATCACCCAGTATGCGCTGCAGCCGATTTTTCCCGAAGTCACCCTTCTTGGGGGCCGGGCATGGATGAACTCCAGCGTGTATCGGAAGCGCATGGAAGCGATGTCTGTCAAAACGAGGCACAGATTGAGGGCTGATGAACAGACTTCTGCAGCATGCAAGCCAAGCAGTAGTCCTGCATTCTCGTTGAAGAGGTTCACCATTTTGACCTGAAAGCAACACCATGCGTGAGAAGAGCATGTCTAGGGACCATGACTCTGTCTGCAAAACACTCTTCGAATGCTCAACACAAACTTTCGAGATCTGCCATGCATGCACACCATTCGATACAGACGAAGGAGAACCTGCTGTCAAGTGTGGGGCACAGACAGCTAGCTACGGGACCAACGCACCAGCAGGTAAGAAGATCAGTGTTGCAGAACCTATGTAAGGAAACTGTAAGCTGATTGAACCGCACTTGTACGGCCAGGAAGTGGTCCTGAGGTAGTTTCATGTCGATGTGCCTGGGCATGGAAGGCCCGTTGATTCATGCGGACGGGCGAAATCTTTTGAATTTCTCCACGTTGAAGCCCACGCCCCCGACCTCCAATTCAGGGTTCTTTGGCCTTTGCGCCCCTGTGTTGAACCGTACGTCGAGAAGGAACAATGGAACAAGCAGGCTTCACCCTCTTGTGCCCAGCCATATGTGGGTGGTTGTCAAAATTAGGGTCCCTTTTTGGATCCCTATTACAAAACAGCACCTGATATTTAGGGTACCCGAAAAGGGATCATAATCTTGACGACCACCTTTTGGCAAGAGGGTGTAAGCCGACACAGGCGGCTGATAACCTGTAGCTTGAGCCGGGCTTTCAACATGCACATTCCTACCACTGGCTGGTGGCACTCCTGCAGAAAATGACATCGATTGCTAAATATCACATCTGCACATGTTACTTCGCGAGCGCGAGCATGTGCGTGACAGTGGATCATCGAGCATCTTAGTTTCCTCAAGCGTACGCACATTGTGAAATCGAATTCGAACTTGTTCCACACCAAAAGCACCATGATTGAGCATCCAGGCATCCAGAGGTCCTATCCCGAGACGCACTCCACATGCGCAGCGGTGTACCCTCAACAGCTAGAAAGGAGCGTGAGCGAGGGTAAAAGACTTTCAGCCAGTGTGCGGTCATGATAGGGCTGTGGTCATGATAGGGGTGGTGCCAAACCGCAAATGAGCAGCAAAAAAACACCACCGAGTACCAACGCTGCCCCACCCGAAACGCCGAACCCAGATCCACATTCGGTGGACAGTGCATGTCAGCATGTGATATCGCATCAATGCCTGTGTGTACTTGCTCTACATTGGGGCGTGCCAAGGCGTGCCAAGGAACACCATCAGCGAGCTTCTGATCTTTCTCGTGTTCGAGAAACTGTCTCACCTCCAAGTCACTAGGAACCCATGTGCGGAATGACACTGAATAGCACTCCCACAACACAATCCAACATGCTCTCTGCCTTAAACCTATCTTTGGTCGTCCAGCGTTGGGGCCCCAAAGGTGGCTCCACCTCAGTTTCGTCACGCTCTCGCAAGAACTGCGCAACATACTGCAAAATAAAATACTGCCAGAGAACTGCGAGAGGAGGGCTCATGCTAGGACCCCAACTGTAAGGCTCATGTAGTCTAGGTCAATCACGTAGAGGTCCATTGGAACCACGGACCTAACTTGGGGTTCCACATGATTGAGCATGTTGCAAATCATGCGTGAGCACATGGGCGCGTTTTCAGAGCGACGTCATGTGCAAAAAGGCCCCCGACCCAGTGATGATGACCCGGTCGATGAGCCTGCACTTCGCCGCCACCCCCGCGGAGCAGATGGACACAACCGACTCCGCAACCTCATTAGGCAAGAGAATGGCAGGAAGCAAAAGGACATCCTGAAGTTGCTAATGTAGTAGCTGCACGTTGTCTGGGATCAGAGCCAACAAGCTAACGCCGTAGATCTGCGTTGCCCGCTCCACTGTCTCGGCAATGCTGACCTTTGCATGTGAAGCAGCTTCTAACCCGCAATGACATTCAAAACCCTCAATTGCCCTTAACCTGGCAGAGGCCAGGCGGTGTGCCGGAGCGTCAGGTTTTGTTGCTCCAGCTTGTGGTACCTGCTCGTGCCTCGATACCCTGCGCACGAGCAAAAGCGCAACTTCACGTGCCAGCGGCAAGAGGACGAGGACCCTCATGGAGGAAGTTCGACACGACGCAAGCAACGAATGAAGATCTCGCCATCGGCATGGGCTCCATGGCTTCCGACCGATGGCTTCCGCACGGACTCGGTGCGTGCTTTTTTGCCCAAGAGTGGGGGCCATCACCTCCTGTTGCAACTTGCCATTACACGTCGCTCAAAGCTTCGAAGGCTTCATGTACACTTGCCGACTCTCAAGGCAAGTCGTCATGCAATTTTGCCGACTCTGCTAGACAACCACCTTCGAACGTTTCATAGTCATCTCACTCGAACCTGCCGGCAAGCTGGAGGCTGACAGCGGAGCCGATCGAAGCTTTCTCCATCTATCATGTTTGGTGGAATGTCAATCCAAAAGAAGACCACCCACGCACACCTCCGTAATGGTGTATGCTACAACATCCTGTACGTGTGTTTTTCTCAGCCTCTCTGGCTAGCATGCCAGGGCTGGATGGAGAGCTTGATACATGGATGGACTTAACCGGCTAAATCCGGCTAGCACCCAGGAATGCCTGTGCAATGAGCAATGCTGACATCGCGAAGTGCAAGCTGGATTCACACCATGTCCAGAAGCCAAGGCGACGGCATTTGGCGAAAGGTATGATGCGTCAATCTTGAACTCGCTACCCACCGCTCCTGGCACAAGCTGAATGCTTTCTTGCTGCAAAGCAAACTCAGTGCCGTTTACTCAGAGTCTCGGGAAGCTCATGAGATTCTAAGTTGCTGGACGTCTCTAGACATTCTAGACATGAGGTCTGTTGAGCTACGGAGCTGTGCCAAATCAGCAGAGATGGTGTTTCGCATTTCAGAAAGAGCGGCTTGACCAGACCAGTCCTTCGATCGCCCAGCCATAGTGCAGGCCACTGCTGAGGTTCACCCTTGCAAGGACACGCTTCGCAATGCCTTCTCACTCAAGAAGGCATTGGCTTCTTTGAAGCTCTCGGATAGCACCTGCAATTCTTTCCCAAGCGCTGCTGCAGACCAGGGTGACCTTAGAATCGCTGATCCTAATGCTACCTGGCTGCTTCGTAGAGAGCCTGAGCCCGGAACCGCGGTACGCCGCCAGCACTGGCGTCCGGTGAATGGCACCGAGAATCCTGAAGCAAAGGCCGACGAAAATTGTGTTGGAGAGTCACCATGAGGCCGCCCTGTAGACACGTAGAACTGGAAACATCATTTAAGAGGCTAGCTAGCAGCTAGCGTCTATACAGCACAAGGTCTTTGACGCCTAAGACATCCAAGCTTGGCAGACTTACGCTCGCATGACCATTCTCATGCTCCCTCCTCGTGAAAGCCAGAATGGACATGTCGGCCAGCTTGGCGACCTGCATGCGAGCAGGTTCGTCACATCAAAAGCCTGAAAAAGACCACCATTTGCTAGGCCGAAGGTACGACGTCCCCGTAAACATGGGTACGTAGTTGTTGCGCCTAAACTAAACCAGCATCTACCTCTGGCCTTCTCATCGTCACCGGACACTCTCCAGATCATGAGGAAGGTATCGCCTGCCCAAATGTTGCCAGTCCAACTCGAAATGATGCGGCATAAGCCACTGACGGCAGCAATGCATCATGTTCGGTGCATGCAACACATGGCTGCGTCACCATTGTTCTTGTTGGCTGCGCCGTGGAACTCGTCAACGACCCCGTGAACAATCTGGCGGCAGCGACTTGCTACATGCCCCAGCTCAGCTGTGTGCCGAGGTCTTGCCCACTCCAACCTCTGCTATCTGGTTGACAAAGGTCATCACCTTGGCCTGCAGCACCTGGCACGAAGAACCAACGATGAAACTTGTCACCACAAGCTAGATTGGCAGGCCTCTGTTGCAGTGCTGAAATCACGTATTCGCGTGGCACCGATGATGCACTCCACCCGAGTTCCCTCCACCATGGCCTGGCACTTCGTGAGGCTGCCCAACCTAGAGACCTAGAAGTTCTAAGCCTGTGAGCTCGGAGATGCCCGGAGTGTATCAAAATGTATCAAACAGATGTTCCAACCAGGCTGGGCCACATCTACACAGGCACTGTCGACGCCGTGCATGTTGTGCTCAATGATGTTTGCACCAGCCTGGTCATAAACGAATTACAGGGCTTAAACTTGATTCATCATCACGCCAAGTAGATGAGCAAAACGCAGACCTCTCCGAAGCCAAGGGCAAGGAGGGATCCTAGCTTAATGATCGTCTTCTCAAGGATGACCTGAGACAGGATGTTGCCGTGAAGTACAGCACGTGCACTGATCCTCCGAGGAAAGCACCGTCTCCATGATCTCTGCATTCTCTCGTTTGGAGGAGCACCCTATGGACTCCAAGAACACCTGACATCAGGTGCTGCAACTTGAAAATTATCGAATCATTCGAATCTGTCTTGCGCCTGGCAGCGAGTCTTCTCCTGCCACATGCTAGTCATTCGACGGCGTGTGTGCAGCTCCCTGCCTAAGGTGCACGTTGCCAGAACGTGCACCAGTCCTGCTTGGCTGCTTTGGCCCTGTTGATCTCCTCGACCTTAAACTCCTGGTCACGAGGCCGACTGATGCCGCTTCCTTTGATAACTTGCTTCAAAAAAGTCTCACGGCCTCATCGGCCACCTTCATTGCAGCCAAAGGGTTTGCCCGGATCGTCTCCACCTGTCCAAGATCTGTGGGCCGATTTTGATGCAACAGATGCAACATGCGCCCCATTATGCCCCGCCGCTCCCACGCGACAGCCGCCAGCATCAAACAAGCTTTACAAAAGGCCTTGGCGATCATGTTCTCAACAGGGTACAGGACCAGTCGATTCGCATCGTTGGTAAAGCCGATGGAGGCCAGAACTGAGTAACTGAAACCACACAAAGTACGCAAAAAAAGTCATGAGCCACACTGGGCCACACTGGGCCACACTGCACACCTCACATCTCACCATTAAGGACCGCGCGTAGCATGATGCAAACGAACACCACGGTGAGCAGGTTAAACCTTTTTTCCACATTACATGCAGTTCCCCGTCCTCGAGGTGCAGATTCCTACACCCTGAACATGACATCTCTTAAGCCACGTGCACAGACTCCTGCTTCACAAACGGTCGCAAGTCGAAGTAAAACGCAAGGTGGATTTCCTGCGGGAAATGGTGCGCTGCAACCGGTAAGCTTGTGACTGCAAAGGAAAGGAGAATCTTGCACAAGCTTTGACAGGCATGTGCGGTCGTCAGACTGACTTTTCGCGACGTTCAGGCGAGGAGTGTACTTCTTCCGTTCCTTGACGGAATCTATTCGGTCCCCTGCTTCCACTGGATAAGCTTTCATGAACGGCCCGCACCACTGAGACCGGCACAGCTCTTCGCAGGTCATCTGGGCAAGGAACTGCATAGTCTACCTGGGGCTCCACGTGTTTTTCCATCTTGTCTGCAACGTTCTGCAACAACTGCCCCAAAACACTGCCAGTCTAGGAGGCGCACGTGCCACTGACCTTCTGTAAAGGCTTCTGCCAGAAGTGATAGTCCACGCCGCTTCCTGCTGCTACGGGTGATAGCAAGGCTTTAGCAGAAGGCGCGTCAAGTAGACTGAGCTTGTGACTTGTCTTGGTTTTGCAAG
Organism: Symbiodinium natans; assembly: GCA_905221605.1. Classification (NCBI taxonomy): domain Eukaryota; class Dinophyceae; order Suessiales; family Symbiodiniaceae; genus Symbiodinium; species Symbiodinium natans. Next base: position 263,759 of record CAJNDS010002253.1, read on the forward strand.
GGACAATCTCTGCTCCAGCCTCGCTTAGGCGACTATCTTGGGCTCTAGCCACTCTAGCCTTGCTTGATGAACACAGCATACCCCAAGTCAAGAACTGAGGCCAAGAGTTGTCTGGACCTCAGTTTCAGCCAACTGCACATGTGTTTCCCACTCGTCCGGGTTTCTCTGAGGCCAAGACGTTGGTTGGCATGTGGCCAAAGACGTAGAGCCAGGCCTAGCCCATTAACACACCCCTGAAACAGGGAGGCAAAACCGGCAAAGCAGAAGGCAAAAAACAGAGAAGGCACGGAGGCCACCTGATCACCGACCGACGTCTGGGTCACCAAAGCTTCCATATCTGCCACCGAACTTGGAGCTACCTCACAAGCAGCAAGAAGAAAAAGATGCGCAAAGAGAAATATAGAGAAATATTCAGGTGCGCGCCGCTGCTTTGGGAAGCCTTTCCAGCAGCAATGCCTCGTTCGTGCTCACGAAGCCAACCTGGGAGCTTGCTCCATGAGGCCCGTCGCTGCGACTTCTGGGCTTCCCGAAACACATGTACACCCAGGCCATCTTCGCCAAAGAACCCAGAACACGTGAGAGTCGAAGGATCTCGAGCTGTCACATTGTCGGGTTGCGTCTGTTGTCACGATGGGACAATCGCTCCTTAGCACAAAAAAATCGTTGCTCAACTCCTTCTTATCGTCAAGCGTGGGTCAGCCAAGTGAACGGCAGCTGTTTCGTGTACCAGTTGTGATAGTAGATGTACCTTTAACGAGGAGACACTCTGCGACAGTCTACAACGTGCTTGCGAAGGGCACTCAAGCAATGCCATGTCGTACTTGTCCTTGTCAGAGGTTGAGTTGCCTGAAGCCCAAGGAAAACCCAGAAACAGCCCAAAGGCCTGAAAGCTGAAACGCCAAGTTGGCCCAAGCTGGCGCTGCACACTAGCTGGGCACCAGGCTTGCCAAGTACTGGTCAAAGGCCTTGCAACCCAAAGCTGCGAAGCTTGTAACGGACTGTAACTACACCCTAAACACTGATGCCAGGATCGGCCCCCACATGCCGCTCCTGGTTAACAATATCCGCGCCGTATGCAGCAGAGGTCGGGAACTGCTGAGCCTCTTCTACCTGAACAGCAGAAGATTGGGTGGTGCACCAGCCAGGTAATGCAGCACACATATGACTGAGGCCTTGAGGTATGGGAGCACCAGCATCATCACCAGAACCTCGTTCAATTTTGTCGGGCCACCATAATAAGCTAATAAGTTGACCGGTACCTCTTTTTGGAAGGCTACACCCCTTGCAACATCTTGCAGCAGCGAGACGAGACACAAAATCAACCACCACCAACGAGCCACGAAAACAGCTAAATCAGATGACAAATAAAGACCACCAATAACGCACAATAAACAGACATAAGGATGCGAAACAAAAGCAAACAACAAAAAGAAACGCAAATACATATTACTATACTCAACGCAACGGAAACAGCAAAGGGAACCAACACAACCAAAGCCAAAAACACAGTGGCTCAAAACGAGCCATGTCAATAGGAAATCCTGCATCTAGGCCATTCAGCATCGCCGTAGGTACATGTGCAGGAACATGAGGGATTTTGTTGGAGCACAGAGGACACGAGGATTTTTATGGAAGTTCAATCCAAACGCAAACATGCCAAATGAACTTCTTCCGGTTTTGGCGAACACAGACGTCCAACAGCGACGACAGTTTAGCAGTTTCGTTATTTGAAAAACAAGGCCGTCATAAAGGGACGACAGTTTCGCAATTTCGCGACCACAGAAAGCGACGACAATGTCGCATTTCGCGAAACCAGACATCCACGCATGGTCCAGGCCGTGCGCACCGGCCGGGGCGCCGTGCGGCATGATTGGCCAGCCCCCGCCTTCTCTGCACCTTGGAACCGCCCTTGGTGTTGACACACTGTTTGGGTAAAATACCAAGTAAAATTGGGTTTGCAACCAACAAAACTTGTGGGAAAGGCCCCCCTGCTTATGGGAAGGCGGCCTGGAAGGCCTTTGATGGTGAGGCCGCACCGTCCTTACGCTGTAAGGACCCCTCCTACAGAATGAGGCAAGGTGGGGTTTATAGGCCCCGTTTTGACCACCTGACCTGTTTTTTGGATCCCCCCCCCGCCCGCAGCCGTGTAGTTCAACCCAGTGGTTGGTTACATCATGGAATGAATTGAGCAGAAGCTTCTGAATTTACTCTTAAGAACGTCATGATGTCAAGGAGTGCTTCGTTTATGAGCACGCCAAGACCATCATGGATGAAGCTATTTTGAGATTCTCTATCGGAAACCGACGACTTCTTGATTGAAACGACAGAGTTTCATAATGAAAGCGAGAACTTTCTACAGAAGCTTCAAAGGAGATCCAGGAATTCGTTCCGAGAACCGAGTACAGTCAACGCATAAAAATTAGCTTTGCAGCCCTTCTCAACTAGGACCTCCAAGCCTTACAAAGCTTTGACACTTTGATTCTCCAATGGCTACCTGTCCAGGCTAAGGCCGTCACTAGTAGGATCACACGCCGTGTGGTCAGCTCGGAGAGCTTCTTCCCAACCTATGACGGCCAACAAAGCTCCATTGTCTAGCAAGGTAAAGCAAGCGAAAAAGAAGCAAAGAGGCGTTGCCGCACATGCCCTGTGATTGAGTCTCCGGCGCGGCTCTCCTTGCCTGGTGCCTTTGTCATGCTAGCCTCCGATTCGCACAGCAGAATGCTTTGTCCGCTGAAAGCGTCATTCTATACGAGTTACACATAGTTCTACCGATCAATGAACGGATATGTACACTATCAAACCTCCAGCCCTGCTTGCCAACATCAAAACCAGACAGCTGTTCGTGCGGGTCATGCATCGTCATACAGATCAGCAACGAGATGCACACACACACACACACACACACACACACACACACACACACACACACACACACACACACACACACACACACACACACACACACGCACGCACGCACGCACGCACGCACGCACGCACGCACGCACGCACGCACGCACGCACGCACGCACGCAAGCACGCACGCACGCACGCACGCACGCACGCACGCACGCACGCACGCACGCACGCACGCACGCACGCACGCACGCACGCACGCACGCACGCACGCACGCACGCACGCACGCACGCACGCACGCACGCACGCACGCACGCACGCACACACCCCATCCCGACCCGTCAGGCAAGGGCACGCAAGCTTCTGTTAAACGTGGAGGTCAGGGGACAGGGCAGGGCCTGTCCGCTTCTGGGCAGGAGGGGTGGGGGACTAATTAAGGAGGAAGATTCAATTCCAAAATCATTACTTTGCCTCATTACTTAGGTGAGCAGAGGGCGCGATGGCTCCCGGGGTGAAGGAGAGAATGGGAAGTTGCTTCCAAACTCTCCAGACGATGCACAACCGTCGGGCCAAGCTAAAGTGCCAAAACATTCAAAGCCCCCACGGTACACATCTCATGTCAACTTGGCCTTATGGCTTCACTGATTCGATTGTCAGGCATGAGGACGCTATCAAGACAGCTTCGTCGCACAGTCTGCATCACTGTGCATCCCACAGGCCTGCTGGACCTTCAGGGGGGAGAATGGCTCCACTCTGCACTTTGAAGCTGCAAAAGGCTTGCCATGCAGCCTCCATGTCATCATAGGAATCCTCATCATCGTTCCCCGGATACATCTGCTCGAGGGTGATCTGCTTTGCAAGCTCCTGACCACGGGCATCTCAAGCGGGTTTAGGGCAAAGGTACAATCAAAGCCGCTAAAAGCCGCTATAGCAGCTCCCGGCCTCCTTCTTCTTCTGCAACTGCCTAGCCTCATAAATAGCCTTGTACAACTTGATGATTCTGATCAGCCTGTGACACAAAGATCAGATGCGAGTCAAAGTCAGAAGCCGTCAATGCAAGAAGCATGCCTCAGGACTCGAACTACTCGAGAGGTTCTAGCTCCAATCTTCGCAGTTCCAGAGACCGACTGATCATTGGACATATCCTGCACAGGACTTGCACATGCAGGGAACGACGGTACAAACTGACAGGTCAGATGCCTCTTCGTCTCCCTGAATGCTGTCTGCGATCCACGTCAGATCTAGCACCTGTGAGCTGCTAGCATCATGATTCTACAAGGCCAAGGCCCAGGGCTAAGGCCCAGGAACAAAGCCCAATGCCCACGAGTGGTCAAATGTCAGGGACCCTCAGCGGCCGACTAAGGTGACCGTCGAGATGATGTCCAAGAAAAAGAAGAAGCTAAGAATGTAGTCATCCTGAGGATATGTCTCATCCGGCTTTCATTCAGACAGCTTCACTTCAAGAAGGCCGTTCTCCTTCGCGAACATGCACAGAACGATCTCCAGGACGAAGACAACGATGCAAAACAAGGTCAGCCCATCAAAGACCTGGGCAAGCAAAGGACAGTCGCTTCGGTGGTCTTGAGGCAACATGAAACAACTTGCAAATGGAAGGTTGCCGACGGGATCCGCTGGCTGGTGGGTGAGCAGCAACCGAAAATCGTCGCCGGTGAGGGCATAAATCTTAGTCGCATCTTCGAAGGGCTCCAGCATTTCACATGAGAAAATTCTGACACGTTTACATGACTGAAGCCCAGACTGTCAGGAGCGTTGTCAAAACAGTGAAGAGTCTGTGCTCCACGACGTAACGCGTCGCTCTCAACTTGGGGCGTGGTCAAACTGTTGCAGGCGAAGCTCAGATGTCATCACAAATACATGCAGCCGCTTCTTCTCAGGTTGCCACGACAAATGGATGGACAAGACTAGGTTTCTGCCTGCATGCAGCTACCCTCTTCTCTTCCCTACTTGCGCAGCGGCTTCGATCTCAATCTGAGGAAAGGACTGCCGCATGCCTTAGAATACACTCTCAAACTAGAACAACAAGTTTGCACGAAGCGTTTTGCCCTGAAAAAAACCTCGACACATGCAGCTTCACGAGTCCCATGATACAACTGAAGCCATTTGTACCGAGATCACGGCCCATCTTCGAGATGGTTGTGGGCTGCGTGCGCAGCCTTTGCGAAAGACAAAAGCCAAAAAGAGTGTCCTTCGGATCCCCTCATGCAGCACACCGAAAATGCAGTGCGCAACCAATTCACATCGGAACAAACATAGACTCTTGCATATGCTCTTCCAGTCGCTTTGTCACAAGCATGCGAGTTAGCTGCACAAAGTTCAGAAGTACAACAAACAAGCGAGCAAGCAAGCGAGCAAGCAAGCCAACAGCTCACCCTTCGTGTTAGCACGCACGGGGGGGGGGGGGCTTTGAGTGTCCACAGGCTCGATGGAAGCATGGATGTGGAAACCCTGACCCCCATACCAGGATCAACTGCCGGCTGTTCATGCAAGTGTCAACTAACTTCCAAAAACCTCTTGAAGCTTCACTCCTGAAGATCTACCGCAAGAAATGCTGAAACGCCACACCCCCAAAACCCTGAGCTCAAACAATTGTGCAGAGTTTGACTCACTCAAGACATTCAACAGCTGCGGGTTTTCACGCCCGCAACCTCGATTAAGCCTTCACGGGCCTAACGATATCCTAGGCATGGTAAAAGGCAGGCAAACACCAATGGCTTGTGTAAGGCCACTAAGGCCGCTAAGGCGTAGGCATTGGCCGGCCATCGGCCTACCAGCACAAACAGCCAACATGCATGCAAAACGCGGTTCAATTCCTCAGTGTCAGGTGTAGCGCAAGGACATCCGATTGCCAAGCATGTTGTGATCTTCTTGTCTGTATCTGCCTGGCTCCGCCGGTGAGGCTGCTCATGAGGCACCGGTGAAAGGACCTTCACTCCCGACCTCATCTGCAAAAGCAAAAACCACCCATCTAAACCCATCTGGGGACTCTTGCATAAAAACCATGCGCTCGGTGCACTTGGCACCTGAGGGCCCTGGGAGCCACGCTGCATCTTGAAGGTGGGCCCAAGCCAGGCTCGGCCATCACCTCCCTTTAAGCCAAATGCGGCGAACCAACGGGACAGATATCATAGTCTGGCATGCACGTGCTTGCACAAACTTGTCACGTGAATTGCATTGCACGCGCTCAACGCGTTGCAAACCTGCATGACGAATGACGCCTGCGACCATAAAAAACGCAATTGATGCACTCAAGGCGAACAAGATGGGGGCATGCATTACATCGACTTGCAGACCAACAACAAAAGACTGACGTGAAAGAAGGTTTACAGCAGTAACCAAGCAGCGCATATGATTGAAACACCAACTACGATTCTCCCGAACTTGAACCGCAAGTCTGCAAAATTCACCGATGCTGTGCATCAACTGGTGGGCAGTTCATTTAGAAGCAGTGAACATGGGCGGTTCTTCCCTCCAATGGTGAAAGCCTGAGGTATTCGACTGGAATGGGCCTGCAAACACTGCATCCATCACCCGGTATCCAGCAAATCCCGCTGTTTGCCCCGACACCCACCAAGAAGTGAAACTCACCCGGACGCTGCGCGTATTCACATGAATGACTACTATTTGCTTAAGAACCCCCGAACAAATCGACGACAAAATTCCTACTCTATATTGCCCTTGTTGGAAAAAATTTGCAAGTCATGCTGGGGGTGCACTTTGCAGTCAATGCGGTGGGCTTGCCATAGCTTGCAGCTTGCACTTCCGAACGCAGCTACGTGCTCGGGCGCGGGATTTGCACGCAAGTGCACAAGGCTCTCCTGGTTGGCCCCATCGGGCTCCACGAGCTCGGTTTGGCACGTCCAAGCTATCTCAGAGCCCAGTGTCTTCGCCTGGACGGGGGGGCGTACTGCAATGGCTGCAATGAACGCACGCGGCGTGAGGCCCTTGCTCGAGCGACACCAGCGAAAGCCCACTGCCAAAGAAGAGAAAAAATGCCACCTGTCGAACGGAGACCGGGCCAAAAGGCGAAGAAGAGACACACACACACACACACAGAGCACGCAGAGTGCAACGAGCCACTGTGCAGGCGCATCTGATCGAATCTGGCACATCTACTCTACCTCTGTGTGACAACCACCAGCACAAGCCGCAATTCACATGCTGAACTTTCAGGTGCAAGCATCTATCGTAAACGCGTGTGTCGGAGCTAATTTGCTGTGTTCGACGCACGACACCGCCATGACAGAAACGCCACATCCTGTCATTGTGGAAGGTGAAAGCAAAAGGTGAACCCGCCTTCTCGTTTCCCTTGTGACAGTGGAAAGCCCCAAGCCCGTCAAGAAGTTACTACGCAAGCACTACTCTCGAGTCGCAGCCATTTGGCGCCCTGGCACACAAGGGGTGCCACCCTCAAGCCCTGATAGCCGAAGCCACATGCTCTAGGCTCAACATTTGCGCAAGACTCGGAAAACACAGAAAGAATTTGGCAAGCCAAAGCTTCAAATTCAGCACCGTTCAGTCTGCTTGCCTGCACCATCCCACTATTAGTGTGTGACAGCCCGTCGGCTTTAACTTCGAACATTCCTTTGTTGCAATTTGTTGCAAGATAGACAACTTCCCAAACATGTCTTCTGACTTCAGATCTATACGCTCTGCTCAATTAAAAAACCCCAAGCCTGCAACTCAATGAAAAACACGAATCGGTTTCCGAGCAGCCTCTAAAGCTTTGAGAGCGGTTGCCAGAGACTGCAGGGGTTGGAGCCAAAACTGAACTGCAGGGGACCGAACTATGATGAAAATTATAAAAAAAAAGCGACACCTGCACTAGAGACCGCAATGCAGGGGCAAAGGCTTAAACTAGTGATAGCAGGGACCAAAGCATTGAATTATGGGTCCAAAGCCCAAAACTTCTAAAATGAAGGTTGCATGGCGCCGGAAACCTAAAACTTCAGGCCTAAAGGGTCCTACAATGTCAGCATAGGCCCCAAACACTGAAAGACCATGTAAGCCTAAAACGATGACAGGTTCGCATTTCGTGAGCACAAACATCCAAAGGCGACGGCAGTTTCGAAGATCGCCATGTCAAGCCAAAAAAACAAATGTATGCACTTTTTCTCGAACATCCCAAAATTAGTGTTTGATCTGAATAGTCCCTTTTTGTGCCCACCCCATTGTTGCCAATGTTTTTGTTTCGGAAGTATCTCAAACTCAATTTTCTGAGATTACGTTGCGGTTGCGTGACCGACATCAGACAATGCTTGTGTATTCGCCATTGGATGTGGCGGTTCCGCGTAAGAGTTCGATAAGTAACCGTTTTTTGCCTCTGGGATAGGTACCTATTTTATAGGTCTATCTGGAGACGCATAGAACCTACCCCTACCCGTCAACCCCCAAGGCCCATAGATCCCTATCTACAGGGGTCTATCTGAAAGCAACAAATCCCATATGTGGGCTAGGACCCCTCAGATAGGTAAAAAACCCTAAGCCCAAAAACACCCTGAGCCCTAAAAACCCCTAAAACTAATCCCAAAAAACCCTAAACCCTAAAGACCCCGAACCCCCAAACCCTAAACACCCCTAACCCCTAAAACAACCTGAGCCTTAAATAATACCCCCGAACCTAAACCCTAAAGAGCCATATACCCTAAACCCGAAACCGCACAAATCCCTGAGCCCTAAGCCCAAAAAACCCTGCACCCTAAAAGCCCTAAACTCTAAACCCAAAAAAACCCCTAACCCCTAAACCCGAAAAACCCTAAGCCACCAAACCTGAACCTAAAACCTGAAACCCTTGTTCAGCGAATCTGTGCTGGCCTCCGGGTTCACGTACCCTTGCACGCCACTTCTACATCTTACGCAGTTGCCAATGTGATGTCAGCAGGAGGGGTCGCTTTCCAAGGCGCAACGTTCATGCTTGACTTCATTGCGGACAATCTGCTTTAGCTCTACTGTCCCATCTCATATCCCCTCAAGAAATCTCGAACGCTGACGCCCAAGGCACCAAACATTGCATGTAGGCTCGCGCTCAAGGACTGCCTCAAGAGGAGATGACAGACACAACCCCTCGTCGAGAGGGGAAAGCGGCATCGCAGCATGAACGAGCAACGTCGCATCGTCATCGACATGTCTGAGTGTAGGAATCACAAACCTACTGGCAACGACACCTCTGCAGCTGCCGCTCAAGCTCGTGGCCCGGCCCGCCACAGCGTATCACCCATGTCCGACGCTGCCAGCCAGCGAAGCCTATCACACGCAGCTCGGCAGTCCAACAAAAACTTCATGTACGCATTGTCGGTTTTGCACGACACAGTTTCAGTAAAACTGCCTGCCCCCCAGGTCCAGCTGCATGGAACGACAACCGCCAGAATCTTGTACATCGATGTCGCTGCCCACGTGACTTTGGAAAGGACCAGTTGCTCTTTGTTGCTTGAGTGATAGCATCAGCCAGCTGCAAGTTCTGCTCTGCCTGAGCCTGAACGGAAGCAGTTGTTTCTCGCGGAGGCCACACCTCAGAGTCTTCCAAAATATCCCTCATGGATCCATCTGTCCATTTGTCGTATCAAGACAGTGCCCCGGAGACTTCATGCCGAGGTATGTTCCCTGCTCCCCCCTGGAACGCCCCTTGATGTCAGGCGATCGTTTGTGTTCCCAGATTTCGCATCTTGACGTGAAAGCATGCATCCCAATCAATTTCCGCTTTGCCCGCCATAGCACGCCCTTGCTGCTCAGCCGTGAAACCGAGGCTCTTAACTTGTTGAGCAAATCTTCGCTGGCCCCCCGGATTCAGTTAGACATGACATATCACGTACCCTTGCACGCCACTGCCAACGTGACATGTCAGCTGGACGCTGTCGTTTTCCAAGCTCGTGCTTGACTTCGTTGCGGACAAGGTACTTTAACTCCGCCACCCCATATCATATCCCCTAAAGAGATTTCGAGCACTGACGCTCAAAGCACGAAACATGTAGGCTCGCACTCAAGGACTGCCTCAAGAGGAGATGACACAAAACCCCTACACCCAAAACCATAAAAACCCGCAAACCCTTAACCCAAAAATTGCCCTAAAACCCCCTGAACCCCAAAAACCTTAAACCCAAAACACCCTTAGTCTGCGAAAGGCACTTGCGACGTGTGCCCGTCAGCGCCAACTTTTTTGAAACCAACAGAAGTAAGGGTGGACCCCTAACTTTCCTAGGATGGGGGTGCACGACTTCAAGTTTGCGCACTACAGGAGACAGATGCACGAATTTTCACGAAGTGGCTAGCCTGAATAACAGCACTAAGTGAGATAGCAACACGAACCGAAAGGAGACTAATCTTAAAATAGCAATAAACCCCAAAGTGTCCTAGAAGCGTTGCCAGCATCTGTCAGGGAAAACGGGATCGTAGGGGTCATGACCGGTGTCTCCTGCGGGGTTTATGGGGAACGCGAGACCATCGTTCTTTATCATGAGCTTGCGAATGGAAGGCTCGGTAAAGCAGAGCGTTGTCAAGACGCACGTGACTACGTGTGTAATGGGAGCGGCGAACATGAGAAGGGGCAGAATCTGAAGCTAGATGTTGGATGCGGTCATATGCCTCCGTGAGGCAAGCTTCACTCCAATGGAGCTTTGGGCGACCTGCTCGGCTGGGGCCATATGTACGGCAGTAAGCCATTGAACTTTGAAAGGTAAATACTGATTCACAAGAATATGGATGTCGAAGGAGATGGCCGAAAAAATTAAGACGATTCTGTGAGTAGACCTGGGAGGGAGGCTGAACATGTTTACACCGAAATGCAAGTTGGTGTAAATATAAGTTGGAGCACTCGGCTTCTGTAGGATTGATAACTCTACGGTAGAAGGAGGACTTAATCTTCAAGATTCTGCGATGTTGCTTATAGTGAGTGGAGTCCATACGCGTCAACTGGGAAGGTGTAAGCTAGCTGTAGGCATTCGACCGAGTAAAGCAGAATGGCCTGTACGACCGACCGATATACCGTAAGTTTCCATGAAGGTGGAAGACCAGAGTGCGTCATAAGGGGTTTTAGCTTCTTAGCTGCAGATACAGCTTGAGAAATACGATAACGTAAGTGTTTCCCTTGGCTGCTTTTATCGTCCCAAGCCAGAAAAAACCCCGAAGCCCTAAACAGAAGCCCTGGGCCTAAACTCAAACCCTAAACCCTAAACCCTAAAAACCCCTGAACCCTAAACCCGAAAACTCCCTACTGTAAACCCTAAACACCCCCTTAAACAAACCCCAAACCCTAAAAACCCCTAAACCCTAAACCCAAAAAACCCTAAACCCTAAACCCCTACTGTAAAGGCTAAACACCAAACGAACCCCAAACCGACAAAACCCCTAAACCCTAGACCCAAAAAACCCCTAAGTCCTAGACCGTGAAACCCGTAAACCCTGAACGCAAATACCCCTAAACGACTTGAACCCTCAACCCGAAACCCTAAATCCTTAAACCAACCCAAACCCTAAAAACCGCTAAACCATGCTAAACCCTAAACCCCAACAAACCCTAAACCCTAGACCCTAAAAACCCCTACTGTAAAGGCCAAACACCCCTTAAACGAACCCCAAACAGTAAAAACCCGAAACCCTAGTCCCAAAAAAACCCTAAGCCCGAAACGGTAAACCCCTAATCCTTGAACGCAAATACCCCTAAACGCCCTGAACCCTAAACCCTAAACCCAAAAAAACCTAGACCCTAGAAACCCCAAGCTCTAAACACAACAAACACCCAAACCCTAAAAACCCCGAAGCCCTAAACAGAAGCCCGAGGCCTAAACTCTTAAAAAACCCTAAGCCCTAAACCCTAAAAACCCCTACGGTAAAGGCTAAACACCCTTGAAACAAACCCCAAACCCTAAAAACCGCTAAACCCTAAACCCAAAAAAACCTAAACCCTAAACCCTCAAAACCCCTATTGTAAAGGCTAAACACCCCTTAAGCAAACCCCAAACCGTAACAACCCCGAAACCCCTAAACCCTGAACGCAAATACCCCTAAACGACCTGACCCTAGACAAAACACACTCTAAACCCTAGAAACCCCTAAGCTCTAAACACCAAAAAACCCAAACCCTGAAAACCCCGAAACCCGAAACAGAAGCCCGAAGCCAAAACTCTTAAGAAAACCCTGAGCCCTCAAACCTTAAAAACCCCTACTGTAAAAGGCTGAACACCCCTTAAACAAACCCCAAGCCCTAAAAACCGCTAAACCCTAAACCCAAAAAACCCCTAAACCCTAGACCCTAAAAACCCCTACTGTAAAGGCTAAACACCCTTTAAACAAACCCCAAACCCTAAAAACGCTAAACCCTAAACCCCAAAAAACCCTAAACCCTAAACCCTCTGAACCCCTACTGTAAAGGCTAAACACCCCTGAACCCCAAACCGTAAAAACCCCTAAACCCTAAACCCCAAAAAACCCTAAACCCAAACCCTAAAAAACCCTACTGTAAAGGCTAAACACCCCTTAAACGAACCCCCAAACCGTAAAAACCCCTAAACCCTAAACCCAAAAAACCCCTAAGCCCTAAACCGTGAAACCCCTAAACCCTGAGCGCAAATACCCCTAAACGACCTGAACCCAAAACCCTAAACCCTAAACCAAAAACAAAACCCTATGCGGAGGTTGCCTTGTATAGGTTGGAAGGGTAAAACACCCGCAAACAAAATTTTGGCTCAAGATGTGCCATGCGCCTGGTAAGAAAAGGGTGCTTGGTCCTTTGGGTTTGGTTTGTGGTTGGTTTTGGGGTTGACTGTTTTGTTCCCTGTCCCCCTTTGGTTGCCCCCCGTAGGTTATGAGCCCAAATTAGGCTCCCTGCGGTCTAGGTAAATTGTTGCATTTGTTTAGTGCCAAGTCTTTGTTCAGGATTGGCTTGTCTTTCACAAAACAAGCCTGCACTTCCGACGGTATCCTATCATCAAACAGGGCAATCCATGGCAAAAACACTTCAAGGTACTCAACCCATGCTTCGATCTCGGCACGCCGACCCTTGTTCATGCGTCCACCATCCAACATGGGCAACTTTGGCACATATGAGTCTGCCTTAGGATTCCTGATAGGAGCGCCGTTCCCATCATCAACCTCCATGGCATGGTCCACGCTGTCACTGATGCTACTCAAGCTACCAGCACCTTTGCCTTTCTTCTCAGCACTTGTCCGGTCCTGGACCAGCTGCTGCACCAGCGACATCATTTGAGATATCTGCTGCTGCTGCTACTGAACTGTCTGAACCAAAAGCTGGGATCCCAGGGCTGCCTGCACGGCAACGGGGTCCACTGCTGCAGGCTGTGGTGGCACCAAACCTGGTGGCGACATGGGTGAAGCCATTGCCGGTATGGGGGTGCCCATGGCAGTCGGAGAACCAACCACCGGGCTTCCTGTGGGATGCACTGCACCCGACAAGACAACGGGGTTCCTTGGTGGAACTGAGGAGTGTCTGGACCCTGAGGGTCTCTCATAGGGAGGTGCAGCCCCTCTCCTGCCTCTTTCACGAAGCATTCCGGGTTCACTCTCGCCTATGTGTTAGTACGATGGCCTTCCACGGCCCTCCATACCAAGACAACTCAAGCACACACCAAGTCAGCGTATTGGGCTCACTTTCTTTCTTTGCAACAGAGCTTCCACGCTCCGCTACCACGTTAAAAACCCAAGATGCCAAACAAGACACCAAGGATACAACCAAGCCAAGCTCACACAAGTCCAAACCAAGCAAGCAAGCTCAGACACTCGGACAACTCTTCTGTTTTGGCTTGCAGCACTTACACCTGAGCCAAAGTGGAAAACGTATCACAGCTCTCCAACTTGCCAGCTCGGCTTAAAAGACCTCCAAAACTACCCTCGAGTCACAAAACTCGACGAGAGTGGTTCCCTATAAGGCAAAAACGTTCCTGCATCACTAATCATACTCAGGCTACTAGGAAAACTTCAAAAGCTGAGCAGACTCCAAGCTATGCACACAAAACTGCAAACTGCAAAACTCACCGTGTCGCACCCTCACAGGATGACGCACAGGTTTCGAACTTCTACACTATGTACAGCTGCCAGCAAAGATACCCTTTCTAGGAAAAAACAGAGAAGCTAAGAGGTAGAGAAGGAAGCGTTCACACCTGCTTCTGCACCTGTGTTATCTGATGCGGAACGAAGCTGCAAAGAATTCAGATATGCAACAACCAAAGTACTGTGGAGGCCCTTTCAAGCGGCCCCAATTCAAACACAGTTTTGGGGCTCAAAAGCAGCCCCCCCAAAACACACTTGGCACCACTTTGGCCTCAGCTCAAAACTTGTCAAAAAGCCAACAGGTCTTGAGCCATCCGATCCAAGTTCAAAACAACACATCGTCCAATGCCAGATCCAACACTTGCTTCAAGTCAAAGTTTTGCACTTAAAAAGAAAGGGTCAATATTTGGCAAAGCAAAAAAACGACACAAAGCCAGACCACACTGCCTTTGGTTCTGTTTTTTGAAAATTGGGCTTGGAATCGATTTTTGGGTGTAAACTTTCAAATCAAAATTAGCTGGGGTCTTGAGGCATCCGATCCAAGTGAAAAACAATCCTTTTTTGAAGGCAAAGAGGTGTCTGCAAGTTCAGGTCTTTTGACCCGACACTGCAACAAGTCAAAAGTTTTGCACTCAAAAGGTCTCCTTAACATTTGCCAGCAAAAGGTCTCAGCACTTCGATCCAACACACCAGAGCAACCGAAACCACCGGCACTCTAAAAGGCAGAAAGGCAACCTTCAAAAAATCAGAAACAGACAAGATAAAACAAATCTTCAAAGAAAAATCTCTTCCAAAGATTGCCACGCAAGAAGTTGCCCAAGCAAAAATTTTGCAAATTTTATTTGGACTGGTACTTTTCGAAAATAGGGTTTCTTTGGGGTCAACCCCATTCCCTAAAAGGTTGCCACCCCAGAGGTCACGCCTTGCAAAAATTGCAACCGGCAAGTTAGAGGAACGATTGCGACTGGAAGCAAATTAAAACAAAACCTAAAAAATTCGTGGGTTGTCCAAAATGTTCAAAACTCATCAAAAACAGCACTTCAGTGAGTTTCTGTGTTGAATACACTCCGGTGTTTCGCTCGCTGCGCTCGCACTTATTCACATTTTGGTAAGACACTTTGCAAATTTCGAACGGTTGGGTTCGGGCGTCGCGCGCAACATTGCGGCATCAACACCACAGTTGAACTCGTCTCGTCCTGCAGTTGATTTCTGTCCAAACGGCACTGTCAGAGACTTTCAAAAATGCTTTCAAGCAAAATCAATCACAGACGTGGGGGTGCAAGGGGAGGCTTTTCCGGGGCCCATTTCTGAGCCCAAAAAAGCCACATGAAACGGTCCCGCAGAACGGGCCTCCACAGTTGCCAGTTGCAAGCCGTTGTTACTTGAGTTCACGCAACTTACAGGGCCACACTGCCACATGTTGGCTGCACTTCTCTGCAGTGAGTCTGCATTCAAGATTATCAGGTCTGAGCAAGGATGAAACGCTGGCAGCGTGACCGAAAATGCCCAGCAACACTGATGAGCATTGCACTCAAGGTTCAATGCCCATCCGAACTGTGGGCCGGAAAAATGAGGCCCAAAAACGGGGACGTTTTTTGGGCCCCTTCTTGCAAAAATCCGGGCCCAAAAACAGGCCCCATTTTGGCATCACTTTTGGCTCCCTGATCTAATTTGCCTTGCGTGGCTCCACCTCAAGCTCAAATTACGGGGCCTATTTTTGGTGACGCATTTTGGCATTTTGGGGTCTATTTTTCGGGGTTCATTTTTGGGCCCTCAAAATCTTAAAAAAACCCCAATTTTCAGCCGATTTACCACATTCCACAGAGTCACAACCACTTACACATGAGCTGCTTTTTGTTCTATCCATCAGCAGCTTGGCAAGAAATTGCTGTTTTCAGCTGGACCATGCCTTGATCAGCTTACAAAAATGGCTCTCTTTGTAGATCGTCCAGCAATTTGTTCTGCACTGTGGAGGCCCTTTCAAGCGGCCCCAATTCAAACACAGTTTTGGGGCTCAAAAGCACAAAACACACTTGGCACCACTTTGGCCTCAGCTCAAAACTTGTCAAAAAGCCAACAGGTCTTGAGCCATCCGATCCAAGTTCAAAACAACACATCGTCCAATGCCAGATCCAACACTTGCTTCAAGTCAAAGTTTTGCACTTAAAAAGAAAGGGTCAATATTTGGCAAAGCAAAAAAACGAAACAAAGCCAGACCACACTGCCTTTGGTTCTGTTTTTTGAAAATTGGGCTTGGAATCGATTTTTGGGTGTAAACTTTCAAATCAAAATTAGCTGGGGTCTTGAGGCATCCGATCCAGTGAAAAACAATCCTTTTTTGAAGGCAAAGAGGTGTCTGCAAGTTCAGGTCTTTTGACCCGACACTGCAACAAGTCAAAAGTTTTGCACTCAAAAGAAAAGGTCTCCTTAACATTTGCCACCAAAAGGTCTCAGCACTTCGATCCAACACACCAGAGCAACCGAAACCACCAGGCACTCTAAAAGGCAGAAAGGCAACCTTCAAAAAATCAGAAACAGACAAGATAAAACAAATCTTCAAAGAAAAATCTCTTCCAAAGATTGCCACGCAAGAAGTTGCCCAAGCAAAAATTTTGCAAATTTGATTTGGACTGGTACTTTTCGAAAATAGGGTTTCTTTGGGGTCAACCCCATTCCCTAAAAGGTTGCCACCCCAGAGGTCACGCCTTGCAAAAATTGCAACCGGCAAGTTAGAGGAACGATTGCGACTGGAAGCAAATTAAAACAAAACCTAAAAAATTCGTGGGTTGTCCAAAATGTTCAAAACTCATAAAAAACAGGGCCTCCACAGTTGCCAGTTGCAAGCCGTTGTTACTTGAGTTCACGCAACTTACAGGGCCACACTGCCACATGTTGGCTGCACTTCTCTGCAGTGAGTCTGCATTCAAGATTATCAGGTCTGAGCAAGGATGAAACGCTGGCAGCGTGACCGAAAATGCCCAGCAACACTGATGAGCATTGCACTCAAGGTTCAATGCCCATCCGAACTGTGGGCCGGAAAAATGAGGCTCAAAAACGGGGACGTTTTTCGGGCCGCTTCTTGCAAAAATCCGGGCCCAAAAACAGGCCCCATTTTGGCATCACTTTTGGCTCCCTGATCTAATTTGCCTGGCGTGGCTCCACCTCAAGCTCAAACTAACGAGGCCTATTTTTGGTGACGCATTTTGGCATTTTGGGGTCTATTTTTCGGGGTTCATTTTTGGGCCCTCAAAATCTTAAAACAACCCTAATTTTCAGCCGATTTACCACATTCCACAGAGTCACAACCACTTACACATGAGCTGCTTTTTGTTCTATCCATCAGCAGCTTGGCAAGAAATTGCTGTTTTCAGCTGGACCATGCCTTGATCAGCTTACAAAAATGGCTCTCTTTGTAGATCGTCCAGCAATTTGTTCTGCACTGTGGAGGCCCTTTCAAGCGGCCCCAATTCAAACACAGTTTTGGGGCTCAAAGCACAAAACACACTTGGCACCACTTTGGCCTTCAGCTCAAAACTTGTCAAAAACCAACAGGTCTTGAGCCATCCGATCCAAGTTCAAAACAACACATCGTCCAATGCCAGATCCAACACTTGCTTCAAGTCAAAGTTTTGCACTCAAAAAGAAAGAGTCAATATTTGGCAAAGCAAAAAAACAACACAAAGCCAGACCACACTGTCTTTGGTTCTGTTTTTTGAAAATTGGGCTTGGAATCGATTTTTGGGTGTGAACTTTCAAATCAAAATTAGCTGGGGTCTTGAGGCATCCGATCTAGTGAAAAACAATTCTTTTTTGAAGGCAAAGAGGTGTCTGCAAGTTCAGGTCTTTTGACCCGACACTGCAACAAGTCAAAAGTTTTGCACTCAAAAGAAAAGGTCTCCTTGACATTTGCCACCAAAAGGTCTCAGCACTTCGATCCAACACACCAGAGCAACCGAAACCACCAGGCACTCTAAAAGGCAGAAAGGCAACCTTCAAAAAATCAGAAACAGACAAGATAAAACAAATCTTCAAAGAAAAATCTCTTCCAAAGATTGCCACGCAAGAAGTTGCCCAAGCAAAAATTTTGCAAATTTGATTTGGACTGGTACTTTTCGAAAATAGGGTTTCTTTGGGGTCAACCCCATTCCCTAAAAGGTTGCCACCCCAGAGGTCACGCCTTGCAAAAATTGCAACCGGCAAGTTAGAGGAACGATTGCGACTGGAAGCAAATTAAAACAAAACCTAAAAAATTCGTGGGTTGTCCAAAATGTTCAAAACTCATAAAAAACAGGGCCTCCACAGTTGCCAGTTGCAAGCCGTTGTTACTTGAGTTCACGCAACTTACAGGGCCACACTGCCACATGTTGGCTGCACTTCTCTGCAGTGAGTCTGCATTCAAGATTATCAGGTCTGAGCAAGGATGAAACGCTGGCAGCGTGACCGAAAATGCCCAGCAACACTGATGAGCATTGCACTCAAGGTTCAATGCCCATCCGAACTGTGGGCCGGAAAAATGAGGCTCAAAAACGGGGACGTTTTTCGGGCCGCTTCTTGCAAAAATCCGGGCCCAAAAACAGGCCCCATTTTGGCATCACTTTTGGCTCCCTGATCTAATTTGCCTGGCGTGGCTCCACCTCAAGCTCAAACTAACGAGGCCTATTTTTGGTGACGCATTTTGGCATTTTGGGGTCTATTTTTCGGGGTTCATTTTTGGGCCCTCAAAATCTTAAAACAACCCTAATTTTCAGCCGATTTACCACATTCCACAGAGTCACAACCACTTACACATGAGCTGCTTTTTGTTCTATCCATCAGCAGCTTGGCAAGAAATTGCTGTTTTCAGCTGGACCATGCCTTGATCAGCTTACAAAAATGGCTCTCTTTGTAGATCGTCCAGCAATTTGTTCTGCACTGTGGAGGTCCTTTCAAGCGGCCCCAATTCAAACACAGTTTTGGGGCTCAAAGCACAAAACACACTTGGCACCACTTTGGCCTTCAGCTCAAAACTTGTCAAAAACCAACAGGTCTTGAGCCATCCGATCCAAGTTCAAAACAACACATCGTCCAATGCCAGATCCAACACTTGCTTCAAGTCAAAGTTTTGCACTCAAAAAGAAAGAGTCAATATTTGGCAAAGCAAAAAAACAACACAAAGCCAGACCACACTGTCTTTGGTTCTGTTTTTTGAAAATTGGGCTTGGAATCGATTTTTGGGTGTGAACTTTCAAATCAAAATTAGCTGGGGTCTTGAGGCATCCGATCTAGCGAAAAACAATTCTTTTTTGAAGGCAAAGAGGTGTCTGCAAGTTCAGGTCTTTTGACCCGACACTGCAACAAGTCAAAAGTTTTGCACTCAAAAGAAAAGGTCTCCTTGACATTTGCCACCAAAAGGTCTCAGCACTTCGATCCAACACACCAGAGCAACCGAAACCACCAGGCACTCTAAAAGGCAGAAAGGCAACCTTCAAAAAATCAGAAACAGACAAGATAAAACAAATCTTGAAAGAAAAATCTCTTCCAAATGCAACAGGTGCAAATGGAACAGGTGCAAATGCAACAGATACAAATGCAACAGGTACAAATGCAACAGGTACAAATGCAACAGGTAAGAGTTTGGAGTTTCGCGTGAAAAACCGAAGGTCCCTCTGGTACCTTTTCCCTTGAAAGCACGAACCCTGACCTCTCACACAAGTGCGGACAGCTCTCTCTTTTTCACAGTCAGAGCCACTTGAGCCAAAAGTCACGAAGTGCACAAACTAAACAAATTCTCTCTTGTGAGCTTAAACTCAGCTTCAGAACGAAGTTCCTACACACTGCACACTCACTTTAAATAGCGTATTGGGCAAAAACACACTCGTATGATTTCCTTGGAAATCAACGAGGCATAAACCATCGAGGATGGGATCACACGGATTCCCAATCACTCCGAAGCAAAACAAACCTATACAAGCTGATCCAAAACATGACAAAAACATCACTGATCAGCCACAATCTTCCACCCCCCGCATTTTGCTGAGGGTTCATGTCAAAGATCTGAAGTCCAAGCCCAGCTCGGCACTTCAACACTAAGGGGATGCCCTGGCCACATTCCCTTGGTGCGTACTCGCCACCAAACGAAACAAACAACACACCAGTCGATCTCTGACATCAAACTTAAAACTCATGCAAGATCCCACCATCAGGCAGGTTGTCCTGGCTCCACATCACTGGTAACCCAAGAGTTCGTTGTCCAAACACGTGAAAAACGAATTAAACTTGCATCCACCCGCACTGGGGCAGGGTTGTCTTGGAACGAATCCAAGAGTTCGTGGTGACAAACACGTGAAAACGAATTAATGCAAGCTTCAGATGTTTCCCACTCAGCACTCGACCTTGTCGTGGTACTCCTCCTCAGTCTCGCATCTTCCAGGTCACCAAACTCACCAACTAGCATCGGCTAGCTGATCCTTCAAGAAAAGATTGGCTTCATAGTTTCGCTTCTTCCAGCGTACCATCAGCCAAAAACGTCTTCAGAGGTGGCAATCAGATGCCTTGCAGAAGGGGCTATAGAGTCCCTCGTTGAGTTTCATCATCATTTTGCCTCCTCTTTGCAAACTTCTCATGCACTGAAACAAGGGCTCACACTAACCAGAAAAATCGCGGGCGCTCCATGGCGGCAACGCGGCCATGGCTTCCAAAAAAAATGGCTGCGGGTTTCACTCACCCACCCAACCACTGAGATCACTTAGCATCTCAGTTCATTCTTCATCCTCTTCGCCCTTCTTCTCGCCAGCTCCAGTTGACTCCATCAACTTGGCGCGGCGCTCCTTGGCGGCTTCCTTCATCTCCGCCAACTCAGCCGTCCTCGTTTCCATCATCACCTCCTGCGAAGATCGGCTAGGCTCAGCTGGCGTCTCCGCAGGCCTCTCAGTTGGCTGGTCTCCAACCTTTCTCTTCTTCTCTTCCAACATCAGCTCCAAATCGGCAACACTAAAGCTTGCCTTCACACGCTCAGCAATCTGCGCGATAGCTGCTGCATCCAACTCAGATGGTACAACTGACACAGGCGAGCGAACCGCTTCGCCTTCCAGCTTTGCTCTCTTAGCAGCTTCTTCCTCGGCAGCTGACAGGTCGGCGATGCGCTTGCGCTTTCGCTCAGCTTCCTCGAACTCTCGGTCTTGCTGTTCCGCTGCAGCCTTGAGGATCCGCTTCAGGTCCTTTTCCTCCTTCTCGAGTTTCCCAACATTCTCACCCATGATCCCAAAGGCTTGCTGCCACATGTCGGCAGGCAACGTCAAGTTGAACCTCACCACATAGTCGGTCGGCAAGTGCCACTTACACTTGCAGATCCACACAACACCGCTTCGAGTCTCACTCGCAACCACCTTCTTCCAGCTTGCCGCCCTCTGCGTGTCGGTGATCTCCTCTTTCTTTTTCTCCAGGTCCTCCAAGAATCCTGCAACAGACTCCATCACGGATCTGTAGTGGCTGTAGGCCACAAACGACCACTTGGGGACTGGTCTCTCCCTCAGCTCCGGCTCGTGAATCCGAAGTGTATCACACGACAACATCGAAATCACTCGCACTCGCTCCACCAGTTCCTTAAACACCAAGGATCCTTCCTTTGCACTTCTCTTCCAGCGCAACACCCATGGGGGATAATACGAGCTCTCAGCTTCATCCTCCATGATCCTCTCTGCTCCCAAAATGGGTAGCATGCACAACAGATCCACCATCCGCAAGACTCCGAGGTCCTGGTGCTCACCCAGAAGCAAAACAGGGACTATCCCTTTTCTCTTCAAGTACCTCACGAAGCTCAACATCGCCAGGCCACACGTTCCCGGCGGTACTTCCATGTACAGTCCTCCTTCATTCACTGCCATCTCCCAGATGATGGCCTTGCCACCAATCTGTCCACGGACATCCAAGATTCCGAAGATCTTCGTGGGTTTCTCCTGTAGCTCACACACCTCCTGGATGGGCTTCACTAGCTTCTCGTATGAGCTCTGATAGCGCAACATATCCTTGTCGGATAGCGTGCCTACCACGTCCTTGAGCTCTAGCTCATCCACTGGAGTTCCGCGCCGGCAGATACTCCATGACACATCACCGAACCACTTCGGCGGCTCTGGATCCGCCAGCTCCGGAAACACGTCGACCATCCGTTCAATCACCTTCGGCATGGCCTTGGGTTTCGGTGCAGCTTGGCCTGAGCCTCGGCTTTCACCTTTATCACCCCTTTTTCCAGCAGCTCGGCGCTCCTTCTCTGCCTCTCGGAGATGGAATGCATGGCTTGCATCCGTGCCAGAGACTGTCACAGTCTGTTTGCACTTTTCGCACTTGGGCTTGCCACTTTCATCCCAGCTCAACCCGGCAGCATGCTCGGATCTGAACAACCATTTGCAAACCTTACACCAAAAGGGGCTTTTCATCTCAGCACCCTGCTCACCCTTCCTGCTGTCTTCAGCTGCCATTTTCCTGTCCTTCACCAAAGGTACAGGCTCCAGGCTAGGGCTAGCTTCCGTGGTGCTTGAACCAAAGCTTTTGCGGTTGGACCATAAATCCATTTCTTGAACCTCAGGGGAAGAGTCTTCACGAAGGGTTTCGGGACTTCTAAGGTGGAAATTTTCAAAAACTTCGCCACACTTTTTCACACTTTTCAACGATCCAACTTGCTCCACACTGCATCCAGTTGCCTCGGCAAACTGGCATGCCTGAACTCCAACCCTTGGTCGGATTCCACAGATCCTCCACACCTGCTGCACATCTTCACCAGGGTATATACCCATAGCTTGCTGGTGCTGACAGAATGTCACTTGACTCAAGCACTTTGTAAGAACGTCAGCGATCATTCCCGCTGTCGGGCACCAAATGACCTTCAAGGTCTGAGCTTCCTGTATCCGCTCCTGAAGATAGCAGACAGCGATGTCTAAGTGGCGAACTCGCCTACTCAACCCACGGTTCAGCAAAACCGCTCTCGCTGAGGAACTGTCAGTGTGCAATCGGATCGTGACATCTGACTCGGCCAACTGACCGATCAAAGTCGCAAGTCCCTCACTCTCCTGTACCGCAGTCAAGATGGCTCTCAACTCGGCTTCACAAGAACTCAGTGACACACACCCTTGAACTCGAGAGATTCCCTTGATCAGGCATCCTCTATAAAAGATGGCTATGCCCGACACAGATCTTCGTCCTAACGACGCTTGGGGTGCCCAACTGGCATCCGCATACACTTCCAGCTGCGCCGGCCCACTGTCCGGTACATTCCCATCAGGGCCAAAGTACTGCCATGCATGGTATTGTCCCTTTAGGAACCTAATCACTTGTCGCAATGCTTGCTCAAAGCATGCTGTTGGCTTGGACTGTCCTTGCGAAAGAATGGACATCCACCTACTCAGGTCAGGTCTCGACTGACCCCACCATGCAATCCGGCCAAGTACTGCTCTGTACCTCGCAGCTGCAGTGTCACTCAACTCAGGATCCGAACCACTTGCTCTGCCCTTCTCGACCGTTTTCACGATGTCCGGAGGAGCAGTAACCACCTTCAGGTCCTTACAGAACTCTGTCTCGAACAGGGCATCTAAGTATGCCGGGGGCACTCGCATCCTGAGATGACTCCCTTGTCTCTCAATCTCTCGCCCCAAAAAGGTGATCTTTCCACCAGTGGAAGTGATTCGACCCGTTTCCTTGATCTTCAACTCTCCGTTCAGGGTGTCGGTCACCAACCGAATGGCATCTCTAGTGCCACACAGAATCAAATCGTCCACATAGCACAACATGAGGAATCTTTTCCCTCTCACAGTGCCCTCGAAGACGGAAGGTTCCGTTGGGCATTGCTTCAACCCAACTTTCTTCACAACTGTCGCCAGCTTCAAGTTCCAAGCTTTGGCGGCAACTCTCAAACCATTCATGGCTTGATCCAGAATCATAAACACCGGGACATAATAGTCCTTGCAGGCGGAAACATCCTTGGGCAATTGGATAATCGCCTTCGATCCTTTCGGAAGGGGGGAATGCAAGAATGCAGTGCTAACATCCAAAGTTGCGATATCCATAGCATCTACCGAAGCAATGGCCAAAAGCGTCCGTAACGCTTCTAAAGAAGGAGTCGTAGCACTCAGTCCTAAAGATGATGCTGTGCTCCCCTTTGCGATGTCTTGCACCACACACCGAGCTCTCACAGCTTCCTTGCCATTCACCACCTTTGGGCCTATGACCCATCGGGTTGGGATGATCTTTATCCCATGCTGACGAGCAAACTTCTGAGCCTCGTCTGCTCCAACCACTCTCCCTGCTTTGTGAGCAGTCATACTCTGCAGCTCAGTTCGCCGGCCTTCCACTGTTTTATCCACATCTAATGGACATCCATCTATCTCAGACTGAAAATGTTTTGAACTCTCAAAGACGCCTGCAGATGCAACTCGATCTCAAAGTGAAACATGTGAGTGCATGAAATACTGCAAAGCAAATCACATGATAAAATGGGGACTTTCGATACGGCAAAATGTTCAACACCCCGCCTCGATGCTGCATTGAGCTGGCGGAATGCTTGCTTCGTCTACTTCACATTTGCCGATGCCCCACAAGAAACAACAACATACTTAGTTCAGGATTGCACTCCAAAAGTCTTGGCGTCTTCTAAGCTCTGCCTCGAAGGTCTTTGGCTTAGCTTCAACTACGCAGCACTGTACAGCTACGGCCTATGCAGAATCTCTTCCCACCGGCTGGTAAGGACAGAGATGTAGATGCTTGTATGGCCCAAGCGCAAGCACACAAGGTCTTTTCAAGATCTCGTCAGAGATTGTGATGGCCTAATTACCATCAGGGCACGATTGCCCTCTGCGGGTTCAGGGTGCTCCACACCCATCACAGTCGATGTCGGTCGTAAAGGATTGACACCAAATTGGTGTGGCAAGTTGTGGTGACGTTACAGAACACAAGGACTGGCAAGTGAAGTTTCATGAGCATCACAAGCTATGTACACGAAGCTATATACATGCGACCACTGCGCAGCATCATGAACATTTCCAAGTGGAAACTGCATTGTCTCATCCCCCACATTCCTTGCATGGCTTGAAACCTCGTCTGATGGCCTCACGCCTGCTGTACCTCAATACTCGCTTTGCACACTTCAGTTTAGGACATTCCCGCACACTGTGGAACGCATATCCACGGCTCGCGGTCACGAACACGATGCGATGCCCTTGCGGGTCCCTGACTGACATGTGGTCTGGTGTTTGTGGTGGTGCATCGCACTGCTCAAGGATCGGCAAAGCATTCTCACGCAACCAAGCATTAAGATTTGCCTCAACCTCACTCCAAGATGTGCTCGCACTCGGCTGCGTAGCGCCCGGCACTGCAGTTGACGGTGCAGCTGTCGGGTCTGGTTCATCATCGCTTGTGTCTCCTTCGGTGGCTTGCTGCTGCAAGTTAAGGTGAGGGTCTGTCTTAGGGATCTCGGCGGGTTCGGGACCTATCCTATCCCCAGGAACCGAAACCCCACCAACCTTTATGTGCACGCTCACCGTGGGTGCACTTGCTGCTCCTGCCTCAGCAGTCTCA
This sequence comes from Symbiodinium natans, assembly GCA_905221605.1. NCBI lineage: Eukaryota > Dinophyceae > Suessiales > Symbiodiniaceae > Symbiodinium > Symbiodinium natans. The sequence goes on from CAJNDS010002253.1 coordinate 289,170, forward strand.
CGAAGTTGCGACGCTCTGCTCCGTCGGCAGCAGAAACAGATGCATACCATCACAAGGATCGTGCTTTGGGCAAGCATCAGGCTCGCCTCCGGGTGATTAACCATGAAGTCATGGATCAAGAAAATCGCACGTAGCATTCTTTCAAGAAAACTCCACAGCATGCTCTCGTAGCCACCATCAGCCTCATCGCTAGTGTTCTGGCCCAAGGCGTCAGCACTGGTATTGGGCTCATCTGTGTTGACACCGGCGATGTTGTCAAGCTGAAGGATTAACGCAAGAACCTGAAGAACTTGTTGCACGTTAACTGATCCCTTCTTGACTACTCTGCAAATCTTCCGTCGCGATTCGTGATCAAGCAGCTCAGACTCGCTGACCACCTGGAACCCATTGTCCTTGCAGCGCACGTTCAGCCTTCCAAGTAGGAACTCAATCCTCTCAGGCTTAAGTGCTTTCGTCGGCAAATCCGACACATTGTCTCCCGTGCCCACGGGAATCACCTCAAGGAGTTTCTCCTGAGTCTTTTGCTGCAGCCACAGCAACTTCCCATCTATGTGCCGCGTTCGTCCTACCCCTTGACGATTGCCGAGGGATCTGGCGGCAGCATTGTCGCATAGGCACGACAACTTCACATCAAGGTCTGGGCACACGTGGCATATGCAGTTTTGCAACAGGATGGCTGTGGCGCTGCCTGCAACAAGCGAGTTATACTCGGCTTCACACGATGACAGGCTTATAACCTTTTGAGTGTGAGAGCTTGAATACAGTAGTTGGCCATCCCATACCACGCAGCAAGCGGACACGCTGCGGCGTGTGCGTTTGTCTCCACTCCAGTCGCTGTCTGAGAACATTTCGAGCACTGATGTTTTGTGCTCAGACACACGGTTGCACACCAGCCCCTTTCCCAAGGTTGGCTTTGAAAGCCCGATCACATGTGACCGATGGGAACTCACATAGCTCGTGAGGTGCCTGAGCAGTTTCCAGCACCCTTGCGTAGGCTTGTGTGCACGGGTCGCGAGATACCGGATGCCGAACTGAGATGCCAGCAAATCAACGCTCAGATACATGAGTATCCCCAAGGCAGATCTGTAGCGCGTCGCCGTTTCCGGATCAAGCTCTGGGTCTGGCTCAGAATCGGTTGGCAATCCCCCAGTTGGGAACGGTGCTGCCTTGGACCTCGCCTTTGCACCTGCTAAACCCGTTACTTGAAGGAGTTTGTCCAAGTACTTAACGTCAGGCTCTACAACCAAAAGCTCAGGGCTCACAAGGACGTGGCGCCTCTTCAGAAAAGTTACTTCTTCTCCTACTGAACGGATCCAATCAACCGAAACTTTGAATTTGCTTTTCAGGTGCCTCTCTAGGTCCTCCAAGCGTTTCACAGGTCCTGTGCACAGCATGTCGTCGACGTGCACCATGCCTGCCCCGGCTGGCTTTGGAATTCTGAACAAGACAGGCTGTTCGGCAAGCGGCTCTGCCTCAACAGCTGTTTTGATTTCCTGCATGAAATCCCGAAACCAGGTAGCCGACCCGTCTCTCTGCCCCGGCAGCATGCGTAGTAGCCTGAACCACTGGCCATTCACTTTGGTCAGGGTTTCATGCTCTTGCTTGCATTGGAGAAAAGCGTCTGAAACGTCAAGGCTCATCAGTGCCCATCCTTCGTGGAAGTGGCGAACGAAGAGGGCCGGTATGATGCGCAGCATGCACTGTGTCGTGGTCGGGGCAAAGAGATGCTGTCTCTCTGGATCCAAATGTGCAAACTCTCTTGCGACTAACCTGGATCTCCTCAGCCACTTCTTTTCGCCACCCAAAGTTTTAGCACGCCAGCTGCGTACATACTTGGATGACAACGTCCTGTGGCCTGGCTGCCACGATTGCATTTGCTCAAGCACACTGCTGCCCAGGAGGCGTGCAAGTTCGAATGCGTCCGCTGCAGCATCAATTTCTGCTTGCTCAGATGCACTGCACTGTGGCTCGATTTCGCTCAAAGGCTTGATCAAGATTGGAGGGATGTCAAGGTCAGAACCAGGCTGTTCTGCCCACTCACTTTGATTGTCATCGTGGTCTTCGCAATCAAGAAATTGCTCTGCACTCTCGTCTACCAACTCAATGGCTTCATCAAGATGGAACATTTCTGCATCATGTGCACTAACTTGCAAAGCATCAAGCCTCAGCTTCTTCCGGGCCGGTGCATCCCCGCCTGCGTGCTCGGCGGCATGCCTCACGACTCCTGGTGGCAACATGTCCTCTGCTTGGTCCATACTCGCCATAGGAGAATCTAGGGGGGCGACCCCTATTGGTGTTTCGGCCTGTGGCGGCTGAAGCGGTGTTGAGCTCATGGGCGTAGGCGGCTCAGGTGTGTATGCAGCTGGCATGCGTGGTGGCGGTGGCACAAGCTCCGAAAGCATGGCATCGTCAGGCAACAAGTGTTCTGGAAAGGGCATGGGACGCTCTGATGCTCCCTGCTGCGACGGCACTTCGGCCACTTGCTCACGTGCCGCCTCTCCTGCCTCTTCCCCGCCTGCGCTCAACGCCTCTGCCTGGGTCTTCTGCTTACGTGCCTGGCCAACTTGTTTTGCAAGGAACGACGCCTGTGTCCACGGCATGTCTACCAGACTGGCACACATTGTCGCTAGATATTGCTTAGGCAACCTGCGGATGGATCTGGAAGATAGCATGTAACCCCCTTCAGTGACTCCAAAATGCAAGTCTGAAACCGGAAGTTTCCCTAGCCAAAGCATTTTGCACCATCTAGCTTTTCCTTTTATGGAACTTTTGACACGGGCAAACACTGTCTCCCCAAAACACACCAATTTGCCTAGGTACGGCCGCCCATTGATCACGTGAAAAGCACTTAGATCATTTTGCCTAGACATCCGCATGTGCAACCACGCGGCGTGGCGCCAAGCATAGGCGTGCATCGGGTGGCTGGACCCGATGGTGGTCTCTGCCCGCTCTTCGAATTGGTCCAAGATGCATCCTGCCAATTGTCTGATGCCGTCTATGCTCTGCTCGGCCTCGTTGCCCTGATGATCACTCGCCTCCGTCTGCTCAAGATGGGTCTGGAGGCCCATTTTGCTGCGGAAGGCCTTGATGCCTCGTTGCAGGGCCAGGCAGGCCGGCTCTGAGTCTGACCTGATGGTGCATGTTTGGTGGCCACAGTAGTTCAAGAATCTGCAAGTTTCGGCAACAAGGTACTTGAAAGCGATTGTGCCACCTTTGGCAGGTGTCGGAATGGCATGGACTGCACCAGTGTGGGAATCCTTCAGCACCAGCACCACAAGTTTCTCTTGCGTGTGACCTTCAAACTGGGCAGGAGTGCGCCTACCAGTATATGCAAAATCCACGCAGCACACGGAATCCTCACGCACATCTGGCTTTGCACGCACATGCTTATCTGCTTTAGCTCTGAACCTCACGCAATGCGGGCACCAGTCAGCATAAGGCATGTGACTCAACTCGTGGCGCCTCTGCTCCTCAGCCGTGGGTGCTTCCACGAACTTTTGCTCACGCAACGGCTCACGCCCATCTGTCTGGAACTCGTGCTGCTGCAGCAGCTCCTGTGTCTTCAGGTGCTGCTCTATCCGCTGGAGAACTGTCTTCTTGCCACCTGACTTGCCTATCCCAAGGACTTGGCACGCCGTTCTGAGGGTGCTGAGGGTGCAACCCAAGTGAAGCTCGATGCCATTCACGATTACATGCCCTTGGGCCGGCACATCCTCTGCTTGAACAAGTGGTCCAACGCCTCCACCATCATCACCAGCAGCAACATTTTCATCGTGCTCATCATGCTCTTCAAAATTCATTGCATCATCTGGCACATTAGGAAAATCATCATCGGGCGGTGCTGCTGAAGGCATGGCATTGGGCACACGAGAGAACAAGCTGTCGATGTTCACGGGATGCACAGAACCGATGGTGATGGTCTGACGGTTCACCGGAGGGGCAATCTCGCAATCTGCTTGATCAAGATTTTCCACAAGGCTGTTGACCTCGATCACTTGCCAGCCTGTGGGTCTCTGCTGCAGTGTCGTCCTGTATGCCACCCCTTTTTGCCCAAGTGGGACTGTCACATCAAGGAAGTTTGTAGTGTAATCTCTACGGGCAAAGATGCCGGGCTGAACCTCGACAAACTTATCCGGCAGGCTTAACCAAACATCCCCAACCGTTAGCGCCATCACAGCTCTGTCAGCCTCGTGATCAGTACACACTGATACATTCATGATGGTTCCAGTGGCGTGCAAGGAATTGTGGCGATAATGCAATGGTACACGGATCGCATTGTCCGGGCTCGTCAAGAAAGGGGTATTGTCGGTATGTATCAGGTTCCAACCCCGTTTAAGGAGTTTCCCCACACTAAACAACGGTTGCGTCACACTCCCCAACAACCACCTTTCCTTGAACTGAACCCCATCTATGTCAAGCACTGCCGTCCTCATTTGTGATCCCGAAATCACACTTCCCTGAGCATCACGATAGCTGTTTGTCGTGATGCCGCCAGCAACCCCAACATGGCGCCAGGATTCGGGCAGGCACGACTCGTCCGAGCCTGAGTCTATCACTAGCTCTATAGTGGTTCCTGGCATGTCAGAGGTCACTGCGCGCACGCACAGCGCATCGCGCGCATCAGCACTCTTCTGAGTCATCAATGCGTGCCTTATCCTTGCCGGGACATGCTTGCTGACTTCACACTTGCGCTTGGTGTTGCATTCGGCGGCAAAGTTGCTCGCATGGGTGCTCAAACACGCAGCTGCACAGGCAGGCCTGTCACTAGGCATCAAGTTGATACCACACAGTTCGCCCTCAGGCACGGTCCAGGCACCATCTTCATCTGCATATGACATGTCAAACATCTCAACGCTGGTGCTTGGAACAACAGGCTGCAACTCGGCTGGCTTAGGTGAAGTCACCGCTGCATTGGCAACCGATTGGCACAAACTCACAAAGCTCAACCAACTCGGGTCAGGGTCGCCCTGGCGGGATTGCCCATCACACATGAGCACTGCATTGATGCGACCCTCTTGGCAAATGGTGAACTCCGGGCTTGTCATGTCAATCGCAACACGAGCAACACGATGCTGGGTGGTGGCAGTGCTTGGCGCAACTTGAGAAACTGAAGGTCCGAGCGTGCTCACAGTCGTTGCAGCGTCGGAAGGGTGCCCAGATGGTGCATTCTGGACTGCTTGGACACGCGGTGCACTCCAACACTCACTGGCATAATGACCCTTCTTACCGCAATTATGACATGTTCCCTTTGCACGCTGGCCTTTACCTGTGCCTGGGCTTTCTTGGTGGGGACCTTTGCCTTTGGGCTGCCTCTCCTTGCCTTTGCCTTTGGGATGCCTCTCCTTGCCTTTGCCTTTGGGCTGCCTCTCCTTGCCTTTGCCTTTGGGATGTTTCTCCTTTCCTTTGCCTTTGGGATGCCTCTCCTTGTCCCTGCGGATCAACGCATCCACTTCCATGGGCACTGGCGATTGCTCTTGCCCAGCACTTGGCGCCATGGGCACCACACCCAAAGCCTGGTGCATCTTCGCTGAGGTCCAGGAGGTGGTCGTCACCTCATAGCCCAGGACGTAATCCCTGATGCTCTGGTATGTGCTGGCTTCAGACATTTGCAGCTGCACATGTTGTCTCAGCGCATGAGGCAGGCAACGGACGAGTGTCCCTAGCATCACGTGCTCACCTGGCGAGTTGTTGGTGACCTTGCGATATTCTTCAGCTACCCTTTCTAACCCCTGAATTTGTTCACGAAGGCTCCGGTCTTTCGTGAAGGTTGGCAGGCTCATCAAGGCGTTCAGAAGGGCTAAACCTCGGAACTTGGTTCGTGGTGCAAACGTGTTTGTCAGGACTCTCCAAACCTCCAGGCCACTCTTGTCAGACACTTGGCGAAGGATGGCTTTAGGCTTTGCACGCAGAACACTGGCAAGGATTGCAAACAGCCGCTGGGATCTCGCGACGCGGGCTGCGTCGGCTGTGCTCAGATCCACCGGCGTGTTGAGGTTTTCCTCCACGATCTTGAGATCCGTTTCGTACTCATGATCTGCGAAGACTAGCCAAGTTCGAAAGCTATGACTCCATTCTGCCCATTGAGCAACATCATTGTCATGCACAGCACTACCAAACTCCGTAGGGCGATTCAGGATCTTATTCGCATCGGCAAACCCTGCTGTACCGCTCGAACTTGAGGGCCTGGCAACGGCTGCTTGAGCAGCCTGTGCTGCAGCTTGGGCCGTCTCGACCATCTGCGCCATCAGCATCTGCATCTGGGCCATGTCAAGCTGTCCTGCTGCAGGGCTGCCTGGGAGGAACGGGTTTCCACTGCCACTGGCTGTGGCTTCCTGAGGCAACACGGGCAACTGCTGGCCTTGCGAGGACTCCATTGGGACTGTGTTTAAGCAGAAAATTGCTCACTCCAAATCAATCACAGAATCGGAATGCTTCAATGCACGATCAAAGACTTGGCTCGCACTGGAGGATCTCTGGCGACACTCGGAACCTTGCCTGCCCACTGAAGACACGGGACACACCGAAGAACTGGAAGGCTCACAATCGGTGGCACGCAACAATGAACGAAGGTCGGCGTCGGCTGCTTCAAGATCCCTCTCAAACGACGAACTCTCTTCTTCTGGATGCAAAGATGCAAGCTGCACACTCTCGGGCACACAGCTGTCGGATACTTCCTCAGCCCCGAAAACAATGAAAGCCTCTCTGAGATCTCCCTGGCTCAAGCACTTAAGTCCAAACTGCCACACCTCAGGCACGGAGTGCAGTTGCTCAAGACGCTGCTCAAACGCTTCCTGATACCTGTAAAGGATCTTACCCCACGAAACTTGTGACCTGTTCTCTGGCTTGGGCCTCCGGATCAGTTGCTCCACGTAGAAGCTGTGCAGCCTCTCCTTGAGAAGCTCGGTCGACTCCCAGGTCGCCGTTTTGCTCAAGCACACAATGGCTCGTCCGGTCGGCCCCGGGAACTGCAAGCTACGGGTCCCTGAATCCTAAACCAACAGGACAACGTCAAGAGGCTCCACACGAACTTCGCCTTGCAAAGAACGAGAACCCCCGTGTCTCGAAGCTTGGGTCAGCCCAAGCTCCGCTACCATGAAAATGTTTTGAACTCTCAAAGACGCCTGCAGATGCAACTCGATCTCAAAGTGAAACATGTGAGTGCATGAAATACTGCAAAGCAAATCACATGATAAAATGGGGACTTTCGATACGGCAAAATGTTCAACACAGACAGAACACTCGTGGGTCTTGCCAGCCAAACTTGGGATCCACACACCTTCATGGACTCCGGGAAAGTGCTATTCTTGTTGAGCAGAATCGAATTGGTCACATGTACCAACTTCGGACTCTCGTCACTGCTTACCATTTTAATAGGACCTTGAGGCACATCGAGTCTTGGGTCTAAATAAATACGATTGATCAGCCGGGGAACTCGATTGGACTCATCTGGAACTGAGTTCACATCTGAAGTTAAACTCTCTAAACGCCGGGGAACTCGACTGGACTCATTTGGAACTGAATCCACATCCATTTGAGGTTTTTCTTCCTCCATTGGGATCGCTTCATCCTCAGCGGGAGTTTCTCCTTCGAAGTATCCAGGTTCCATTGCCTCATCTGGAATCCCTTGGTAAGGCAAACTTGGATCCTCAAAATCCTCCATGTCAACATCCACAACTTCTGTCGCAGGTGTTGGGACGCTTTGCCTCTCCTCCAACTTGGGATCTGGTCGACTCTCATAGGTGATCTTCGGGCGTTTCAGGAGTGAAGGCTCACTTCCAGACTCCATCACCCCCGCATCCTTTGAGCTTCTCTGGTCCATTTTTGGAGTTTCCTCTGTTGGTTCTTTCGATTCCAACCGTTGTCGTTGAGCTTTCAACCAATCATCATACCGTTTTCGGCATTCAGCATTGTGGTTGGCTTTTCCTCTTTTTGGACCACACGCAGGACAGTTCGCTGTGCCACCATGTTCCTTCACCCATGCAGCTGGAGGTCCAACTTTGCTCATGTCGGTGGTCGGTCCCTCAGACACTCGGCCCTCAAAGGCCTTGTCCGCTTCACCTTCAATCCGATCGGGCACACCATCCTCTTTCTCCTTCAGAATCGGGGGAGCCAATGTATCCGATGGATCATGCTCCTTGAGCAAATGTTGACAATGCTCCAACCCAATCTTCAACGGAACGATGTGCTTGATGGACTTTGCTCGAAAGTGTTTTGGACAACCATCCACCATGGCACTCACAACATGAGTCAAGCCACCAACTTCAGGGTACACATAGGCTGCTTCCACAAACCGGGAGAGCGCCGTGGTTTTCATCGAATCCGGTAGCTCAGCCAGAACTGTAGCACCTATCAACGACGATCCACACTCATGGAGGGATCTCTGTAGTACCAACTCCTGGGGTGATTTCTTCCCATCAAAGGCAGCTGCATGGTGATTGTGCATTGCAGCACAGTAAATCAGACCAAACTCAAACGCTCGAGGACTTCTTTTCAAGTCAAAGCCCTGCGCTCGTAGATCCAACCTCACCGTGCTGAACAACTCCTTGAGTGTTCTCACTGCCCTTTCCACACCACCAACCGCTTCATGTCCCTGCGGAGGTGCTCTTTGGGTCACAATCCTAATCCCCAGATTGGCTCTCTTGATGAGGGCGCTCACCGCTGTCTCGCTGTCTGTCCTCAACAGTACAGCAGACCCTGCAATGTCCAGTCCGAAAGCATTCATCCAATAACGAATCCAGCTGGAGGTATTGTCAGCATTGGTCCCTACCAACAGACATCCAATCATTCTGGTTGACATTTCAGTCATGACCAGTACTTTCATGTTGGGAGCCGTCGGCTGGTCTTTCGCAAAAGTACCAGTTACCAGGTTGATGAAGCAGAAATCTGCTTGCAACGCCACGGGACGGTCTTGAGCATCCTTGGTCCGACGATGCTGGGTTGTTCCTCTTGTCATCCGACAATGAGGACATTCGGACGAAAAAGGAATGTGGCCTCGCATCCGATGCAGCTCCATTTCTTCTTGCTTTTTCTTGGTCATTGACTGCACTGACTGCATCTGATCAACCTCCATCGGTCGTTGGCCATCATCCACATCCATGGGTCGAACCTCAGTTCTTCCAAAGGTTACTTTCTTTCGCTTTCCAGCATCACCTTGCAGGTAGATCCAAGGACATCCAGCCCAGGATACTCCATATCCCATGACTCCTTTCTTCTCGTGTCGCAGCGAAATCTCTCTTCGAGTGAACTTCACTTCCCAACCAGTATTCACCATCTGCTCGGTGCTCAAGATGTTGTGAGCCACATCTGCTACAACTCCAGTCACACACACCGATGTCAAACCAAGATACTGCTTTCCTTCATACATAGGCAGCAAGGCTCGGATGCGAACTCGCTCGAAGACATTCACCGGGGTATCGTTGGCTGCTGAGTACCTCTCATTAGGTCCCAACGCCTTCCGATCCAAGATCTGGAACTCATCCAAGTATCTTTTCGCAATCACAGTCACCGATGCTCCTGAGTCAATCAACCACCATTTGCTTGCATCATCCTTTTCCATGCTTTTGACTTGATTCATCGGAGGTTTCATCAAAGACCGAACTGACTTAGATGGCAACATCTGAGATAAATCGGTAGAGATCCGATGCTCCAACTCGGCAATCCGGACTCTCGTCTCAACTTCCCATGACCAATCTATCTCATCAGTACTCCGGGGAATCCACTCTTTTCTCACTTCATCGAGCAATTCTTCCAGAGGTTGCAACACAGATTCCACTCGGGCCTCTGACTCAGGTTCATTCCATTCACCTCCAGTTAGCTGGTAGTCACTCGACTCACCCTCTTGGGAGACTTCAGCAACTATCTTCCCCTTTCCTTTGCCTTTTCCTTTGGGCTTTCCCTTTTCGGGCTTCTTCTTGGGATCTCCTTTTGCCTTGGCTTTCGCCTTAGCATTGGGGGAATTGGGCTTCTTGCCTGAATCTCCCTCCTTATACCAGCAATCGCGGGCATAATGTCCCTTTCCACCACACACATAGCACTCCACATCCTTCTTGTTCTGGCTTGAAGCTCGTTTGCCAGCACCTTTGCTTGATTCGCGCTTGCCTTTCTGTTCCTTTCCTTTGCCTTTTGGTTTTCCTTCGTTGCCCTTTCCCTCATTGGGATCTCGAAAAGGTTGAAGCTTCGTGCCAGGGGCTTCTGACCACACCCTTTGTTGCACCTCAAACTTCAGAGCAACTCTTTTCAGATCTTCAAACGATTCACTATCGCCATGCAACAAGCAATGGCTTCTACACCGATCTGGCAAACTGCGCAGCAAAACCATAACCGAATCCGCTTCTTGGATCTGCAAACCACCAGCATGCACATCGGGATCAAGACTATTGAGCAGCTTGGTGTACTTGTTCAACTCATGCTCAATCTTTCGAATGATCTCCGGAATACTGGGTGCTTTCACGGTTTGATTCACCAGCTGCGACCGAAAGAACAGGCATTCAGCTCGCGACTTCAGGCAAAACTCCTTCGCCAGCAATCTCAAAGCCACAAAACCAGATTGTTGATAAGTGCTCTCACTTTCAACATATGTCTGCAAAATCAGAGAACTCTTCTCATGATTTGCAAAAGTCTGTCGCAGGATGTGCATCAGCCTCGTCGACCTCTTCTGTTGCTCCACAGTAAGTCGATCCTGTTTCAGCCGAGACTCTTCTTGAGTCTTCACCGCATGCATGAGCTCATTGGGAAACACTTCTGAACCCAAACCAACCCAACTGGTCAGCTTCTCCATCCAGGTCAAGAATCCAAGAGCTTCAGAGATGCGATCCTTCCAAGACGAAAAGTCAATGGTCGGCAAACTGGGCAACCATTTGTCCGATCGAGCAAACACATCCCTTTCCCTTTCTTGCTCCAGAGGTGGAGGTCTCAGTGGGGGACTTGGGCTCGCCATCCGAAAAAGCTGGGTCCCCTTCGCAGGAGTACCCACTGGCGATGCACCTTGACATCCCGAAGAAGAACTGGGCATGTTCTCAGGAACACCATCCTGAGGTAAGGGGGGATTCACCTGTTGCTGTTGCTGTGGCTGCTGTTGCTGATGCTGCTGTATCATCCACTGCTGATGCTGCTGCTGTTGCTGCACCATGGACGAAGTCATCGTTTGCATAAACTGCTGTTGCTGCACAACCAGTTGCTGCATCATGCTTTCCAATTCTCGCACTTGTCTCGTCAACCCTTGCACGTCGGGTGATGTTTGTGATGGTGTCACCACAGGTTGAGGAGGTCCAGTGGATAGTCCTGGTGGTAACGAAGGACTTCCTACCGCTTGCTGAGGCAAACCAGGGGGAAACGAAGGGCCTCCCATTGTCTGTTGGGGTGCTCCAGTAGCTACCCCATGAGGGCTTCTGGCGGGAGTTCGACCTCTGGGCACTGGGCCATACACAGGTTGGCTTCCTTGTGCCAAACCTTGCACCCACAGTGGGTTGGGATTTCCCAAACCCGGAAAAGGGTCTACCCTTCGCCTTGTCTCAGCATCCATGATGGGCACAGAGCTTCCACGCTCTCGTCCACCTCTTGGACTCCTCACATGAGCTCCACTGGTATGTCGTGGGGATGTATTCAACATAGTTCCTGAACTCAGGCTCCAGCCTGCAGTCTCTCCACAACGTCTTCTGGCGAAAACTCTCTCACCAACACCAGATGGTCCAGGCTCCTGAAGAACCTTAGTTCTACTCTACCAAGCACCGTATTCCTCCAAGATCGGTCACAACCAATCCAGTTCCAGACAAACCACCTTGCCCGGGCTCCAAAGTGCCTCAACAGCCGCTGAACCAACTGCTTCCAAGCCTGATGAGTCCGGATCCGCCTCCTCACAGGATAGGCTTCCCGGTACTCACTTACACGGTCCGAGTACAAGAGATTCCGGTCCACTGGCAGTCTGGGCTCCAAACCCAAACTTGCCTCCAGGCACTCACAGAGTCCTGACAGACAACCAAAGACCATACACGGGCTCGTACCACAAGGCACAAGCTCCGCTACCACGTGAAAAACCGAAGGTCCCTCTGGTACCTTTTCCCTTGAAAGCACGAACCCTGACCTCTCACACAAGTGCGGACAGCTCTCTCTTTTTCACAGTCAGAGCCACTTGAGCCAAAAGTCACGAAGTGCACAAACTAAACGAATTCTCTCTTGTGAGCTTAAACTCAGCTTCAGAACGAAGTTCCTACACACTGCACACTCACTTTAAATAGCGTATTGGGCAAAAACACACTCGTATGATTTCCTTGGAAATCAACGAGGCATAAACCATCGAGGATGGGATCACACGGATTCCCAATCACTCCGAAGCAAAACAAACCTATACAAGCTGATCCAAAACATGACAAAAACATCACTGATCAGCCACAATCTTCCACATTTCGGGTTTATGAGGGTTTAGGGTTTAGGGTTCGGCAGGGGGGCCTTAAATATTCCTACAAATGTTGTAAGGGTTTTGGGTTTGGGGTCTGAATGGTTGAAGGTTTTAGGGTGGGTGGTGGTTGAAGTGCAGGATTGAGGAATTAGGGTTCATTATTGGGGTTAAGGGTGAGGGTTTAGGGTTTGGGTTTAGGGTTGGGTTGCTGCTGAAAAGCAAATTAAAACAAAACCCAAAAAATTCGTAGGTTGTCCAAAATGTTCAAAACTCGCACTTCAGCAAGTTTCTGTGTTGAATACACTCCGGTGTTTCGCTCGCTCGCACGAATTCACCATTTGGAACGGTTGGGTTCGGGCGTCGCGCGCAACATTGCGGCATCAACACTACAGTTGAAATTGAACGGCACTGTCAGAGACTCTTTCAAAAATGCTTTCCAGGCAAGACTGCCCAGTCTTCCACCTTGCCCCATCAATTGGGCAGGCTGTCTTCGCTGGCATTGCAAAAGCCCCTTGGCCTGGAGAACCTGCAGCCTCCTCCATTAGTCGCCCCTCCGCTTGCAGCTGAACGTGAAACACCTGGATTACGGCAGGCCATGGCAGTTTAACCCTCCTCTTTTGTATCCCGGCCGAGTGCGGATGCAGGGAAGCCAACTCGATAGTGCTTCTCCTCCCTGGTTGTGGACATTTCTATGTGGAGAATATGCACCCACTGCCTCGGCAAGGGGCCATCGAGTATCTGTGGAGCAACCTGGCTTTCAAAAAGACCGTTATTGCCTGCGCATGGCCTGTGGCCAGACACCAAGATCCCTGGAAAGCCCTTGCAAAAACTCGGGAGGGACTCAAGGAAAGGGAGGACCAAACAAAAAGCACAGCACACAGGAGAGAAGAAGCAGAAAGGCGAGAAAAAACCAGTCAGAAGCGTTACAACCCTCTACACAATGGGTTCCTCGTTCAATTCAATTAGCCAGCCACCCTTAGCTTGAGCCAGGGCACATCCAAACGCGCAACCTGAAAAGGGATGCAGCGTGTCATTGCAGGTGGCTGTTACTTGTGGCTGCAATGTGCTGCATGTACAAAGCAATGACCTGGAGACGATGGCATCCTTTACTTTGTCCGTGCACAGTAGTAGCACCAGAATGCAGGCGTACCTCGGTTGCTGGTCTCTTTACTCTGCCCCGACGACTACTCCGGAAGCTGCTCCGGGTCCTTGCCGATAACCACCTGGCGGATTGTGAGGCCGAGGACCCAGGGGTACTGCGTGCGTCCGTAGCCCTTGAAGGCGGTAAAGTGAGTCTTCGGAAGGATCTTCTGTCAGGAGGCACGCGATGATTGCCCCGCACCGAGTAGCACATCCGAAGGTGGTGCTGAAAGGTCTCTACGTTCTTTCGTCGCCATAAACTAAAATTCGTGTCTCCCCGCCCGTTGGGGCTGGCAGCAAAGAAGGCAGCCCACGGGTTCCATGCAAACACAAGCCCGGAAGGTCGCATGGGCCTCGGAAATTGCAATCTGGCAGGTGATGGTTCCTCCAGAGCCAAGTCCATCAGATATGTGGGCAAGGAGATGCGAGGGCTCGCATCGTTGGACGGCCACTAGGAGCGGCAGAATTTCCATTGTGTACAGTGTCTGGTCCAGGCAGCACCGTCAGCAGCATCCAGGCAGGCGGTAAGCCTGCTTGTCCCGAGGTTGCCTCGTGGTTCTCCGCTGCCTGTGGGGTAGTCACATGAGTTTGGCCTGCCATGTTCGGTGAGTGATGCCATGGAGTCGTATGCCTGTCAACCGTACGCGATCCGGGTTGGAGCGCAAGTGCTCCAAGTCCACGTTGCCAGGAGAGGGCAACTCACTGCACTTGCCACTTTAGGGACCAGTGATGTCGCAATGACCAGGCAGATGCAAGCCGGCGTCATCCTGCCTCACGAACTCGATGCTGCCGGTTGGTGCCGATACTTTCCGCCGGAAACACAACCCTTGTTGTGTCTAAACCATTCCGCCTTTTTGAGAAACAGCAACGCCGTCTGCTTCGCCCGGCAACCCACGGTTCGCTGTTTTCTCCTGCATGCATGGAGGCCAGGCATCGGCATCATGCCGCATACCCTCATGGGGCGAGCGGTGTCCACGCACAGTGCTTTGCCTGGTGACGCGATAGACCTTCCCCCTTGGGCGAGTGTTGTCACCGAACAAGGAGCGGGTAGGGAGACAGCCCTGTCTCCCGGGCCCTGGCAAACTCCATCACCTAATCCACCTAGGGTCTGCTGGCCGGATAATAGTCCTCGCCCTCCCATACCGCCGATTCCTCCACGTGTTGGAGAATACCCAGTGGGTGAGGTCAGTAGGATCGAGCCGCGAATTCCACATGGGAGGCCACCTCCCGCGCCAGTTGCAGCCGACCTGCCACCTTGGCAGGTCCCTAGCCACCCAGGTCCACAGGTCCTTGCGGCGACCGCAATGCAGGCTATATGCCAGCTTCGCACTCTCAGTGCTGACCATGCGCCGGGGCCTCAGGAGCCTGAGGATCTCGCGCAGGCACTAGAAAGCAATCAGAATTTCCCTGAGCCCACCCCTAGCGGCGTACTGCCATTGAAACTGGCCTCGGGAGCCATTTCCGGCGAACCGCCTGAGCCGCAAGGTCTCCACCCAGAGATTGACTACAATGCATTACTCGGCTGCCTACTTCCACAGCTCCGGGCTGCTGAGTCCGCAGGAGCCCATGTCCTGCTCTTAGTCACGGATAGTCGCTGCTTCTTGTCTATTCCGCACTTCCCCTACTTTGTCCGGCATTTGGTAGCACGCATGCAGTGGGAAGGCCCGTTTAAGGAGAGGTGGTTTCCCATCTTGGTTAACACCAAGGAAGCGGGGCTAGCTTCTGTGCACTTTACGTGGGCGGGGCCCGAAATTCTGGCAGTCCTCAGAGTCCTTGCGCCAGGGGTGGTCTTGATGTTGCTTGACCATGACACCTTGTTCACTGCCAGGTGGGAAGCAGAAGAGCTGCGAAGGTTTGCAGTCCTCGATCTACTGCCCAATACCCTCTCGACGGAGTCACTGGGCAGCATGGAAGTCGAGACGGACGAGACACAGCCCTGCGGCTCGCTTCCAGCCTCGCCGTGGAGTTGCTCGCCGGACGGGTCCATGCCGTGTGGGGCCCGATCGCCAAACTCAATTGGCATGGTTTGTGCGTCCGAGGACCAGCTCGAAGCAAATGGGGGATTGGTCCTCTTCTACCCGAATGCTCCGGACGGCAAACATCCCCGGCCCCTCGCTTCTGCATCCCTGGCAACGTCGCTGGTGCGGTGACCTCAATTGGTACTGCGTTGAGCCGAGCCCTGCAGCTAGTCATCATGCCCAGTGAAGTGCCCACTCCATTGCCTGGTATGCATGAGCAAGTGCCATTGCACCAGATCCATTATCGGCAATGTCTACGCAACATCCCTCTTGCCGGAACCACTGCTCACAAGCACTCTGCCTTTGTGTTTGCGTGGGCACTTTCAGGAAGATACATACATGAGGTTGCGTGGAAAACGGCCGACCTTACTGCTGGCCGGCCAGAGCCAGACATCCAGTTTGGCGCATTCCCAGTCAAGCAGGTCAAAGGGGTTAAAACATGGGGACAAGGCCCATATGAACAGGGATTTCTTCCCTTGCTCATGGGTTACGGCGGCTCGCACTCCCGTTTGGCAATCCTACCTGGTCCTGACTGATTCATGGCGAACCGACACGCCGAGGTTTTACCCCCTCCTTTTGTGCATGGATATGGTGCCAAAGGCAAAAACATATTGCCGCAGTGGGGGAGTGTGGTACGGCTGCCTACTCTACCCGAGTCGGTCTGGGGCAACGGGGACACCGTCTCTCTGTGGGCCTCTGTTGGGAAAAAGGGCAGTGGACCAGTGCGGCTCCAGCTCTTCCCTGGGGTCCTCATGTTTTGGAAGAAAGATGCCCTATCTTCCTGCAGGGCCACCCCGAAATGGCGCAGTCGACTCAATACCCCAACTGGGCCGCTTGCTCTTCTTGCTGCCGCTGCGCATGCTTGGCTGGCCCAGGCGGATCTGCCGTGGCCTCTCTTCGCCGCAGACACAAAGGTCACGCCGTTGGGCCTCAGTCAATACTGGGATGATGGACTAGCCATGCGTGTGCAACAAGCCCTGGCAGTCTTTGCCTTTCCTGCCCACCAGTACCCGCCTCCAAAGCCTCACCTAACCCCCTCAGGGGAATGTCTGTCGCTCTTCATTAGCAGGATGAATGGGAAGGCCGAATACGCCCCCACTGTGTCGGGTAGCATCATTCACACAGCCAATTCCTATGCACTCACTGGCTTAGAAATGGAAACAGTCCGGGACAACCAGGGCAAAAAGGTCCGATATGAGGACACACAACGCCCGTTGTTGCTTTCGACCAGCGGTAATGCCGCACATGCATTGTTGCTCCTGCCCCAAGCCGCCCAGCTATGGGCACGTGCTCTGTACCCTCAGGTCGAAGGATCGGCGGTTCGTGCTAGAATCAGCTCGGTAGAAGCCTCTCTGACAATGTGCCCTGCCCTGGCTCACTTGCACATGCCACATACTGCTGCGCTGACCGCTCTGCATGTGGGCCTCGCCGCGGGTAGAGCTGGCAAGTGCAAACTGTGCGTTACTGGTTTCTCTGCTGGGTCGTATACGGGCGCTGCTGTGGCTATCGCTTGGCATGAGCGCCAAAAGCTTCCTGACTGCAAGGGCGATTTTGTCCACATCAAGGCACGTTTGGGCGGCGTTGCCATGCCACGGGCCATGCTGCAATATATCCTGGGTTCGGAATTGCGGCACGCTGTTAGTCTTGTCCATCATGAGAGCGACCAGCTTTGTGTCTTCCGGCCCAGCCAGGCAGCAAGGACGCAAGCGATCGGCGCGGGGGCGCGTCTCCACTACTTCACTGGACCTGAGTCACTTGGCAGTGGTGGACACTCTTATGGTCACTTTGTCCACAGTGAAGAGCTATTCCAGCTCACGCCGGGGGATTTTGTGCATCAGGAATTGACCAAAAAGATTTGCGGCTTGGCCGACCCCCAGATGGATCGCACTGTGCGAGCAGGTTTGATGGGGGTTGCGTGTGGCTTTGTCCAGCTTTCGGATAAGTCTAAAACTTTCATCAACTCCGTGCTGGGACGGCAAATCAGACGCCCCGATATGGAGGCTTTTCTCCGGATACCTTCCGCTGAGAACCGGAGCATTGCAAGTCTCCGTGCTGACTGTATCCAAGTCCTTCTGACGGATGCCAAGCCGCATCTGGCTGATTTGCCGCCCCCGTGTCATGAACTTGGTCCCACGATGAAACTAGTTTTGGGTATGTGGCTCCCCTACCTGTCGTTAGAGCGCCTGGTTGACATGCTGGGTTATCAGTTTTTAGCCATGGCCTCGGAAGCAGAAATCGAGGAGGAGCCCTCGGAACAGTATCACTACCCAGAGCAAGCTGCGGTCAAGCGGGCCGCCACCCCTGTGGCGATAAAGCCCGGCACGCATATATGGCCAATCTGCCTTCTCCATCGAGTTTACCCAAGGGCATCGGTCATGCTCCTTACACCGGAGTTGGCGGATGTCCCTGACTGGGCTAAACAGTAGTTTGCTGTCGCTGGTAAAGTGCCGGCCAAGGGCACTGCTTTGCTGGTTACCTTGAGAGAAGACAAGGGGGATGTGGCCTACCCAGGCATGTTTATAGAGCTCCTTGCCCCGAAGAAGCTTTTCACCGGCCCTGGAGAAAGTAAGGCCATGCAGCCAGTCAATATGACCATTGCCCTGCTCTTGACTGATGAACAGCACAACCAATTCGCGCAACGACCCTCACTGCCGAGAGTCAGCCAGCTTGAGGTTCTGCCCGGAGGAGCCTCTACCCCGCTTTGGGATGCTCTGTTACACATGCCTAGGGAAAGGCAGCATGTTGCATTGGGCGTTCCGCTAGAAGACTCGCCTCTTGATGCCATCCGGCAGCCACAGTGGTTGCCGGGCTTTCTCACAGATTTAGTGCTTGTCCTCCTTATCGGGCTAGTGGTGAGAGGGAACTGGCACGACACATGGGCACAGCTCATTCACCCGGAGGTCTGCCAAGTCTTCAGAGGCAAGCACGAAACGCAAGCTGCGCAGGCATCGCTTACTGCGGGTCCGGGGGCTTCCAACCCCTTGCAAAGCTTCCTCAACCTTTGGCTTGCGGAGGAACAATCCTATCGCAAAGAATGGACGCCGACGCTGCTGAGTGGCGTGTTAGCTACGCTGCCTGACTCTCCGCTGCCCGGCCAAGAGGACGCCCGGACTCCTGCGCTGTGGCATGCGGAGTGTCTACGCCTGTCCCATGACTCGTTGAGCAACGAGCACGATCCGAGGACTCGAGCCAGCATCTTTGCGCTCGCGGTTGGTCCCGCCTTCCTTACGTGCCTCTGTGATACCTTTTGGGGGGCGGACGGACACCTGGCAGCGCTGCTGGGAGCGTGCTCGTACGGCCTGGCCGCTAATCGTACTTCTGTATTCATAACGGGTGCGCCCGGCAGCGGGAAGACACGATCCTGCGCGTTTCTAGGAGTACTCCTTGCGTGCCTGACGAGCCGGCTCACCCTGTACACCGCTCATGGCAATGAATCGGTTCGGGCCTATGTCGAAGCGGTTGATAGGCTCACGACTGCTAGCAATGAATTTGTTCGCAGCCGCATCGTTCGCATACCGGGTAACAAGGAGAAGGACACACATAAGCTCCCTTTTGATGTGCACGATTTGTACCGGGGGCTACTTGTAGCCACGACACATGGTACGATTGTGGCAAGGCTTAGCTTTCCCTACTCGCAGCTCATTAACCGTCTAAAGGATGTTGAGTTGCTCCTCCGAGATGAAGCCCAGCAATTGGGCACGCCTGGTTCCAACACCATTCTGGCGCACATCAAGCATGCACTTGATGTCATGATTGGCGACCACAGACAGCCCGCTGGAGGATCGCGACCCAATTACCACTTCGTCACGGAGTTGTTGGAGCAAAAGATTTGTGGCCTCAATGCGGTCCCTGCCGACCTCCACACGCCAGCCACCTTGCCTGCGGCCCTTTTGCGGCAAACGGCCCAAAGTTCCGGCCCGTGGAAAAAGGGACAAGGCGAGATGCCCTCTTGGGGCAAGCCCCACCGTTCCTCTGGAGCGTCTGAGGTATTGTTCTCAGCGGTCTCGATGCTGGAATCGATTCTCTGAAGCATCGTCAAACCGAAGCAAGCCGAGACAGTCATGCAGGCCGCCGGGCTGAAGGCCATTGTCGGACCGGCTGTCAACCTCTCGCTCTGTTCATCCATGCGCCTCCCTCCTGAGATTGCTGCCATTCTATACGCATGTCGGTACTCGGAGGCGTGCCGCTTCGAGCTGATAGGCAGGGTCCCTCGGCTACGTATGCCACCAGGTCCCACGATGCAGCACCTGCTCGGGCGGCCACTGCGTAGCCTTGCAGGCAGGTGGATGGAAACGTGTCGATGGGTACGGGTGCAAGATCAGGATGAGACCCAAACCAAAATAGGCAGAAGCTACGACCTCAGCATGGTCCTGGCGGACATTGTGCTCACTTTTGGGCACCAGGTCTATCCTGACTCCCCTATCGGGATGGTCTCTCAGTATGCCAGGATTGTTACCCAAATGAAGTTTATGCTGCAGTTGAGTCTCCCCGCAGACCCACTGGGCGATGACGATATGAGCCTACTTGAAGCCTGCCAAACCGCGGAAGACTTCCCGCTGACTGGCGCGCCCAACACTTGGAGCCTTGTGACGTTTCGGACCTTCCTCATGAATCGCATAGGGTCCCTTAAACGCTTCTTCGGCGCTATCACCACGGCCTGCTCCACTGGCCCCACATTTGGGATATGTGTCTTTGTGACATGTCGGGCTTCTGGATTCCTGTTTAGTAGCGAGGCAGGGTTTGCCCGAGCCACCTCCTCCTTCACGAGAGGGCTTGGGGCTTTGGTTTTCGTGGCACCGCACTACTCTGATGGTATAGGTGCATGCTTCCAAATGGCGGCCTGCGCAACCGGGGGCCTAATTGAATGCGCTGAATATGTGCGCACACAAGCCAGCTTGTGGAGCATGGATGGCCCTGGCATTGCAACGGCATTACACAAGCAAGCCTTCCGAGAACGGACAGTAGCCAGCATCGTGCTGCCTGCGGAACGCAAAGTTGGGCTGGACCTCTTTGGAACACCACCCCTGCATCAAGCGTGGGCTTTGAAGGCCACCTGGGGAGATAAGCGGGAGGTTTTTTACCGCACACTTCAGCAAGAAGGATGGGGGAGTCCCTCTTTCACCTCCAACTCCTACTCGGGCACCATTGTTAGTCTGCAAACGCGCGGCTTCGTCCTGGAGCCCCTGCCCAATGCTGTGTATTGTGTCCCCTTCCAGCCGGTGAGGGAAGGAGATGGGGTCGCCCAGTACCTCACCTGCTTGCTAGGGGACACCAGCATTAGGATGCCGCCCAAGCGGGGATCGGCTCAACGCGCTGACCCGGCTTTCGAACACAAGGCCGGCATACTGCGAGCCCCCCGTGGTCTTCACCTCCTGCCTGTTCGTACGGGTAAGGCTGCCTCCGAAACTGCGATTGATGTGGACTCTCCGGGAAACAGCCCTGTGCCCGCGGGTAGAAACAGTCCCGACGTGGTAGTTGCTACTGCAGTCGAGGTTCCTACGCCGCAGCAGTCGCCAGCCCAAGGCGAGGCTACCACAAACGCGCGCCATGGCGAGCGGTGGGGTACACCATGGCACCAGCCTCGGGCCGCGAGGGGCTCCATTGCGGCAGCTGTCAGCCCGCCTCCGCCAGCTAGACGGGACGTTTCCCGCACCCCTTGCGGCACCCCAACGCGGGAGAGAGGACCACTGACGAAGGAGCCTGCAACGAAAGAGCCTGCGGTTGTGCCGGCCGCGAGTCCTATTGCTCTGGATGCTTGTGTGACGACTCCCTCTAGTGAAGTTGATCACAGGATCGGAGGGGGTAGCGCCGCCTCGTGTCCACCCCGTAGTGGCGGCAACATTAGGGACCCGCCGCCTGGCGTACGACGTCCACCCAGCCCCCGGACACGGCCCACGCACACAGCATCTCCGGATGGGATTAGGACGGTTGAGGCGTCACAGCCCCCTTGCGCTAAGTCTCCCACGGACTCACTTGGCCTGACGGAACCAAAATCGGATCTCCCTATGCCTCCCCATGGCCTGACGCCCATCCCCGCCAGGCCTGTGCCCGCTGTCCAAGCTCGCAAGGAAAGTCGGCCTCTCGCTTTGGACAAAGACGGCTCTCAGCAGCTGGAACCACCAAAAGCCAAGCCTCGAGGGCCTAGCGAGCCCAGCGGCACCCGCGATCCCAGCGCCCCAGCCTGCGCACCCATCATGCAGAGCAACACAGTCTCGGTCTGTGATCTCATGTGGCGCGCACTTGCAGCGGGACATCACTTTGGTAAGAATGTCAAACCTCGGCCCTACATGAACCTGCGTGACTCGCAACACCTCACAACACACTGCCAGCAGCTTCGGGCATATAGGGCCTATGAGGTGTTTTTGAACGGCATACCGAACCAGCTGCAAGACTCGGATATGCTGATCGGAATCGCTGACACGCTACTGCATCTGCCTGAAACGTTTCCGGCAGCGTATTTGAAGGTTTATGACCCTATCATCACGCAGTGCCTTAGATTGTCGGGGGCATTGCAGCATTTCGACCTTGCTGAAATGTTGGATTGCCCGGTCCCGCAGCTGGACAAAGCGAGGCTTTCGGAGTCCCTGGTGGGGTATGGCTTTCTTACCACAGCGCAGTACATCGCGGATCTTTTCTCTGCGGTGTCGGACTTGCCGAGTGTCATCAATGCCAGTTTTCCTGCAATGCTCAGCTACGCTGACCCAGATTATTGGCTGGGTGCACTTCTGCTCGCATTCGAGTCCCACCAAAAAGGTCCCCTGGAGCGTACGGCAGGGCTGCCCATTGTTATTGGTTTTCCTGAATCTGACAATAAAATTACTGACCTGCAGATCAATGTGCCGCCTGCAGCCATGGTGGCCTTCTTGGCTGGCCGCGCTTATCGGTGTCCCACGTGCCCTACTACCAAATATGTGATGGACGCGCACAGTGGACTGCCACAAGTCACTGGCCAAGCCTCCCAAGAAGCCTTGCAGGCATGGGCCGCAGCTGCTAAGCACACGGACGTGGAAACGGCCAGGCTTGCCCAGCCCAGCCTGAATACGTTCCTAGGCATCACGCTGCAGGGCACACAGACACTTGGGCAAAGGCACTATCAAGAATTTAGGCCGGACCTCCCCCCTGCCCATTTCCTTGACGCCATCCGGCTTGCTCTTGCGGCCTCGGTGGCCAACCAAAACATTGAACATTTTTGGTCAGTTTTTAACTTGGAATGGCCTGACACTTCTCACAGAATGGCTGTTTTTCTACGGCGAGTGTTGCCCCTAGAGTGCTTGCTCTCCTCGCCCTGTGCTGCGCCTGTGGAAGCGAACACTGCAGCAACCTCGCCGGAGGTCGTCAGCATCTCTTCCGAAACTAACGAAGGCTCTCCCTGCCCGATGGATGACATGTCAGACGCGGAGGACGAACCCGAGGCACAGGTGAATGATTGGCGCTTCTCGGAGCTGCGAACCACTGACCTTGCAGCTTTGCGAGAAGTGGATGTCTCCGCCCCTTTCCGGCTGCCAGTCATCTTTGATGCGCATTGGAAAGGGATCAGCACCACACCCACCAAGCATGGGCCCCAACGTCCCCAAAATGCGTGGTATGACGCAGCCACTGCTCATTGGGCTGCCATTAAGGGGCTCATGCGAGCCAAACATCCAACCAAGCAGCGACTCAACAGCTTCTGGTTTAGGATGTACTGTCATGGCACCCCCAAGGACCCTGATCCTTCGGCCCTGCGTGCTGCAGTTACCTCCTTCCCCTTTCAGTATAAGGACGAAGGTGTTGTGCAGTACAGGCAAATCCAGGAAGCTGTCCGGGTGATGTGGCTCGCGGCCCAAACCTCAATGACAAGATACATGCGTATCCCCATTCCGGACGGCATCCCTGAGTGGGGGGTTGATGAGCAAGAGCTGCCTCCAATGCAGGTCATGCCCAGCCGTACCGCAAAGACAGGGAAGCGTTCCCATACCACCTCAGCTGGCCATCGCTCCCGGCGTCCGGACTGGGATGGCTCCTGGCAATAGACAGCAAACTGTCATCTGAGGGCTCCTACTGACGCCATGCGAACGCACCATTGAGTCCTTTCATGGCATGCTGCCTAGCGTGATGTGAGCCCTCACATCTCCTCGCCGATACATGCCGCAAGACTTCCTCGGGATACTCTTGGTTTGGCAACCCTCTCGTGGTCTATGCCACGGATTGGATCGTGCTTGTCTTTTGTGTGCTTACAGCTTGCAGCTGTGAACACCCTTCTGGGTCGGCCCCGCGGTGTGCCTGTGGGAACGGGGGGCCTTTCTTTCGTGGTTGCTCCACTGGCCATCTGCCACGGACTACCCTGGACCGGTCCTGCCTGGATGTTCCAGCTTTGTCATCGGTAAAACGGCCAATCTTCCTTTCCTCTGCCCCCTCTAGGTGGGCAGGTTGCCCGCTTCTATGTGCTACGACCGTGTGTGAACCCCCTCGGGCTTGAGTGTTGACCATCATGTGAGCCCTCCCATCTCCTTACCGACGTACCTCGCGGGTTTGGGTTTGGAGGGACCTGATGCGTGCCGATGCGCAGGCCAGCGCCAAGGTTGCGTGGCCTTGTGTGAGATGCCTGGACTGGGAGTTTCCTCGTTGTCATTATAAACCCTGTGGCGTTAAGGGTTTGGTAACTCGCTGTGGACTCTCCCCGTGGAATCGGTAGCTGCAGCTACTCTCGCCCCCCCTCTGGCCGTGCGCGGGCACCTCTCTGGGTGGGCACTTGTACGCCAGGTTGACTGGAGAACCCTGTGCTCGGAGCTACTCCACTGGCTGACCACCATGGAGTGCCCTGGGCCGGTCCTGCTTTGATTGTTCTTGCTGTTAAGTCCCCACTGGCTGACCTCCATGGGGCATATGCCCCCTGTGCCGGGCGCGGACACCTCTCTGGGTGGGCACTTGTACGCCAAGGTGAATGGAGCACCCAGAGCTCGGAGCTACTCTCAGAGGGACCAACTGGCAAGGACCACTTGGTGGCCCAGACGGCTTGGGTGGGAGGGCCTTTGTTGAGCCTGTCAGAAAACCAAGTTGGGCGAGCACCATTTCGAACCAACAGCATCGTTAGGTATTTGGCCCCTGTCGTGATATGTTTGTTTCGAAAAACTCAAGCAAGAGACAGCATTCAGAAGCCTTGAAGTGCCTGCGATTCAGTTGAAACCTTACCATGTTTTGTTTTCGTGGCTTTAGTCTGTGGATGCTTTGTTACTTGACTAGATTTTGAGTAGTTTTTGGCATCGAAATTCATCGTGTCATGAACAAGTATTTGTTGGTTTTGCATTTTGAACGATTGTTTTCGCAGCCAATTTTTTACTTGTAGTGAGACCTCTCACTCCTCACAGTCTTAGTGCTGGCAGGAGGCAGAGGGAGCGGCAAGAGAGCTCAGTTGCAGTCAGCGAAGTTCAGGGCAGGACTCAGGATCCCCTTACTCCTTTCAGTGGGAGAGCTGATAGGAGGTAGGGGCAGAGGTGATAGACTGTTGGTTTTGCATTTTGAACGATTTCGCAGCCATTTTTTTACTTGTAGTGAGACCTCTCACTCCTCACAGTCTTAGTGCTGGCAGGAGGCAGAGGGAGCGGCAAGAGAGCTCAGTTGCAGTCAGCGAAGTTCAGGGCAGGACTCAGGATCCCCTTACTCTTTTCAGTGGGAGAGCTGATAGGAGGTAGGGGCAGAGGTGATAGTCTCTTTCTCTCTCCCTGCAAGCAGGTCGATGGCAGGGACAGAGGCAGAGACACTGGCGGGGTTTCGCAGGAGCCTGAGAGAGTTGTGCTGGTTAGTGTGATGCCTAGGGCCAGGGCAGTCTAAGTCGAAGCCACTTCAGCCAGCTGCAGTTCAGGAAGCAAGGGTTTTGTGCATCTCAGCTGTGTTGCTGTCACTGGTTGGTTGACTGAATGTGTGTGCTGCAGCCGCTTTTGTGAGCAAAGTGACCCGAGCAGCCGGTGCAGCTAGCTTTTCTGTGGTGGAAGCCATGGTTCGCTGGCTGATGGCCCTGCTTGTGTGTGGAGTGGTGGTTTTTTTCGCAGGACAGGCTGTTGCTGCAGTGTCTGTTTTGTTAGGCCTGAAAGGGTTCACACTGAATGAAGTTTAAGTGTTGCCCTGCAGGCTAATGATGGCCTTCCAGCAGAAGAAGGGGACGGGCAGGGGGACGAGACTCGCACGAATCCGGCTGGGCCTGAGGCCCTCGGTGCTGCCAATCCAGGAGCTGCCCCAACAGGGACTGAGCCAGCAGCCGCTGCAGCACCGCCTGTGCAGACTTATGATGCCCTGCAGTTCACTTGGTTTGCCCAAGCAATGCAGCAGCAGGTACAGCAGCAAATGCAGCAGCAACAGCTGCAGCAGCAACAAATGATGCAGCAACAGCTGCAGCAGCAACAGCTGCAGCAGCAGCTTCAGGAGCAGATGCAGCTGCAGCTGCAGCAACTAAAGGCCGGCCAGACTCACACGAGCACTGCAAGCGATGCAGTGCTAGTGGACACAGAAAGAGCCAAGCAAGCCGAAAGCAGGCTGCGGGCTACAGAGGCCGAGCTGGCAAAAGCAAACACTCGGATGAACACAATTGTGGGCGGTCTTCAAAAGATGATGGCCAGTCTGCAGGAGGAGGAGGAGGAGGACGAGGAGGAACAGGAGGGGGACAGCACCACGATAGACCCTCCACCAAAAGGAGGCAACAAGCCCCCGCCCACTGATGTGGAGTTCGTGGACCCTGAGCCTGCTGCTCCGAGCGGTGGTGACCCATCCGATCCTGTCCCGGTGATCCCCGACTATTTCGATCTTCGGCCCTGCCGTGCCTGCCATCAGGTAAGCTATAACCGGAAGGATTTATGTGTGAATTCTCGCTGTGAGCCTTGACTTCACCTAAGTTTTTGTTGAACATTTTGCCGTATCGAAAGTCCCCATTTTATCATGTGATTTGCTTTGCAGTATTTCATGCACTCACATGTTTCACTTTGAGATCGAGTTGCATCTGCAGGCGTCTTTGAGAGTTCAAAACATTTTCATGGTAGCGGAGCTTGGGCTGACCCAAGCTTCGAGACACGGGGTTCTCGTTCTTTGCAAGGCGAAGTTCGTGTGGAGCCCTTCTGGTGTTCTGTTGGTTTAGGATTCAGGGACCCGTAGCTTGCAGTTCCCGGGGCCGACCGGACGAGCCATTGTGTGCTTGAGCAAAACGGCGACCTGGGAGTCGACCGAGCTTCTCAAGGAGAGGCTGCACAGCTTCTACGTGGAGCAACTGATCCGGAGGCCCAAGCCAGAGAACAGGTCGCAAGTTTCGTGGGGTAATATCCTTTACAGGTATCAGCAAGCCTTTGAGCAGCGTCTTGAGCAGTTGCACAGCGTTCCTGAAGTGTGGCAGTTTGCGACTAAGTGTCTTTCACAGCCAGACCTTAAGGAGGCGTTTGTGGTGTTTGGGGCTGAGGAAGTATCCGACAGCTGTGTGCCCGAGAGTGTACAACTTGCATCTTTGCATCCAGAAGAAGAGAGTTCGTCGTTTGAGAGGGATCTTGAAGCAGCCGACGCCGACCTTCGTTCATTGTTGCGTGCCACCGATTGTGAGCCTTCCAGTTCTTCGGTGTGTCCCGTGTCTTCAGTGGACAGGCAAGGTTCCGAGCGTCGCCAGAGATCCTCAAGTGCGAGCCAAGTCTTTGATCGTGCATTGAAGCATTCCGATTCTGCGATTGATTTGGAGTGAGCACTTTTCTGCTTAAACACAGTCCCAATGGAGTCCTCGCAAGGCCAGCAGTTGCCCGTGTTGCCTCAGGAAGCCACAGCCAGTGGTAGTGGAAACCCGTTCCTCCCAGGCAGCCCTGCAGCAGGACAGCTTGACATGGCCCAGATGCAGATGCTGATGGCACAGATGGTTGAGACGGCCCAAGCTGCAGCACAGGCTGCTCAAGCAGCCGTTGCCAGGCCCTCAAGTTCGAGTGGTACAGCGGGGTTTGCCGATGCAAATAAGATCTTGAATCGTCCTACGGAGTTTGGCAGTGCTGTGCATGACAATGATGTTGCTCAATGGGCTGAAATGGAGTCATAGCTTTCGAACCTGGCTAGTCTTCGCAGATCATGAGTACGAAACGGATCTCAAGATCGTGGAGGAAAACCTCAACACGCCGGTGGATCTGAGCACAGCCGACGCAGCCCGCGTCGCGAGATCCCAGCGGCTGTTTGCAATCCTTGCCAGTGTTCTGCGTGCAAAGCCTAAAGCCATCCTTCGCCAAGTGCCTGACAAGAGTGGCCTGGAGGTTTGGAGAGTCCTGACAAACACGTTTGCACCACGAACCAAGTTCCGAGGTTTAGCCCTTCTGAACGCCTTGATGAGCCTGCCAACCTTCACGAAAGACCGGAGCCTTCGTGAACAAATTCAGGGGTTAGAAAGGGTAGCTGAAGAATATCGCAAGGTCACCAACAACTCGCCAGGTGAGCACGTGATGCTAGGGACACTCGTCCGTTGCCTGCCTCATGCGCTGAAACAACATGTGCAGCTGCAAATGTCTGAAGCTAGCACATACCAGAGCATCAGGGATTACGTCCTGGGCTATGAGGTGACGACCACCTCCTGGACCTCAGCGAAGATGCACCAGGCTTTGGGTGTGGTGCCCATGGCGCCGAGTGCTGGGCAAGAGCAATCGCCAGTGCCCATGGAAGTGGATGCGTTGATCCGCAAGGACAAGGAGAGGCATCCCAAAGGCAAAGGGAAGGAGAAACATCCCAAAGGCAAAGGCAAGGAGAGGCAGCCCAAAGGCAAAGGCAAGGAGAGGCATCCCAAAGGCAAAGGCAAGGAGAGGCAGCCCAAAGGCAAAGGTCCCCACCAAGAAAGCCCAGGCACAGGTAAAGGCCAGCGTGCAAAGGGAACATGTCATAATTGCGGTAAGAAGGGTCATTATGCCAGTGAGTGTTGGAGTGCACCGCGTGTCCAAGCAGTCCAGAATACACCATCTGGGCACCCTTCCGACGCTGCAACGACTGTGAGCACGCTCGGACCTTCAGTTTCTCAAGTTGCGCCAAGCACTGCAACCACCCAGCATCGTGTTGCTCGTGTTGCGATTGACATGACAGGCCCGGAGTTCACCATTTGCCAACAGGGTCGCATCAATGCAGTGCTCATGTGTGATGGGCATTCCCGCCAGGGCGACCCTGACCCAAGTTGGTTGAGCTTTGTGAGTTTGTGCCAATCCGTTGCAAATGCAGCGGTGACTTCACCTAAGCCAGCCGAGTTGCAGCCTGTTGTTCCAAGCACCAGCGTTGAGATGTTTGACATGTCATATGCAGATGAAGATGGTGCCTGGACCGTGCCTGAGGGCGAACTGCGTGGTATCAACTTGATGCCTAGTGACAGGCCTGCCTGTGCAGCTGCGTGTTTGAGCACCCATGCGAGCAACTTTGCCGCCGAATGCAACACCAAGCGCAAGTGTGAAGTCAGCAAGCATGTCCCGGCGAGGATAAGGCACGCATTGATGACTCAGAAGAGTGCTGATGCGCGCGATGCGCTGCATGTGCGCGCAGTGACCTCTGACATGCCAGGAACCACTATAGAGCTAGTGATAGACTCAGGCTCAGACGAGTCGTGCCTGCCCGAATCCTGGCGCCATGTTGGGGTTGCTGGCGGCATCACGACAAACAGCTATCGTGATGCTCAGGGAAGTGTGATTTCGGGATCACAAATGAGGACGGCAGTGCTTGACATAGATGGGGTCCAGTTCAAGGAAAGGTGGTTGTTGGGGAGTGTGACGCAACCGTTGTTTAGTGTGGGGAAACTGCTCAAACGGGGTTGGAATCTGATACATACTGACAATACCCCTTTCTTGACGAGCCCGGACAATGCGATCCGTGTACCATTGCATTATCGCCACAATTCCTTGCACGCCACTGGAACAATCATGAATGTATCAGTGTGTACTGATCACGAGGCCGACAGAGCTGTGATGGCGCTAACGGTTGCGGATGTTTGGTTAAGCCTGCCGGATAAGTTTGTCGAGGTTCAGCCCGGCATCTTTGCCCGTAGGGATTACACCACAAACTTCCTTGATGTGACAGTCCCACTTGGGCACAAAGGGGTGGCATACAGGACGACACTGCAGCAGAGACCCACAGGCTGGCAAGTGATCGAGGTCAACAGCCTTGTGGAAAATCTTGATCAAGCAGATTGCGAAATTGCCCCTCCGGTGAACCGTCAGACCATCACCATCGGTTCTGTGCATCCCGTGAACATCGACAGCTTGTTCTCTCGTGTGCCCAATGCCATGTCTTCAGCAGCAACGCCCGATGATGATTTCCCTGATGTGCCAGATGATGCAATGAATTTTGAAGAGCATGATGAGCACGATGAAAATGTTGCTGCTGGTGATGACGGGGGAGGCGTCGGACCACTTGTCCAAGCAGAGGATGTGCCAGCCCAAGGGCATGTAATCGTGAACGGCATCGAGCTTCACTTGGGTTGCACCCTCAGCACCCTCAGAACGGCGTGCCAAGTCCTTGGGATAGGCAAGTCAGGTGGCAAGAAGACAGTTCTCCAGCGGATAGAACAGCACCTGAAGACACAGGAGCTGCTGCAGCAACACGAGTTCCAGACAGATGGGCGTGAGCCAAAAGTTCGTGGAAGCACCCACGGCTGAGGAGCAGAGGCGCCACGAGTTGAGTCACATGCCGTATGCTGACTGGTGCCCGCATTGCGTGAGGTTCAGAGCTAAAGCAGATAAGCATGTGCGTGCAAAGCCAGATGTGCGTGAGGATTCCGTGTGCTGCATGGATTTTGCATATACTGGTAGGCGCACTCCTGCCCAGTTTGAAGGCCACACGCAAGAGAAACTTGTGGTGCTGGTGTTGAAGGATTCCCACACTGGTGCAGTCCATGCCATTCCGACACCTGCCAAGGGTGGCACAATCGCTTTCAAGTACCTTGTTGCCGAAACTTGCAGATTCTTGAACTACTGTGGCCACCAAACATGCACCATAAGGTCAGACTCAGAGCCGGCCTGCCTGGCCCTGCAACGAGGCATCAAGGCCTTCCACAGCAAAATAGGCCTCCAGACCCATCTTGAGCAGACGGAGGCGAGTGATCATCAGGGCAATGAGGCCGAGCAGAGCATAGACGGCATCAGACAACTGGCAGGATGCATCTTGGACCAATTTGAAGAGCGGGTAGAGACCACAATCGGGTCCAGTCACCCGATGCACGCCTATGCTTGGCGCCACGCCGCGTGGTTGCACATGCGGATGTCTAGGCAAAATGATCTAAGTGCTTTTCACGTGATAAATGGGCGGCCGTACCTAGGCAAATTGGTGTGTTTTGGGGAGACAGTGTTTGCCCGTGTCAAAAGTTCCATAAAAGGAAAAGCTAGATGGTGCAAAATGCTTTGGCTAGGGAAACTTCCGGTTTCAGACTTGCATTTTGGAGTCACTGAAGGGGGTTACATGCTATCTTCCAGATCCATCCGCAGGTTGCCTAAGCAATATCTAGCGACAATGTGTGCCAGTCTGGTAGACATGCCGTGGACACAGGCGTCATTCCTTGCAGGACAAGTTGGCCAGGCACGTAAGCAGAAGACCCAGGCAGGGGCGTTGAGCGCAGGCGGGGAAGAGGCAGGAGAGGCGGCACATGAGCAAGTGGCCGAAGTGCCGTCGCAGCAGGGAGCATCAGAGCGTCCCATGCCCTTTCCAGAACACTTGTTGCCTGACGATGCCATGCTTTCGGAGCTTGTGCCACCGCCACCACGCATGCCAGCTGCATACACACCTGAGCCGCCTACGCCCATGAGCTCAACACCGCTTCAGCCGCCACAGGCTGAAACACCAATAGGGGTCGCCCCCCTAGATTCTCCTATGGCGAGTATGGACCAAGCAGAGGACATGTTGCCACCAGGAGTCGTGAGGCATGCCGCTGAGCACGCAGGCGGGGATGCACCAGCCCGGAAGAAGCTGAGGCTTGATGCTTTGCAAGTTAGTGCACATGATGCAGAAATGTTCCATCTTGATGAATCCGTTGAGTTGGTAGACGAGAGTGCAGAGCAATTTCTTGATTGCGAAGACCAGGATGACAATCAAAGTGAGTGGGCAGAACAGCCTGGTTCTGACCTTGACATCCCTTCAATCTTGATCAAGCCTTTCAGCGAAATCGAGCCACAGTGCAGTGCATCTGAGCAAGCAGAAATTGATGCTGCAGCGGACGCATTCGAACTTGCACGCCTCCTGGGCAGCAGTGTGCTTGAGCAAATGCAATCGTGGCAGCCAGGCCACAGGACGTTGTCATCCAAGTATGTACGCAGCTGGCGTGCTAAAACTTTGGGTGGCGAAAAGAAGTGGCTGAGGAGATCCAGGTTAGTCGCAAGAGAGTTTGCACATTTGGATCCAGAGAGACAGCATCTCTTTGCCCCGACCACGACACAGTGCATGCTGCGCATCATACCGGCCCTCTTCGTTCGCCACTTCCACGAAGGATGGGCACTGATGAGCCTTGACGTTTCAGACGCTTTTCTCCAATGCAAGCAAGAGCATGAAACCCTGACCAAAGTGAATGGCCAGTGGTTCAGGCTACTACGCATGCTGCCGGGGCAGAGAGACGGGTCGGCTACCTGGTTTCGGGATTTCATGCAGGAAATCAAAACAGCTGTTGAGGCAGAGCCGCTTGCCGAACAGCCTGTCTTGTTCAGAATTCCAAAGCCAGCCGGGGCAGGCATGGTGCACGTCGACGACATGCTGTGCACAGGACCTGTGAAACGCTTGGAGGACCTAGAGAGGCACCTGAAAAGCAAATTCAAAGTTTCGGTTGATTGGATCCGTTCAGTAGGAGAAGAAGTAACTTTTCTGAAGAGGCGCCACGTCCTTGTGAGCCCTGAGCTTTTGGTTGTAGAGCCTGACGTTAAGTACTTGGACAAACTTCTTCAAGTAACGGGTTTAGCAGGTGCAAAGGCGAGGTCCAAGGCAGCACCGTTCCCAACTGGGGGATTGCCAACCGATTCTGAGCCAGACCCAGAGCTTGATCCGGAGACGGCGACGCGCTACAGATCTGCCTTGGGGATACTCATGTATCTGAGCGTTGATTTGCTGGCATCTCAGTTCGGCATCCGGTATCTCGCGACCCGTGCACACAAGCCTACGCAAGGGTGCTGGAAACTGCTCAGGCACCTCACGAGCTATGTGAGTTCCCATCGGTCACATGTGATCGGGCTATCAAAGCCAACCTTGGGAAAGGGGCTGGTGTGCAACCGTGTGTCTGAGCACAAAACATCAGTGCTCGAAATGTTCTCAGACAGCGACTGGAGTGGAGACAAACGCACACGCCGCAGCGTGTCCGCTTGTTGCGTGGTATGGGATGGCCAACTGCTGTATTCAAGCTCTCACACGCAAAAGGTTATAAGTCTGTCATCGTGTGAAGCCGAGTATAACTCGCTTGTTGCAGGCAGCGCCACCGCCATCCTGTTGCAAAACTGCATATGCCACGTGTGCCCAGACCTTGATGTGAAGTTGTCGTGCCTATGCGACAATGCTGCCGCCAGATCCCTTGGCAATCGTCAGGGGGTGGGACGAACGCGACACATAGACGGGAAGTTGCTGTGGCTGCAGCAAAAGACTCAGGAGAAACTTCTCGAAGTGATTCCCGTGGGCACGGGAGACAACGTGTCGGACTTGCCGACGAAAGCACTTAAGCCTGAGAGGATTGAGTTCCTGCTTGGAAGGCTGAACGTGCGCTGCAAGGACAACGGGTTTCAAGTCGTCAGCGAGTCAGAGCTGCTTGATCACGAATCGCGTCGGAAGATTTGCAGGGTAGTCAAGAAGGGATCTGTGAACGTACAACAAGTTCTTCAGGTTCTTGCGTTAATCCTTCAGCTTGACAGCATTGCTGGTGTCAACCCAGATGAGCCCAATACCAGTGCAGACGCCTTGGGCCGAGACACAGGCGATGAGGCTGATGGTGGCTACGAGAGCATGCTGTGGAGTTTTCTTGAAAGAGTGCTACATGCGATTTTCTTGATCCATGACTTCATGGTTAATCACCCGCAGGCGAGCCTGATGCTTGCACAAAGCACAATCCTTGTGATGCTATGCATCTGTTTCTGCTGCAGACGAAGCAGAGCGTCGCAACTTCGTGAGACTGCTGAGGCAGGAGCAGCAAGTGCACCCACGGTGAGCGTGCATATAAAGGTTGTTGGGGTTTCGGTTCCTGGGGATAGGATAGGTCCCGAACCCGCCGAGATCCCTAAATCAGACCCGAGCCTTAACTTGCAGCCGCAAGCAACCGAAGGAGACACAAGTGATGATGAACCGGACCCGACAGCTGCACCGTCATCTGCAGTGCCGGGTACTACGCAGCCGATCCTTGAGCAGTGCGATGCATCACCAGAAGCACCCGCCAGGGACCCGCAAGGGCATCGCATCGTGTTTGTGACAGCGAGCCGTGGATATGCTTTCCACAGTGTGCGAGAATGCCCTAAACTGAAGTGTGCCAAGCAAGTGTTAAGGTACAGCAGGCGTGAAGCCATGAGGCGAGGCTATCAGCCATGCAAGGTGTGTGGAGGATGATCCAGTGTTTTCATTCCACTTGAAAATGTTCATGATGCTGCGCAGTGGTCGCATGTATATAGCTTTATGTACATAGCTTGTGATGCTCATGAAACTTCACTTGCCAGTCCGTGTGGACCTTGAAATCCAGCAATCTCTCTACCGCTTTGCCACACCAATTTGGTGTCAATCTCGTTGTGACAACCCGACATCGACTGTGATGGGTGTGGAGCACCCTGAACCCGCAGAGGGCAATCGTGCCCTGATGGTAATTAGGCCATCACAATCTCTGACGAGATCTTGAAAAGACCTTGTGTGCTTGCGCTTGGGCCATACAAGCATCTACATCTCTGTCCTTACCAGCCGGTGGGAAGAGATTCTGCATAGGCCGTAGCTGTACAGTGCTGCGTAGTGGAAACTAAGCCAAAGACCTTTGAGGCAGAGCTTAGAAGACGCCAACACTTTTGGAGTGCAATCCTGAACTAAGTATGTTGTTGTTTCCTGTGGGACATCGGCAAATGTGAAGTAGACGAAGCAAGCATTCCGCCAGCTCAATGCAGCATCGAGGCGGGGTGTTGAACATTTTGCCGTATCGAAAGTCCCCATTTTATCATGTGATTTGCTTTGCAGTATTTCATGCACTCACATGTTTCACTTTGAGATCGAGTTGCATCTGCAGGCGTCTTTGAGAGTTCAAAACATTTTCAGTTTTCGACCCCAGAAATGCTCTAGAGTATAGGCTTGAGAGGCATCGGCTGCAGCATGAAGTTTGAGTCAGCATGTAGACCCTAAAAACCCTCAAGCTTGGCATCAAAAACCCAGATCCTAAACCCCAATAGCCCGAATCCTTGTGCACCCCTCCTTTCGGCAGCCCAGGAGCTCTTCGATCCCTGGATCCAGCACAAGAAGACTGACAATCCTCCCCCTTTGTCGAAAAGGCAGGCCTGGTTTGCCAACCTCCGCGACATGAAGAAGCTGAAGAGGGAGTCCAAAAAGAAGGGCGGCAAGAAGAAGTGGGGTGGTGATGAGTGGAAGGACTGGCAGGACTGGACAGACGATTCAGCACCATGGGCACCCTGGCGCGGCAGGGACAAGAGTGGCGGTGGAGGTGGCTGGGGCGGAGACGGTGGGGCAGGCAGTAGTGGTGCTGTCGAACCGACAGCAGTGCACTGACACTGATGATGCCAGAGCCAGCAGTTTTTGCCAGGAAAAAAAGGGAGTTGTGCGTTCGGTGCCTTGTTGTTGCTTCTGAGCTTTGCTTTGCAAGTGCTTGCGATGTGGTGGCAGCCTTGCCCCGGCTCAGGCCTGATGGAGGCGAAGGGCCTTGCTGGGAGCTCGGGCCTCACTGGGCTTTGTGCAGTTTTTGAGATGTGATGTGACTGGCAGCCCTGGCTCAGGCCCTACCGAGGGCCTTGCTGGGAGCTCAGGCTTCAGCGAGGTTTGGGTAGTTCCAATCCAGGTTCTGTAAGTGCTCGTGATGCGACTCGGAGTGGCAGCCTTGCTTTGGCTCAGGCCCGATCGATCGAGGGGCCTTGCCGACAGCTCCTGGTTCAGGTTTGAAAGTATTTGTGATGTGACTTGGTGGCAGCCTTGCCTTTGGTTTAGGCCCGATCGAGGGCCTTGCTGCGAGGTCAGGCTTCACTGTGGCTTGGGCAGTTCCGATAGCTTTTGCCATGTGACTTGGAGTGGTAGCCTTCCCTCGGCTGAGGCCCTGGAGCTCAGGCTTCAGTCACTGTGGGTTTAGGCAGTTTGTCTCAACTTGTCATTGCATTGTCAGTGTGTTTGCTCCAGGGTAGCTTTTCAGGTAACTTTTCGGGTAGCTTTTTGTAGGGTTTAGGGTTTAGGGTTTAGGGCTTAGGGTTTAGGGTTTAGGGTTTAGGGTTTAGGGTTTAGGGTTTAGGGTTTTGGGTTTAGGGTTTAGGGTGTAGGGTTTAGGGTTTAGGGTTTAGGGTTGCCACAGATGGGTGCCGAAGAGTTGTGACTGGATGCCACACCTTTTGCTGCCGAGAGTGTCGTCGTATGACTGGGGGTCACAGCAGGAGCTGCGATCTTCGCCTTGTACAAAGAACTTTGGCGACGACCACAGAGTCAGAGTGCTGGCAGCAGTTCCTTAGTTTAGCTATGACATTCGTGCGACCCAGCCTTTTGCGAAAAGAAGTTTTTGTTTGGTTGCCTTGGGGGAAACAGTGCTGTCAGAGGTCAGGAAGTGCAAGCCAACTCATTCCCAACTCTGCTGCCAAAAGTCGGTCCCTGTGCCACTGGCTTTTGCTCATTTTTCTGTAGCAGTAGCCTGTAAGTGCAGCTGCCTCAGTCTTCAGCTTTAGCTTTGCAGCTTAGCTAGGGAGCAATGGTGAAGGGCAAGACTTTCAGTGTCCACCCTCGGACACGACGACGTGGCAAGCAGAGTGTGGGCCACCAGGTGGCCAAGAGTGTCCAGAAAGCCAATGCGAAGCAGTTGAAGCGACAGGCGAAGCAGGAGCAGAAGGTACAGGGTGGCTTCAGGAAAGCTATGTCGACCTTCTACGAGCGAAACTTGGCCGAGGACAGAGAGTATGTCTACAAAACTCTCAGCGAGCACGAGGAGTGGCTGCCGAAGCTGAGTGCGATGTTCAAAAGTGGGGCCTTGCAGAGCATACTCGAAGATGAGCAGGCAGGTCCTGAGGAGGAGATCAACCTGGAGCAGCTGGGCCGGAAGATCAAAGGCAGAGCTTGCAAGTTGATGAACCTCCCCAAGCATGGAAAGCTCATCTTGCTGCAGGAGTACACGAACTTGGAGAACATGGACGAGGCCGACATGGCGGACGACTGGCTGAACGATGCCATGACCTTTTTGTTTCACATCAGCTCGAAGACACCCGCAGGAGCAGGCTCGTCTTCGTGTGAAGGCTCTGCAGTTCAAGGGTGCCGAGCGAAAGCTCAACTATGGGGATCGCTGCGAGATTCAGTGCTACAACACGAGAATGCTGGAAGGTGGAGCCCAGGCCCTCCACTGTGGCTTTCTCGGAGAGATGGCCGAGCTCCCGAAGCTACCCGACAATGGCGTCTGGGAGGTTGACAACTCTCACAGCTTGACAGCAGTGGTGGTGAACAACCGGAACAAGTGCTTGAGCCTGAGCTGCTCATCGTTCTTCCCGAACGTGCAGCATCTCAAGCCGGATGAAGCCTGGAGCTATGAGGCTGAGGCTGAGGAGCCTGAAGCAGATGGCACGGCACTCCTGTCCTTTGCGAATTCCATGCGACGAAGAGACCCGCAGCTTGGCCAGGAAAAGAAGGAGGGCTCGGGCGCTGAGGCAGCAGCAGCTCCTCTAGCCGAAGGCTGAGGACTCGTGGCTCCTGGAGCGACAAGCTGCTGAGATTCGCCATGGCTGGCAGCCAGGCTGCTTGGGCGATCTCTGTGCTTATCTTTCAAATGAAATTTAGATGCAGTTAGGGATAGTTCGAGGCTTTCTTCAGAGCCTGAGACTTTTGACTTCTGTGTTTTAGCGACAGCTTGTCCAGCCAATCATGTGCTGGAGGGGTGAAGGCCCTCGTGGCCTCTGGGGCAGCATGTGAGGCATGCACAGGTCGAAAAAAAGGTGCAGCTACCTGAGTTGCTAGGCACACGCATTTTTTTGGCTGTTGCAGAAGCGAGAGGTGAAGCAAGCAGTGCACGATGCAAGCTTTCGGAACAAGGCTCAGGAAGTGCATTCCAAAGCCCAAAGTAATGACAACACTTTTGAACTGCAGCTACTGACTATTGTTTTCTTCAATGATTGTGGTGGCTAGTAACCAGCCAGAGCTTGTTACTGTAAGCCTCACATCGTGGCCTCGCAAAGCGAGACGATGTATGCCGAATACGCTGTCCCTGAAGAAGATCTTCACATTCGTCGGACTTGGCAGCATGTGCTTTTGCAGAACCTCGTGACAGGAGAGTTGGTGGTTTTGAAAGACACACAGTCCTGCAAGGAGTGTGATCTCCTGGCAGGGCCTCGTGGGTTTGTAATCCGGCTTGTGGATCTGGATGGAGAGAAGAATGAGATGCCAGCCCACAAGCAGTTGAGGTACGAGAAGGTCGCTGATCAAATTGTAGACAAAGTGGAGGGGACCACCGAGAGGTGGACAACAGCTGCAGCTGCTGTGAAAGGCTGTGCGATCAAGTTACAAGCCCATGGTCAACAAGTCTTCACTTGCGAAATCTCGGCCTTCAAAATTCCCCGAGCAGCTGGGGTGTCAGGCTCATTATTTCCCCATCTCAGGTGGCTCGTGGCATTTTGTGGAGGTCATCAGAACAAGAACTTTGTTGGTGCATCCTCAGAGTCCTGGCACTTCAAAGTGGGCCAGTACCTTGCTGCTTTGGAAGGCGAAGAGGAGGACCTGGGTCCGGAGGAACTCAGGAAAAGGGTCCAAACTCACTTCGTTGTCAGTCGCAAAGCAGCAGTCGCTGCCAAGGCCAAGGCAAGGAGCAGGAAGCGAAAACAGCCCGAGGAGGAGGAGGAGGAGGAGGACGAGGGGGAGGAGCAGCAGGTTGATGAGTCAGCCGAAGCTGACCCCGGATCTGCAGGCGAGTACTCGGCTTCCTTTTTCACAATTGGTGTCCTGCTGCTGCACTGGAGCACGAGGAAGCTCCACGAACGGAGTCGCTGGAAGGGGAGCAAGGAAGCTGTGGCAGCCAAAGCCACGACATTGTTGCGAGCCCTAGTCTCTTGTTTCATCACTGCATCCCAGCAGGTCGAAGCCAAAGAGGCCAGGCTCAACATCACTGTCCAGAGGGACTCCGTGCAGCTGGACTGGCCATCGTTTTGCAGAAGCGATCCCACGGAAAGCCTCGAGTGCCTGGCTGAAATGATGCCTACAGGCGAAAGAGACTTCTGCGAATGCCTGCAGGAGTGCTGCAAGCAGGAGGTGAATCCCAACTTCACTTTGAAGAAAAGGAGAGCTTGCCAAAGGGCAGTGGCCTTGCTACTGCAATGCTTGTGCCACCTCATCGAAGCCAGCAGGATGGATGACATCTGGCAAGAAACCGAGCTGTGGCAAATACAGCCACTCAGGACGGGCATGCAGGGCCTGTTTGTGATGTGAGAGCATGCAGTGCATAAGCTTTGTTTTGATTGCTTTGCTTTGCTAGTTCACTTGCTGTTATTGCCTGGTGCAGGAGCCGAAAAGGCTACAAGAGGCTGAGTGGTGAACAGAAGGCAGCTGTGCTGGAGCAGACGAAGAAGCAGAACCTCAGGTCAGTGGCCACTGTGCTGGCTTCTGTACAAGGATCGGAAGGGGGAAAGCAGCGAGGCACTTCTTTGATTGGCATGGAGAGGTACTCCTACTTGCAGCAAGCGAAGGTTACTTTTCGTAACTCTCGGTGGCTAAGCTTGGCAGTGGATGGAGTTCAAGTGGGCTCCAAGTCCCTGCTGAACACCTTGGCCTGGGATGGCGACAGCGGTTGGGCTTGCATCTGTCCCCCACAGGCGGGTTTGTTTTAGCTGAGAGCTTTTGTTTTGTGGTGTGTGTGGGCTGCTCATTCCAGACGAAGGGCCCTGTTTGCCATCGGCCTGTACAACCTCCAGGAACCCAGATGGTCCTGAGCCCAGATGTTCCTCACCAGTAGAGCAGGAACCCAGGTGGTCCTGAGCCCAGATGTTCCTCACCAGTAGAGCAAAGCACCCAACTGGTCCTTGCAAGTCGCCCGGGGCAGCCACCCAAGTGGTCCGCGCCAGCTTTCCCGGGAGTCCGTTTTGGGTTAAAAATTGAGGCCGCAAAAATTTGGTTTCGCGCCCAAGTCGTCCGCGCCAGTTTGGTACCCAAGTGGTCCGCGCCAGTTTGTCGGGCCCGGCAATTAAGGAAATGAGTAGGTGCCCCCCCATTTGCAACCCAAGTGGTCCGCGCCAGTTTGGTACCCAAGTGGTCCGCGCCATTTTTGGTGTTTTGCAGGGTTGTTTTTTGTCGAAAAACAGCTCCAAAACGCAGCAAAAAACAACCCAAAAAGCAACCCCCCCAGCATCCCCCCATAGCCCCCTCCAACCCCCGGTCAACCACCCTCCCTTTCAGCCAGCCACCCCCCCCCCCCTTTCACAACCAGCCAGGTCCCCCCCTCCCCCAAGGAGACAGCAGAAGCTGAAGGGTTTAGGGTTTAGGGTTTAGGGTTGAGGGTTTAGGGGTTTAGGGTTTAGGGTTTAGAGTAGGCCAAGCTATGTCTGGAGCTGGTGTACGACCCACTGTGTATGAGTCTGTGTGTGTGTGTGTGTGTGTGTGTGTGTGTGTGTGTGTGTGTGTGTGTGTGTGTGTGTGTGTGTGTGTGTGTGTGTGTGTGTGTGTGTGTGTGTGTGTGTGTGTGTGTGTGTGTGTGTGTGTGTGTGTGTGTGTGTGTGTGTGTGTGTGTGTGTGTGTGTGTGTGTGTGTGTGTGTGTGTGTGTGTGTGTGTGTGTGTGTGTGTGTGTGTGTGTGTGTGTGTGTGTGTGTGTGTGTGTGTGTGTGTGTGTGTGTGGTGTGTGTGTGTGTGTGGTGTGTGTGTGTGTGTGGTGTGTGTGTGTGTGTGTGTGTGTGTGTGTGTGTGTGTGTGTGTGTGTGTCTGTGTGTCTGTGTGTCTGTGTGTCTGTGTGTCTGTGTGTCTGTGTGTCTGTGTGTCTGTGTGTCTGTGTGTGTGTGTGTGTGTGTGTGTGTGTGTGTGTGTGTGTGTGTGTGTGTGTGTGTGTGTGTGTGTGTGTGTGTGTGTGTGTGTGTGTGTGTGTGTGTGTGTGTGTGGCACACCGCTGTACATGCGGGTTCGTGAACAAGCAGGAACATTTTTGAGCACATCAACAAGTTGTCGTTTGAAAACCAGCAGGGGGCCGAGGAGAGTGTGGACTGGGGTGTGGGGGTCCTCGGCCAACGAAGACGCCCCCACGCCCCACCCACACTCTGTGTAAACGTACCTGCGCTTCAACATTTCTTTTCGTTGTGCATGATGCATGGGTGAACACTTTTGGTGACAACGCAGCTCTTCCAACATGATTCTGCATGAAGCATGGATGAATTCTTTGAGCTTGACATCAACGCAGCTCCAGACCTACGGTGCACGTACGCCAGTCCTGATCACCCCGCTGCAGCACCCCCAAGACCCCCTCCACTACAAGACCCCGGCATTCATGACATGTCACACCTTTGCAGATGAAGACCCACCACCACCCACAGACCCCTCCAGCACCGGCTACCGCTACATGAACGGGATCATGCACGACATTGCCCACATCACTCAGATCCGAGCATGTCCAGCACGACCATGTCTTCCAGTAGCAGTACAACATCCACTACATCGACCTCTTCGACATCCAGTTCGTCCACGTTAACTTCATCAACGTCTACTTCAGCCACATCTACGTTATCCAGCGGAGGGTTTAGGGTTTAGGGTTTAGGGTTTAAAACCTCGACCTCGACGTCATCGAGCACCAGCTCATCAAGCTAGACATCGTCGACTTCTACGTCCGCAAGCAGCACCGGCAAACCCTTGCCCTAAATCCTAAACCCCAAACCCTAACAGCACGTCGAGCGCCTCGAGTACCTTGAACGAGTTCAGCGTGTTCATTGCTTTGCTTAGGGTGATATATCATATAAAGCTTCATTCGTGACCCCTCTACCTCATCATCATGGACGTTCGCCTCGGCAGCTTGCTTGAGCATGTCCTTCTCCAGCAGATCTCCAACTACATGAATATGTGGAGCACTAAAACAAAAAGTGTGTTATACAGCCAGCCCGCCCTCGCCTTGGGCCGCGGGTGTAGGTGGAGCCTCGCTCCTACGCGTTCATGCTGCCTATGTTAGTCTTCACTTCGGTGCGGACGCATAGGATAATCCAAAAATGTGAGCTCACCTGGCGAGTGAGAATGAAAAGTCCTATCGTTTTCATTGCACTAGTAACATGCCGGGCCCATTAATGTGGGTGCCAACGATGCTCAGCAAGACGGCCGGCGTGCCGTATGTTCCTCGATTGTTAGTCGTGACCCAGCCCCCGGCGAGATTGGCAACTTTTTCTGTTTCCTTTTCTTTCTTTTTCTTTTTCTTTCTTTTTGTTCAAAGCTACCGCCGTAATAACTAGTTTTCTGAAATAGTTTTTTGTCGACATCATAGTAGTTGCTTATAACACAACACCATGCAGAATGCCGCAATGCGTGGCAGCTTGCAGTCCTTGAGCTTCCAGACCAGCCTGTGAAACCCGGCCCCGGTCGACTCCCACGATTGTAGTACCACTCTCTACGGCCCGAAGGAGCACATGGAGATCCTCACTAACTACGTCTTCTGTGACCCTAAACCCTTCCCCTAACCCCGAAAACCTTTCTAATAGATTGCAGCCTGGCCTTTGGCCCTACTGGGGACGACTACATCGCCTGGAAGATCAACGACACAGACTACAACATCACCGACCAGAGTTTGGCAGGGATCCAGCTGCCCAGCACCCTGCAGACGTTGACGTTTGATTTCGACTTCAACCAGAGCTTGGCGGGACTCCAGCTCCCCAGCGGCCTGCAGACGTTGACGTTTGGATGGGCCTTCAACCAGAGTTTGGCGGAGATCCAGTTCCCCAGCACCATGCAGACAGGGACGTTTGGCTCCGAGTTCAACCAGAGTTTGGCGGGGATCCAGCTGCCCAGCACCCTGCAGACGTTGACGTTTGGCGACAAGTTCAATCAGAGCTTGGCGGGGATCCCGCTGCCCAGCAGCCTGCAGATGTTGAAGTTTGGCTCCAGGTTCAACCGGAGCTTGGCGGAGATCCAGCTGCCCAGCATCCTGCAGACGTTGACGTTTGATTTCGACTTCAACCAGAGCTTGGCGGGGATCCAGCTGCCCAGCACCCTACAGACGTTGACGTTTGGCCACAAGTTTAACCAGAGCTTGGCGGAGATCCAGTTCCCCAGCACCATGCAGACATTGACGGTTGGCTCCGAGTTCCACCAGAGTTTGGCGAGGATCCAGCTGCCCAGCACCCTGCAGACATTGACGTTTGGCGACAAGTTCAACCAGAGCTTGGCGGGGATCCTGCTGCCCAGCAGCCTGCAGATGTTGAAATTTGGCTCCAGGTTCAACCAGAGCTTGGCGGAGATCCAGCTGCCCAGCATCCTGCAGACGTTGACGTTTGGATGGAACTTCAACCAGAGTTTGGTGGGGATCCAGCTGCCCAGCACCTTACAGACGTTGACGTTTGGCCACAATTTCAACCAGAGCTTGGCGGAAATCCAGTTCCCCAACACCCTTCAGACGTTGACGTTTCCATGGGACTTCAACCAGAATTTGGCGGGGATCCAGTTGCCCAGCAGCTTGCAGACGTTGACGTTTGGCTCCGACTTCAACCAGAGCTTGGCGGGGATCCAGCTGCCTAGCAGCCTGCAGACGTTGACGTTTGGCTCCAACTTCAACTAGAGCTTGGCGGAGATCTAGTTCCCCAGCGGCCTGTAGACGTTGACGTTTGGATGGGCCTTCAACCAGAGTTTGGCGGGGATCCAGCTGCCCAACACCATTCAGACATTGACGTTTGGCAACGAGTTTAACCAAAGCTTGGCGGGGATCCAGCTGCCCAGCACCCTGAAGACGTTGACGTTTGGTGACGTTTGACGACTAGTTCACTCCAAAGTACAAGACGCGCTATAATTAGCTAGCGTGGACCAGACTGTGGAACCCTGCCCCGGTCGACCCCCGCGATTATAGCACAACTCTCTACGACCTCAAGGAGTACATGGAGATCCTCACCAACATCTCCACATCAACCTCTTCGACTTCCAGCTCGTCCACGTCAACTTCATCAACGCCAACTTCGGCCACATCTACGTCAACCAGCAGCAGCGTTTAGGGTAAAGGGTTTTGGGTTTGGGGTTTAGGGTTTTAGGGTTTGCATCCTCGACTCCGACGTCATAGAGCACCAGCTCATCCAGCTAGACGTCGTCGCCTTCTACGTCCACAAGTTGCACCAGCACCAGCACGTCGAGTGACCCTCAACCCTCCACCCCAACCCCGAAACCCCTTTCCAATAGCAGTTCGACATCTACGGCTAGATGTCGTCAACTTCTACGTCCACAAGCTGCACCAGCACCAGCACGTCGAGTGACCCTAAACCCTCTTCCCCGACCCCGAAAACCCTTTCCAATAGCAGTACGACATCCACGACGTTGCAACCAGAGCTTGCAGAATATCATGTTGCCTGGCAGCTTGCAGTCACTGAACCAGGGAAGGGATCTCAACCAAAGCATGAACGCGCAGACATCAGACGCACGTCAGGAAGATCTTCAACGAGGACAACTTCCCCCTCACTGAGAACATCAGCAACCTCGCCAAGCCCCGGAACAACCCTCTTCCTCCACACCATCGACGGCAACTTCCCAGGTGACGGAGATGTTCATGTGCATCCCCGGCATGCTCAAAAAAAGTCGTTGCACCTTTGCTTCAGAGCCACGCCAGGGCCTCTCCAGTGCAATCCCAACCTCCTGCCCCAACCTCCTGTTGACCAACACCAAGTGGACGCCTTCGTCACACACCGCGCCA
Organism: Symbiodinium natans; assembly: GCA_905221605.1. Lineage (NCBI taxonomy): Eukaryota > Dinophyceae > Suessiales > Symbiodiniaceae > Symbiodinium > Symbiodinium natans. The sequence goes on from CAJNDS010002253.1 coordinate 333,692, forward strand.
GAAGTCGCAGCAGAACCTCCTACGAGCCCAGCCCAGCATTCCCCAGGAGCTCCAGATCTACGCGACACATGCACCTTTCCCGGTCACCCCACCGCCCTGTCCCCAACACCCCCACTACGACGAGCAGAACCCGCCGACCACACGAGGAGGACATCAACGTGATCAGCGCCATCCCAGCAACCAGTACCATTTTAACTCTTTGGTCAATTTGTTTTCACCAAAAACGATTCCTGCTCTATTTCACCTACCTCCGACGCTTGGCTTGGAGTGAGCAAAAGAATGGAGACCAAGTGCGAGCCCAGTTCCTTCACGCATCATGATAAGCTTCATTCATCTACCCTAAACCCCAAGACCCATGCCACCGACGAGGCAGGACCACGAGTATCGGCGCCAACCTAACACCCGCAATATCCCGAACCCAACATGTGGAGCCACGTACTGGACTTCCTGACCGGTCCCTTCCACGTGATCTTCATGGATGAACACGAACTAGACATGGAGCACCTGCGCAGAAAACCACGCCACGTCATGGAACCCTTCTACAAAAGGTACAACTACATCGATGACACGTACCACATGGTGCCATCATACTACACGGAGAAGTTCGCCGTCCACAAAGTCCTGGACCCATCATACTTCAAGGAGTATGAAGGATGGTACATCAATGTCAACAACGCCATCACCTACACGGCACTGAGACAAACGACGCCGCCCGACAGCTTCAAGGACATGTACATCTCCACCAGTACCAGAGCTTGGAGAATGTGGCCTTGACCAGAAGCTCGCAGTCTTTGCCACAGTACTTCGAGGCGGGCAACAACACGACGATTTCAACCAAAGTTTGAAGAAATTTACCTTGCCTACCACCTTGCGGTCCCTGAGCTTGACATCCACTACATCAACCTCTTCGACTTCCAGTTCGTCCACGTCAACTTCATCAACGCCAACTTCGGCCACATCTACGTCATCCAGCAGCAGGGTTTAGGGTTTAGGGTTTAGGGTTTAAGGTTTGCATCTTCGACTTCGACGTCCTCGAGCACCAGCTCATCCAGCTAGACGTTGTCAACTTCTACGTCCACAAGCAGCACCGGCACCAGCACGTCGAGCGCCTGGAGCACCTAAAACGAGCAGCACGACTACGCCATCTGTGACCCTAAACCCTAAACCCTAACCCCGAAACCCCGTTCCAGCAGCAGTACGACATCCACGACGTCGTCAACTTCTAAACCCGCGGTCCCAGAGCTTCAGACACGATTTCCTCCAGAGCTTGGACAATGTGGGGATACTCGGCAACTAGCACACCATGAGCTTGGACAATGTGGCTCCAACCAGAGCTTGGAGAATGTGGCCTTGCCCAGAAGCTCGCAGTCTTTGCCACAGTACTTCGAGGCGGGCAACAACACGACGACCCCATTCCCCAACCCTCCCCATCCTCCACGACTTGGATTGAGTGCACCAGCAAGCGCCATAACCCCTCCCCCGCTGCATCCCCATCCTCCAACCCCCGAAGACGAGCTGGATCAACCCTCGCCCCGAAAGGGGTGTGTGTGGCACACCGCTGTACATGCGGGTTCGTGAACAAGCAGGAACATTTTTGAGCACATCAACAAGTTGTCGTTTGAAAACCAGCAGGGGGCCGAGGAGAGTGTGGACTGGGGTGTGGGGGTCCTCGGCCAACGAAGACGCCCCCACGCCCCACCCACACTCTGTGTAAACGTACCTGCGCTTCAACATTTCTTTTCGTTGTGCATGATGCATGGGTGAACACTTTTGGTGACAACGCAGCTCTTCCAACATGATTCTGCATGAAGCATGGATGAATTCTTTGAGCTTGACATCATCGCAGCTCCAGACCTACGGTGCACGTACGCCAGTCCTGATCACCCCGCTGCAGCACCCCCAAGACCCCCTCCACTACAAGACCCCGGCATTCATGACATGTCACACCTTTGCAGATGAAGACCCACCACCACCCACAGACCCCTCCAGCACCGGCTACCGCTACATGAACGGGATCATGCACGACATTGCCCACATCACTCAGATCCGAGCATGTCCAGCACGACCATGTCTTCCAGTAGCAGTACAACATCCACTACATCGACCTCTTCGACATCCAGTTCGTCCACGTTAACTTCATCAACGTCTACTTCAGCCACATCTACGTTATCCAGCGGAGGGTTTAGGGTTTAGGGTTTAGGGTTTAAAACCTCGACCTCGACGTCATCGAGCACCAGCTCATCAAGCTAGACATCGTCGACTACGTCCGCAAGCAGCACCGGCAAACCCTTGCCCTAAACCCTAAACCCCAAACCCTAACAGCACGTCGAGCGCCTCGAGTACCTTGAACGAGTTCAGCGTGTTCATTGCTTTGCTTAGGGTGATATATCATATAAAGCTTCATTCGTGACCCCTCTACCTCATCATCATGGACGTTCGCCTCGGCAGCTTGCTTGAGCATGTCCTTCTCCAGCAGATCTCCAACTACATGAATATGTGGAGCACTAAAACAAAAAGTGTGTGTGTGTGTGTGTGTGTGTGTGTCTGTCTGTCTGTCTGTCTGTTGTGTCTGTCTGTCTGTCTGTCTGTCTGTGTGTGTGTGTGTGTCTGTGTGTCTGTGTGTGTGTGTGTGTGTGTGTGTGTGTGTGTGTGTGTGTGTGTGTGTGTGTGTGTGTGTGTGTGTCTGTCTGTGTGTGTGTGTGTGTGTGTGTGGTGTGTGTGTGTGTGTGTGTGTGTGTGTGTGTGTGTGTGGGTGTGTGTGTGTGTGTGTGTGTGTGTCTGTGTGTGTTGGTGTGTGTGTGTGTGTGTGTCTGTCTGTCTGTCTGTCTCTGTCTGTCTGCTGTGTGGTGTTGTGTGTGTGTGTGTGTGTGTGTGTGTGTGTGTGTGTGTGTGTGTGTGTGTGTGTGTGTGTGTGTCTGTGTGTGTGTGTGTGTGTGTGTGTGTGTGTGTTTCATTGGGTGCCTTTGTGTCGTTGTCTATCGTGCAGGTACAGCAGAAGCTGAAGGCAGCTGGTTTGGCTGAGGAAGACGACCAAGGCCTGGAGGCCTGGCAGGAGAAGGTGGGAACCTTCCTGCAGAGTCGGGCAGGGGAGAGCTTGCCTGTGAAGCGACAGAGACTCAGGGGAAAAACCAGCATGGAAGTGCCGAGGCAGGCCAGCCTGGCATGGATGCAGGACGTGAATCATGCAATCAGCTTCCTTGGACACGAGCTGATGAGCTTCAAGTTCCCAGAGGTGCTGGATGCCACCATTCCGAAGACTCTGATCTTGGCGACAGATCAAGAAGCGACCCAGTTGGCAGCTTGCAATTTTCTAAAAGAGGAGGCCAAGCTATGTTTGGAACTGGTGTACGACCCACAGCACCGAAGAGGAAACGATGCCATGCTGGCTCTAGCTCAGGCCGGGGTACTCAGGAGGGCCCTGTATGCCATCGGCCGAAACAACCTCCAGTACGGGCCCTACCTCAAGGGCGGGTGGCACGATATGATCAAAGATGCTGCTCAGGCTTGCACGAGGTTATCTCCGAATGACCCCCTCTTGAAAAGCTTTTTCCCAGAGATCTTACAGGACTTGGACGAACCGGCGTCCAACAACACAGAGCAGAGAAGACAAGAGTTTCTGAAGTCCCTCCCGAGTCTTCCAGTCGTGAAAAGCAAGGGGCCAAAAGCAGCTCGGTCCAGGTTCAACTCCCTCCAGCACTCACAAGAGCACCTGGATCCTTACTGGGCCACCTTTGCCTTTATCCTCACTGTCGTCTGCTTGACACAGAACTACGTGCAGTTTGCAGACGAGTTGTGGGCACCACAGGAGGCCTTGGATGAGATCTTGCAAGATGGTGCCTCTGCCTCAGCAGAAGCCCCAGCGAAGCTGACAAAGCAGTCTGCCATCCAGGAGGCAAAGGCCCAGCTGAACCGGATGCGGAGCAAAGCAGCAAACACACTGCACTCGTTTGCCAAGTGGGTGAACGACCCGACCAACAAGTCCTATGCCCGAATGATGTTCTATGCACAGCGACCAGAATCCATGGACTCAGGACTCATGTTGGTTCACCTTCGTTCGGAAGAGGACACCAGGAAGTACTTCAAGGACTGGGCTTTCTGGAGTTTTCTGTCCGTGGCCAAAGATCAGCTGCGAGTCCTTCAAGACCTCAGGCTGCTGCAGCGAGCTGGTTTCGACATGCAGAGAGGGACTTCCAGAGGCCCTGTCTCGGATGACTTCCTGAAGCTTCAGGACAACATGGCAGAAGTCATGTGGTTGATTGTGCGGAAGCTCCTGAAATTTCGCTTAGGCAGCATGCTGCAGCACACTTGGAGTTTGCCTTTGCTGCTAGCAACCTTGCTCGAGCAGTCCGACTTGGAGAAGCAAGCAGGAGCACGGCGTTTCTTGAAGCTCATAGCCAGAACACTGGAGGCCGTCAGGGCCCGAGGTTCCCTGGCAGCCCAGGAGTTGCTGAAAGGTTTGTACTCTCCTCTTGCACGGTGGGCTTTCAGTCGCCTGGACACTGTGGACTACGAAAGCACCCCAAGGGAGGTGCTTCAGATGTGCCGGCAGTTTTTTGGAGGTCTTCTGAACACCAAGCTCGTCGAGGACCTCAACAAGCTTCAAAGGGAACACGAGACCAGGGATACAGCAAAACAAGAGATCAGCGAGATGCTGTGCTGGAGAGCAGGGACCCAGCATGGGGTTCTGGGCAGCTACAAGAGAAAAGAAATCCATGTGCCGGTGATGCAAAGCCCAACCAAAGACCACGACCCGGACCTCCTCTTCAGGCGCAAACCCGACCGAGTGACAAAGATGCCCAAGACAAAGGAGCAGGAAGAACAGGAGCGAGTGCTGAAGCGAATTTGCGGCCCCACCAAGTGGTTTACATGCACACCAGAAAGTCAGCAGCAAACCTTTGCGAACCTGGCCTTGCTCGTGCACATCCAGGAAGACTTTGCAAAAGTGGAGTCTGCCTGGAATGCCTGTCTCTTGCCAGAGGGTGAGGCGGTCTTCGTCAAGCAGGACAAGAGCTACAAGTTTGTGCTGCGAACCTACCGAAATGCAGCCCTGGTGTGGCCCATGAGCACAAGCATCCTCCAATCTGGCTGCAGAGAGCTGAGTTTCAACATGGAAGTCTCCAAGTTGGAATGGCTCTTTCTCTTCGACAAGACCAGCATCTTGGTGCATCCCTTGAAGACGAAGTCGCCACTGCGGATGTGGCTGGAGCACAAAATTCCCGGGGCCGGGATCGTGCCGACCAGCTCTGAAAAGCCCGAGACTTTGGAGGCCTTCCACACAGCACGAGGCTTTTGCGGTCTGGCGGAGGACACCTTGAAGAAGCTGTGTGCGGAATGGAGCATTCCACTGCCCGAGAGTGTGACACACATGAAAGAGACACAGGTGCTGCAGACGGCTTGCTTGTGAACAAGAAACCAGGTGTTGATGAAGCTACTGTGAAGGCCACCCTGCTGCAAGGCGAGGCCAATTTGGAAGGGCACGACGACGTCGAAGTGGAGGAAATGGAGGCGATCTTGCAAGACACCGTGCTGTCAACAGAGAAGGACACGATCATGAAGCTTTTGAAGAGCAGCAGCAGGAAGAAAAAGGAGGAGAAGGTGACAGAGGCTTGGCAGAAGTGCTTCCAAAATGTGGTGGACGGGCTCCCAGCAGCGAAGAAAAAAGAAAGGGAGAAGGCCCTGGCCAAGGCCAAGGCCCAGGCCAAGGCCGGCAGTGCTAAAAAGAAGAAGGAGCCAGCTTCCTCTTCCAAGACACCTCCTGGGGGCTCGTCCTACGACAACAGGAATTACGACCCGATTCCAGTGCAGATCGATAAGCTGCTCAAGGAGGCGAAACCACCAGCAGCTGGCGTTTACACGGAATGCGACAATGGTCGGTGGAAGGTGTCGTACTCCAGTGCGAGGTCCCACCAGCAAAGATCCATTTCCTGGACCAGCATAGGGCCCCGTGCTGCCGGGAAAGCTGCCTTAAAGCAGCTCTGGGACTGGGCGGAGATGTACGATGGAAAGCCGATCACAGACGAGGCAAAGGACACTCTCAAGAAAATCCAGGCCACCAGCGAAGTACCGGGCTCAGTGTTAAGCTTCGGCATTCTTCGTCAGCCACTGTGTAGTAGTTAGTTTTTGCTGTGATGTTTCTTGCTGTCGCCTTTCAAGGACTGAGTGAAGCCTTCAGCGTGCTGCTACACAAGCTGTTCCCAGAAGCTCTGGCAGCAAAGACAGGGTTCATTTTGTTAGCAAATTTTTCACCCAGAGACTGTGCCTGTGCAACACAGCAGCCTGTTCGAAAATCGACTGCCGAAAACAACAGTGTTTAGTTGCCAGGAAATCCGATTCAGTTTAGTCCAGATTTGAGCCCCGAACAGCAACTCGCCCACTAAAACTTAAAGGCTTAGTCCCCAAGGAAAATACTAGCCGAAAGCATTCAGGTGTACTTCAAGACCAAGTGCAGGGGACCAGTGAGACCAGCAATGATTTTGCTTCAAGGGTAGTGTGAAAGTGCCAGCCATGGTGGATACCTTTTTGCGTGCGAGCTGACAGAGGACAGCAGAATAGGGGCAGGCAGCGTGTCGGTTCCCTCATCTGCGATGGGGTAGTGCGGCCTCCAGCCAGCACAATCTCAGTACCTCCAGGCACCGGAAGACGAGAATGGGCGAAAAGGAACACAAGAGGAAGCTCGAAGAGACTTCAAAGTCAGTCAGAAGCCACTTCGTTGTCGGTCAAAAGGCAGCAGTTCAAGCAGGAATCAACGAGTTTCATGCAGGCAGCCCGTGCTTCTGCAGAAACTGGAGTGCTGGTGGACTTGAGCGACACAGTCCTGCAAGGAGAGTCAGCTCCTGGCAGGGCCTCGTGGGAGAGAAGAATGAGTTGCCAGCCCATGAGCAGTCAGTTGAGGTGCAAGAACTTTGCTGGTGCACTTCAAGACCGAGTGGAAGGGACCCACAGCACAGAAGAGGAAACGATGTCATGCTGGCTTTAGCTCAGGTCAGAAGGGCCCTGTTTGCTTTCCCAGATCTGCCTTCATGATTGTGCTAGAGTCTAGAGGCACTCTGAGAAGGTTTTTGCTGTGTCGGTATGGGGGTGCTGCCTGGTGTGTGGGACAAACAGAGCAGGCCCAAGCTGTAGTTCATTGTTTTGGTGGCAGTGTCGGTGGGTCGGTGGAATCCACAGACGATACCAAAGGAGCCCACACAACAAAGCTTGGAGATGCAGCTCGGGCAAGACCATGACTCCTGACCCAGAGCCAGCGCGATAATATTGAGCTGGATCGTGCTTTCTCTGGGTCAGGCGTCTTTTTTTTTTTTTATTATTAATACTTTTGTTGCCAACCAGTGCCTCTTTAAGTTTAAGAGGCCTTCTGGACTCGGCCTGCCTGTGGGTTTCAGATTCGACCCCGGGCATTGAGAAGCGAGGAGGCAAGAAAAAGACCGAGCCTGCAGCAATTCTTAGGATTGGAGTTTGCGACTGATTCTGTGAGCAGAGCGAGCATGAACCAGATCCATTGCTTTAGGTAGGTGGAACAAGCTAATAAAGAAGTGTGTATATATATATATACACATACTTTTTTATATGTAGCTTTTCCTTTCTCCATCTCTCTCTGTATCTCTCTTTCTCTTTATCTCTCTATCTCTGTGCACATGTGTTTTTGGAAGACAGTTAGGGCTCAAGTCGTGAAAGATAACCTTTCGCAGCTACTCCGAAGCACCTATGGCGAGCGGCCTTTTTCGGCCTTATGAAGCGCTGAGCCGAGAAGAAAACGTGACCAGTCCAGTGCTGCCGACGGAATCCGAACCCATTGCGAAGTTGAAGAGGGGTCTACGAAGGTACTTTGAGGAAGACGAAGAGTTCCGTGTGGACCCCCACCATGCAACTGAGCTGCTGCAATGCCTCAGAGACTCCAAGAAACGCTCCCGAGACTTGGAAGCTGAGGGCCGGAGTTTGAGGGCACGGATTGACAGTCTGCAAACACAGCTGGACATGTCCAACAAGGCCAATATAGATGCAGAGCTAGCGATCCAAGAACGAGATCTCGAGCTGGGAACAAAGAACGACCATATCAAGATGCTCCTACAAGAGAGAGATCAGCTCCGGCTCTGTGTCAAGGGAGCACACGAAGCCTCAGGGAGACTCAAGCAAAGCCTGAAGGATCTCAATGCAGCAATGCAAGCCACAAAGATGGCCACCGAGGACGACACTTTTGTGCCATCAGAGTCCGAGGCTTGAGATGTGGCCACAGCGACTGAGACAGGGTGGCCTGTCTGCTGAAGTTGGAAAGCTCCTGAGTTTGAGTCCCTTTCACAAGTTGGTTTCTTCCAAGTCGGCTGCTGTGGAGAAAAAAAAGAGCGCTTTGCAGTACTGATTCCTCATGAGAAGCCATAAGACATGCTAGGCTGGTCAGCCTGCCCGAACACTCTAAGCTTCAGCTTGGGTTTAGGGCTAGGCTTCCAGCCAAGCAGCTTGTACAGCTAGGTCTGCTGATTTGGAAACTGTGTCCTTTCAGGATTAGTAGCTGTGTCACTTTGAAACTCTATGCTGTCTGCGCTACAGTACTTCCAGTCAAAGATGTTTTTTCGAGACTTGGGCTCTGAACCGGCACCATTTCGATGGTAACGACAAAGGAGTCGCCACAAATAGATGTCTGCAGTTGTCCGTTTTCATATCTTCCAACTGTCTTTTTAAAAGATTATCCCAGATTCGATTTTCGGGTTTAGGGGCTCGACTGCAAGGTTTTACAGTTTAGAGTTTGGGGGCATCGGTCGTATACTTCGAGAAGCAGCTTTCAATCAAAATGTGCTGCAAGCAGCTGTTCTTTTACAGGCACTGTTTGTAATGTCAAAAATGTAAGTTGAAATAGGTGTTTTCTTCATGTGTTTGTTGCCCTCTTGAAGAAAAGGAGCTTTGAAACCCGTTTCCCATGCAAAACATCATGCTGATTTCGTCCTGGTTTCTTTCGCTTTAAACACAACAACACACGAAACAACACCAAGTAACAATTTCATATGTCAATGGCAACATGTTTTTGAGGGAATCAAACAGCTAAAACAACAATGAACAATAACCAACAGCAAAAATTGGCAGGGGCCCGGCAAACCCTTTGGACACCCAAGTGGTTTTGGCCACCAAGTGGTCCGCGCCAGTTGGCCCCTCCAACTACTCCACTGGCTGACCACCATGGAGTGCCCTGGGCCGGTCTTGCCTTGATTGTTCTTGCTGTTAAGTCCCCACTGGCTGACCACCATGGGGCATATGCACATCTTTCATCCCCCCTAGGGAGTCTGACTTGCAACATCCTTTCGCCATTGAGTGTCGGTTGTCTGTCCTTGACAACGAGTACGTGATCCGAACCTCTTCTGATGACCTCGGTTTGAATAACCGCTGTCGCACCAGTGGCTACATGATGGTGGTTTTGAGAATCTGGCAATGTCGCAATTTGCGATTCCCCCACAAGCTCTGTGCTTCCTTGTGAACCGGGACTTCATTGACGACTTCGAGTACTGAGTCCGTGGGGTATCTAGTAGTTCAGCGCGATTGCTCGCTTTGTTTTTTGGTGTTTGTTTGCTTGGTGGTTGCTTGGTGTGTCTGGCGGATTGTGTGCGCTGACTTTGTTTCACCCTTTACGTCGAGCCCAACAAGACCGGCCTACTGTGCTACTGATGTAGTAAAGAGGCGTCAGTCCAAAAAAAAAAATCTTTCAAAAATGCTTTCAAGAAAAATCAATCACAGACGGGGGTGCAAGGGAAGGCTTTTCCGGGGCCCATTTCTCAGCCCAAAAAAGCCACATGAAACGGTCCCGCAGAACGGGCCTTCACAGTTGCCAGTTGCAAGCCGTTGTTACTTGAGTTTGTGCAACTTACAGGGCCACACTGCCACATGTTGGCTGCACTTCTCTGCAGTAAGTCTGCATTCAAGATTATCAGATCTGAGCAGATGAAACGCAGCGTGACCGAAAATGAGCACTTCGATCCAACACACCAGAGCAACCGAAACCACCAGGCACTCATAAAAGGCAGAAAGGCAACCTTCAAAAAATCAGAAACAGACAAGATAAAACAAATCTTCAAAGAAAAATCTCTTCCAAACATTGCCTGCCACGCAAAGAAGTTGCCCAAGCAAAAATTTTGCAAATTTTATTTGGACTGGTACTTTTCGAAAATAGGGTTTCTTTGGGGTCAACCCCATTCCCTAAAAGGTTGCCACCCCAGAGGTCACGCCTTGCAAAAGTTGCAACCGGCAAGTTAGAGGAATGATTGCGACTGGAAGCAAATTAAAACAAAACCTAAACAATTCGTGGGTTGTCCAAAATGTTCAAACTCATCAAAAAACAGCACTTCTGTGTTGAATACACTCCGGTGTTTTGCTCGCTGCGTTCGCACTCATTTACATTTTGGTAAGACACTTTGCAATTTCGAACGGTTGGGTTTGGGCGTCGCGCGCAACATTTGCGGCATCAACACCACAGTTGAACTCGTCTTGTCCTGCAGTTGATTTCTGTCCAAACGGCACTGTCAGAGACTTTCAAAAATGGGAGGCTTTTCCGAGGCTCATTTCTAAGCCCAAAAAAAGCCACATAAAACGGTCCCGCAGAACGGACCTCACAGTAGGCAGAAGCCTGAGCGCTTCCACCATGCTGTGCAAAGACCGCCAAAATGGTGCCACGCGGTAGAAATACAAAGAATCTGCAAAAAGCGAAGCCTAGGAGACCCAAAAATACTAGAGGAACTGGAGACTTGCATGTCCGTCCACGCAGCTTTGATTTTATGAATCTGCAACTGGGAAGATGTAACCTGAAAAGATTTCAAAGGATGCCTCCCTTACTTCCGTCTGGATTTCAACGACTGCCTGGTGCATCTGCGTATGCTTAGTCTAATTTTGTCACAAACGTTTGCTTGTAATTGGAGATTTAGGTTAAGGGTGGCTTGGATTAAAGGCGCTGTTGGCTCATGTTAATGTTTTGGTGTCTGGTTTTGTTGCTTTTGTACTGCGTTGTTGCTGCATTGAGCTGTCGTGTGTAGTTTGCTTTCTTTGCGTCTTAGAGATGAATGTCGTGAAGAGCCGATTGCGCTTCTTTGCGTGAAAATTCTGTGCCAGATTTGTATCGACATTGCTTAGATGCTTGTTGTTGGCCCGGACCTTAGTTACAGTTGCTCATTGCCCGGACTCCATCTGTGCTGCATGTAGCTTTCGGTCGTGTTCTCGTTTGGATTGGACTTCCAGAAAGTTTGTGAGAGCATTGTGGTCTAGTGTTGATTTTGAGGCCTGTTTTAAATAATTGAATTTAGGAACCTCAGAAACCAATTACAGGGTGAATTGCCCGAGTTGTTTCCTATTGCCGAGAAGCAATTGTATAAAGAAGCCAGACCTAAGGAAACATTGGCAGGTGATTTTCCTCCATTGTTCCTTCAGGAGCTGGCAGATGCAATTGCTGATTCGTCCTACGCCCTGATCACTGAGTACTGCGATTGCGTTTTCTTCGCGACGAGCACAAGTGGCAAGGACAAATGGTTGCTATTCATTCTGTTGGAGACGGTTTCCGCGGGATTGCCTGAGCATTGCCCCAGGACTTCGTTTGTTCAGACTGGTTGCATTCTTGTATAGCTTCAACAATTGGAGACACACTTTGATGATTCCACAAACTGCATGTCCACTCGGATTGGTTTGACTGTGCAGATGGCAGAAGAGTATTATTGCAGACTTTGACATCATAGTTTGTATTGAGTACATGAATTATGATTTTTTCCTTCAGTGCCAGTGATTGCTTTTGGTTCTTCGGATTGCCATAACAAGACCATTCGAGATTCACGAAGACGGCGTTTGCATTGTACAGTGCGAGGCATTGGCAAGTCTTCGGATTGGGTTTGTGTTGTCCAACACAGATACTCAGAGTTTTATTGTGCTGCAGCTCATCGTCACTACCTGCGCTGCTTGCACATTTGAGTGCGTGATTCAAGTTCTTTCAAGACCGCAGCAGATTGGTTTGCGTTCTGCAGACTGATCACAAGATGAAGCATTGTTCCTTTCCTTTGGCGGTGAAAAGGACATTGCAGTCAGCGCGAACGAGTGGTGCTATTTTTCTGCATGGTGCCGATTGTGACGAAGTGGCTTACCCATTTCTACTTATATCGCATGTCAGTGGCATTGTGGTTTTCTGGCGAACGCTCATCCTCTGGAGTCCATTGCCAGTGCTTGGCTGACAACAGCTTATTGACCTCGAGAAGCTGTTGACAGGTATGGATTGAGCTTGTGTCTGGTTCACTGCATCGTTGCAGGATTGCAGCATGATATCCCACAGCTGATTGCCTTGCTGCTTCTTCAGCGAGAGGTTGCCTCTTGGTTTGGAGCATGGCTTTACGAGAAGAAGACTGGCGAGATTGCCTGTATTGTTGCCCGAAAGGCGCGAGATGCTGTGGCAACATGCTGGATTGAGCAGGATGCACTAAGGATTGGTGGTGTCTGATATTCATTGCCTCTGATTTTCACGTTGTGCGGATATTGCTTCCGCGTGATGTTCTTCATGGCGATTGTTGAGTGCCATTGATCCTTACATCGCACACTTCGCCGATGCGATTGTGATTTCACGATTTGACGTTGCCCTTTGACAGACAGATGGTCCTATGTATATTGCAGAGGACATCACCAATGATGCCTGATTGTGTGACGGTCACGAAGAGCTAATATGGACACTGGTGGTGAGAGGTTATTCTGCAAGCGTTGTGCATTGACCACTCTGGTCATTGAGAGTGAAACGATGGATCTTTGATTGGATTGACATATGCTTGGACGTATTCGCAGTTGCTTTGTCTTCGTGGTAATGGTCAGCGCTTGTGAACTCATTGCTTGTGATTCTTTATTTCCGTATTTTTCTATGTGCAAACCAAGTCATTGCATTCATTCGACCACAGTGAGATCAAATATCGCTGGTAGCGTCGCTTGTAGCCGCGAGCTTGGTGGAACGCCTCATTGGGCTCAAAACCCAAAGTTGTATAGGATTGGAATTCAAGTTTTACGTGGAGTCAGACCTTTATTGGCGACTGTATCAGTGCATGAGAGTTCTTTGGATGATGGAATGGTTTGTGGATCGCTTAGCTTATCTACTATTTTATTTCAGGCCGAGTTGATTGATGATATCTTCCTTGTGATTGACATACACTGGTTTCAGGAAGCCATAGATCCGACATTGCTATCTCTACATGGCCTTGCTCGGTTCTGCAAGTTGTGAGAAGGGTCATTCTTTCGGAGTGCAGATTTGAGATTGTTTCCTTGACCCTGATCTAAAGCAGCGTATTGATCGCCGTTGCAAAGCTGCGCCTGGGAATCTTCTGGATTGCATTGGATGCAACCTGGTTGGTTCTACTTGAGTGACAGCATTGTCTCAGCGTTGCTCATTGGTCAGCTGCTTCTTTTGAACCTCTTCGTACAGTATTGAGGTCTTACAAAATTTGTTTGGTTCTGTCATTGTTCTCATGCTGCAGATTTCATTGCACGAACAGTGATTGGTTTTTGTTTGCAGGCTGCTAGTGACTGCTTCGTGGGATGTTTTGCATTGTTTCCGGAAGAAGACGAATGATTGCGATTGGATTGCTTTCATTGAGATCTTCGGTACGGTGTTGGACACCGTATTGAACTTGGATCTGGAAAGTCATTGCAACTCCACCTATGTTGCAAGACCTGCCGTATTGAGCATCTTGAGTCACATTGACCTACTCATTGTGACATCAAGCCATTTCTCAGAATGCCACACGAAGTGACGAGCCTTTGGTACAGAAAGATTGCCAAATCCAGGAATGTCTTCGGATAGGTTGACTGCAACCAAAAGCTATTGCCGTCTTGACGTGAAGAAGAACTGAGCTCATTGAGCCCCGTTGGCAGAAGCGCTTTCTAATTCATTGGTCTCTAGTTTCTGGTTCTATTGGCTGCGAGTAAGCTGTGTTTGGATGATTGCTAAGTCATTCATTCAATGCGATTGTTGATCTTGCGATTGTAAAGGAACTCTAGAACAAGAAATTGTCTGCAAGATGCCAGTTCCAGACCATTGCCTTTGTTTTGTCAAGTAACAGATGACTGCCCTAGAACATAATGAAGATTGACCCACAAGAAGGTCGGCAGCATCAAGAATTGTTGTACAGTTGGTTGTCGTAAAGCTGCTAGTGTGAATGATTGCTGAAGCATTCATTCAAGGGACGGTGTTAGGATTGAGCTTTACTTCCTGCACATGTACATTGTCCATTGCATGAACAACATGCAACACTGACAGAGAACATTGGCATGTGGACATTGCCATGTCCATGATGCATTGGCTCAAGGCTCAAGGTGCCAACGAGGATTGGCTAAGGATTGGCTCAGCCCAAGTGACACAAAAGATTGCTGAGCGAGAGATTGCATCTGACAGTTGTATGCTTGTATTGTGGTGTGGTCAAGACCATTGATTGAACAGTCATGTGTTTGGTAGTTTACATAACAGTTTGATATTGTACAGAAAGTGACCTTTGAACATTTCATTAAAGTTGTCCAAAGGTGGGGGCCCATTCTCTGGTTCCCAAAAGCGCACGGTGCGCCGCGGGGCGGGCGTGTTTAAGATGGCGCCCCACAGCTGCGTGCATGTTCCCCCATTAAACATGCCGAGGTGCTTGACCGAAAGCCGCGCGTCCGTGCATAAAAACAGCTCCGGACTGAGGATTAAGGCACAGTTGAGAATGCTGGGTCTGACGGCAACAGTCTTCCCTTTGCCACGCTGGACTGGGCGGCCAGCATAACCTACTTGACTGGCAGTGCAGGTCTCGGCGGTGTTCATCTGCCAAGTCCGCGGAGACTGGGGGCCTTGTCAACCGCAACAGGCGTCCGATTTCGTAAGAGGCGCGAAAGCAGTAGCGAAACTGCGCACCAGAACCCAAGATCAGACTCAGTTCCTTGCAGACCTGGACAGTAAATGGATAAGGAAGGGCAGCTTGTAGTGGCAATTTTTGCTGAGGCCACGTTCTATGGTACAACTCACGGAGACACACGCGCCCGAAGGAGCGGGCGGAAGGGACGGGCGGGGGCAGCCGAGAAAACAAAACCCACATTGTGATGTGGTGAAAAACCAATGTTTTGAGACACTTATATCCGAGGTGCTCACACTTGTCTTGGTTTTCGTACAATCAAGGCATAGCGTGGAAGAGAAGATAGCACAAGTGCGCCCTTCTATCCTCCCGGTACCTTGCGCGCGTGAAGGGCATCTTCAGCTGTCTGAAGAACAAAGCGTTCTGATTTTGTGACAACTTGTGCTGAGCGGTTTGGGTCAGTGAGACACAAAGTGCAAGAAGACATTGTCCAAGCTATCTCGACCCGGAAATTGTTGTTGTAGTTTTTTGGAGCATTTTTGCGTTTTTTGATTCGGACAGTCGTTGGAACAATGTCACGTGCACTGCACGTGAACCAAAGAGCAAAAAGAATCCGGGACTCTCCAATCAGCGTGCCGAAGTACACGGCAAAGAGTCCCTGAACTTTGGTGTTTAGTTTTGTTTCAATTTTCACCAGTATTCTCGACATACATTATGTCATGTTGGTTTTTGCCATGGAATTTGCGCTAGCCCTTCATGTGTATTTTTGCATCATTATGTTACATTGTATGTTAAATTTTCACGTGAACATACATTGAATGAGCTAAACTGGAGTATTAAAGAACACAAGGAAAGACATTTTATAAAGACGAAAAATCGAAAGTATTGTGGCAGACGTCAAGACATGAAAGTCGCTAGGAAGTTAAGAAACATGCACTGTTGGCAGGGAGACAGCGAAACGGCGCAGTCGCAAAAATGGCGATTCAATTTCAAGAAGGAGTGACAGTGCAAAGTGTGCAAATATGAAATAACAACATACAGCAAAGCCAAGCGCAAAAATCACCCATTCAACAACACCACTTGGACAAATGCAAAGATCAAGATTTCGAAGGCGATGTTTGTAGACATGGCGAAAACGAAATCGCAGATGGTACGGAACGATACTTCTGAACAACTTGTAGGTAGATAGATAGACAAAAAATAAATATAGTGGCATACATATATACACATATATATATATGTCTTCATAGGCATTGCATGTGAAAACAACATATTAAGAAACAACAACTTTACGGTTTGCAACGAAGAATCACAAAAGAGATCGAGTTGCCAATAATGGTCGAATTTCTTCAATTTCTTAAAACACTATTGCCCAGCTGAGCACCGAAGCGTTCATTAAAGTTGCAGCGAGCTCCAATGAGCGCATGCTATCGGACAAATATTGGGTGTCAGAATTTTTGACATATGTTACTTGCAAATCATCAGTACATGGCATTTCCGTTTTGGGCTTATCCTAGCGGCCCCAGTGTGTTGGGGTAGATGATGAGGAATATGGTTGGACAGGTTGATGCGTCATGGGCTAAAGGCGGTTGTGGTAGCTTCTGCCCCAAAATTCAAATGGACTTTGGGAACTGTTTTTGGGAACTGTTTTTGAATCTGTGTCAGCCTTTTTTTTGGGTCGTGTATGGGACTACAAGCGCTGCGCCCACCACCATGAAATCATATGGAGAGTCCGAACACGCCTGCAACCATGGAAATGGTCCGCTTCCTCACGTTCTTGTGCCCAGCATTCCATATTTTCCAAGATACATAGTCTACCGTTGTGAGCAAACGGCTGCAAGCAGCTGCTCTTGGCTCTGATACGGCGGGCATTCGGATCCCTTCCGACCACAGCTGCCGGTTATGTCATTGCAGGATTCCACTCTGGAAAGGTGCATCTGCCAGCAGTGCCAGCATCCGATCAGGACTTCCACGCCTTGTTCAGCAAAGAAATCGATCGCTATCTGGCGAAGCTCGCCACGCGAGGAAAGACTTCACCAGGCGCAGAAAACACGGTGTCCATTGGTTATGCTGCAGGTTTCTTCTGGTGTGGTTGAAGAACATTTAATGCTGCAATCAGTTCTCTGAGGAACGGACTAGTTGCGGACCAGCGTTTGAGCTTGCCAAAGGCCAGCGTGAAGATCAACCATATGTTCATGAATTGAAGCGTCTGGCCCGACAGATGGCTGACACCTGGCTTTACTTGGACAAATGTGGAATCAGCAAAATACCGGATTCGCAGTCGTTGAGGGTTACGTTGCGTGGCTCGACCCAGTCATGTTTTAAAGGGTGTGTTCTGGTTTGGCTTGTGGGGCTGCGATGATTGTAATTCCTGTGGAGGAAAGTGTTCTGCAGCGTCTCGCTGCCAACGCCACAAAGTGGGGCTTGGATCAGCAGGCTGCGCTTTGTTTGGTGTTTGCACTCCGGCTGTTGCACCTTGCAGCTGCAGGCACTGGATGGAAAACTTGGAACAGAAGGTAATGCGCAGAGCAAAGCATCAAGCAAATCTGCCAGATTGGACAAGCTGAGGTCAAGGCAAGGCGAGTTGCGAGTGCATGTGCATTCTAGTTCTTGTCTGAGCCTGTACCAGGTGCCAAGACTTGGAAGCCGAAGTGCGCAGACATCAACAGGAGGAGGAGAAGCGAAAATCCGAAGTCCTCGGAAGATTCAAGGCACTTATTGTATCAACCTGCGTATTTTCGTTTCAATTCCCGAATTCCAGGCGCAGTACGATGCGATTCTGCAGTCCCAGGAGCAGGACAAGTATGAGGTGGTTGGGTTCATGAGAGTGGATAGGCAGGAAGTGCTTGGGCAAGGACATGGTTAGGGGTGTGGAAGTTTGTTTCGCATCTTGCACTGTTTCCCTCGAAGCAATGTGACTTTCGACAAAGCTGGTGCATGCCTGAAACCAAGATTTGGACCAGAGGATTCATGCCAGTTCAATATGACCAAGTCTGCGTGAAACGTTCGAGACTCTGCTGCAGGAGTTGCTCCAGATTCGCAGGGCTGTTGCCACGTCGGAGGCCGAATTTCAGAAGGGTTGGCATGCTTTTTGTGCATGAAAGTTTCCAGGACGGAGCTCCTCACAATGGGACACTGCTGCGTCAAGAGCTCTCAGAGCAGCTCAAGCATATCCAGACCCAGCTTGCCAGCACGAAGGTCCATCACCTCTGATCATTGATGCTCTTGCACAACGGAAGCCGGCAGGCGCATGTGATTGAGCTGGACAGCCTTAAACAGAATTTGGACAAGATCGAGGATCAGCAGCGCAGGACATTCGAGACGGGTACTCCAAGTTTCTCTCCCATCGTTAGTCTTTATAGTGGAGTTGTTCTTATTGCTGTACTGCTGCGAGCCTGGATGTCGCGAGGGCGTTGTAAGTGGCATGGGCTGATCTGCAAGCTTGTCTGGTGCAGGGCAATTCCTCCAATGGAGGCCTTGTTGGCCAGCACCATGGACAATTGGCCGGACGACACGGAGGATGAGATTCTGGCTGCAAACATCCGCAAGGGAGAGCAGGCAATTGGGCGGCCCAGTTTTTTGACTTCTTGGTTCGGTTTCTGCAGTTGCCT
Organism: Symbiodinium natans; assembly: GCA_905221605.1. Classification (NCBI taxonomy): domain Eukaryota; class Dinophyceae; order Suessiales; family Symbiodiniaceae; genus Symbiodinium; species Symbiodinium natans. The sequence goes on from CAJNDS010002253.1 coordinate 352,116, forward strand.
GGCCAGGTCTGCAAAAGACTCCGGCAGCATCAGTCCTACTGAGAGCTATGCAGAGCAGCCGCAGATACCCAAGTGCATTCCGTGCCAATTGACAAGCACGTCCTTTTCAGCGCGAGGAGGATAATTCGAAGAGGAGTGGATGACATCGGAAGCTTATGGGGTGAAACTGGCGGGCACTCATCATGAAATGTGTATTGCAGATTGCACGATGTTTGAAATGAGCTGGCAACCCCATGTTGACAAGCTGCACGTCCTGACGTATTTGGCTTAGAACATTTTTTACCAAAAAGCTTGCACTTAAACACCACTGCATCTTCTTGACACCTTTGGCTGTTTCGGGCTCATGACTTCACAGGCATGAGCATTCTCTGAGCTCACAGCATGTCGTGTTTGCATCCCTGAATGGCCTGAATGGCCTTCGTTGGCAGACGCCGTGAGTCGACCCCAGCTTCTTCGCTCATGTCTCCGAGAGAATTGTGCTGAATGCTGATTGCTGCTGCAAGAGAAGGTATGCCAGGTATGCAGGGTATTGCAGGGTTCACGCTTCGAACAAAAGCGAAGGCTCTTGTCCTCACCCTGGCACGCTTCATCGTGACCATCGCGATTGCTGTAGCACCCGTCAGAGCCTTCCAAGCTGCTGGGACGAATTTGATTTTTTTCTGCAAGCGCCATACGGAGTCATACCTGCAACCATGTACACCTTCGTAGGACCTCACACACCTTCAGCATTGACTCTGGAACCAGGTCCCAGCTTTTCTGAACTGCGACGGGCCACCGTTTGCTGGGACGTGGTCTGTCGGTGGCCGAGACCACACAGGGGACGACGCAGGCACAGCAAATGTTGAAGCTCAGGTCTTCCGCGAAGCTGCTGTGCTGAATGCTCGCGCGGGTTATCCAAGAAATGAGAGCCTGCGCGACATGGCTGTTGAGATTATAAGCGACTTTGAGGAGAGCCGGGGCCTCGACAGAGTTGCCTGCGATTGCGAACAAATTGCCTGATTTGATTCCGATATCTTAGATGCAGAGGTATGATCGGAGGAGCCAGGGCTTGGGTTGTGCATCTGCGCACAGCTGCCACGGGTGATGTCTTCGAGCTCAGGCCCGGGAGATTTCCCCCGCGCGCATTTGCACAAAGCTGGCATAGTCAAGTGTCATAATGATTGGGATAATGCAGGTCACACAGCACAGAGAAGGCGGCTTTCATGGCGCAGGGGGCACCACAAGGCCTGTCGCCAGCCTGCATGTTGACATGTGGAAGGTCATGGTGAGTCCTTGGTCACAGGCAAGCCCAGACCCCTGGCTTCGTCCTTGCAGACATCCCCGCAGGCACCTTCTACCAGCATTCGGCTTATCTTACGAGTTAGGAGCTGCGATAGAGCTGTGGGAACAACGATAGAGTTAGCTTTGAGAACTGGATTTGGGGTTTGGGCACTTGGGGATGTCTTGGGTATCGGGTTTTAGGGTTTTTAGGGTTTAGGGGTTCTAGGGTTTAGGGTTTCTAGGGTTTAGGGTTTTTAGCAGGGTTTTTCAGGGTTCAGGGTTGTTAGGGTTTAGGGTTTTTAGGGTTTAGGGTTTTTAGGGTTTAGGGTTTTTAGGGTTTTTTGGGTTTAGGGTTTTTAGGGCTTTAGGGCTTAGGGTTTTTAGGTTTAGGGTTTTTAGGGTTTAGGGTTTTGGGGTTTTTAGGGTTTAGGGTTTTAGGGTTTAGGGTTTTTAGGGTTTAGGGTTTTTAGGGTTTAGGGTTTTTAGGGTTTTTTGGGTTTAGGGTTTTTAGGGCTTTAGGGCTTAGGGTTTTTAGGTTTAGGGTTGTTAGGGTTTAGGGTTTTGGGGTTTTTAGGGTTTAGGGTTTTAGGGTTTAGGGTTTTTAGGGTTTAGGGTTTTTAGGGTTTAGGGTTTTTAGGGTTTCCGGCTTTTGGGGTTTTAAGGGTTTGGGGTTTTTAGTGTTTTTAGGGTTTAGGGTTTTAGGGTTTAGGGTTTAAAGTTTAGGTTTTTTAGGGATTAGAGTTTTTGGGGTTTAGGGTTTATTTAGGGTTTTTTAGGGTTTAGGGTTGTTGGGGTTTAGGGTTTAAAGTTAGGTTTGCATTTTAGGGTTTAGAGTTTTTAGGGTTTAGGGTCTTTAGGGTTTAGGGTTTTTAGGGTTTAGGGTTTTTAAGGTTTAGGGTTTTAGGGTTTAGGGTTGTTAGGGTTTAGGGTTTTTAGCGTTTAGGGTTCTTAGGGTTTAGGGTTCTTAGGGTTTAGGGTTCTTAGGGTTAGGGTTTAGGGTTTTAAGGTTTAGGTTTTTTTTTGGGTTTTAGGGTTTGGGGTTTTTAGGGTTTAGGGTTTTTAGGGTTAGGGTGTTTAGGGTTTCGGGTTTTTAGGGTTTAGGGTTTTTAGGGTTTAGGGTTGCTGGGGTTTAGGGTTGTTAAGGTTTACGGTTTTGAGGTGTAGGGTTTTTAGGGTTTCTAGGGTTTAGGGTTTTTAGGGTTTAGGGTTTTTAGGGTTTGGGGTTTTTGGGGTTTAGGGTTTTTAGGGTTTCGGGTTGTTAGGGCTTGGGGTTGTTAGGGTATAGGGTTTTTAGGGTTTAGGGTTTTAGGGGTTTAGGGTTAGGGTTTTAAGGTTTAGGGCTTTTAGGGTTTTTAGGGTTTTTAGGGTTTAGGGTTTTAGGGTTTAGGGTTTTTAGGGTTTGGGGTGTTTTGGGTTTAGGGTTTTTAGGGTTTCCGGCTTTTGGGGTTTTAAGGGTTTAGGGTTTTTTAGGGTTTAGGGTTTTTTAGGGTTTAGGGCTTTTAGGGTTTAGGGTTGTCAGGGTTTAGGTTTTTTGTGTTTCCGGCTTTTGGTGTTTTAAGGGTTTTTGGGGTTTAGGGTTTTTAGGGTTTTAGGGTTTACCCTTAACCCTAGGGTTTAGGGTTTTAGGGTTTCGGGTTTAGGATTTTTAGGGTTTAGGGTTTTTAGGGTTTAGGGTTTTTAGGGTTTAGGGTTTTTAGGGTTTAGGGTTTTTCAGGTTTAGGGTTTTAGCCTGTAGAGTTGTTAGGGTTTAGGGTTTTTAGCTTGTAGGTATTTTTTAGGGTTTAGGGTTCTTAGGGTTTAGGGTTGGTAGGGTTGCGGTTTAGGGTTTTAAGGTTTTGGGTTTTTGGGGTTTTTAGGGTTTGGGGTTTTTAGGGTTTAGGGTTTTTTGGGTTTAGGGTGTTTCGGGTTTCGGGTTTTTAGGGTTTAGGGTTTTTAGGGTTTAGGGGGTTTAGGGTTTTGAGGTTTAGGATGTTTAGGGTTGTAGGGTTTAGTGTGTTTAGGGTTTAGGGTTTTAGGGTTTGGGGTTTTTGGGGTTTTTGGGGTTTAGGGTTTTTAGGGTTTTGGGTTGTTAGGGTTTGGGGTTGTTAGGGTATAGGGTTCTTAGGGTTTAGGGTTCTTAGGGTTTAGGGTTCTTAGGGTTAGGGTTTAGGGTTTTAAGGTTTAGGTTTTTTTTTGGGTTTTAGGGTTTGGGGTTTTTAGGGTTTAGGGTTTTTAGGGTTCGGGTTTTTAGGGTTTCGGGTTTTTAGGGTTTAGGGTTTTTAGGGTTTAGGGTTGTTAGCTTTTACGGTTTTGAGGTTTAGGGTTTTTAGGGTTTAGGGTTTTTAGGGTTTAGGGTTTTTAGGGTTTAGGGTTTTTAGGGTTTAGGGCTTTTAGGGTTTAGGGTTGTTAGGGTTTAGGGTTTTTAGGGTTTAGCGTTTTTAGTTTTTTTGGTTTTAGGGTTTTTAGGGTTTAGGGTTTTTAGGGTTGAGGGTTTTTGGAGTTCATGGTTTTTAGGGCTCAGGGTTTAGAGGCCTTAAAGAGAGAGATTGTGTGGGCACATACCATGCGCGAGTACGGACCCAAATCTCCAATAAGCCCTCCGGGGCCGAGCAACAGGGCATTAGGGCTTCAATTTGGAAAACGGATCCAAATCTCACTTCGTTTGCTCCTCCAATGAGCCCCCCGGGACCAAGCGGCGGAAGATTCGGGGTTGAATTTGGGGATGCGAACCCAAACCTCACGTCGTGTGGTCCCTCGGCCTGTGTTTTTTTTGACATCTCTCTCTCTCTCTCTCTCTGTCTTTTTTTTTTTTTCTCTCTCTCTCTCTCTCTTGATCTTTGGGTTCGGGGTTTTAGGGTCTGGAGATGTTAAGGTTTTGGGACGTTTAGGGTTCAGGTTTTTTTCGGGTTTAGGGGTTTTAGGGTTTAGCGATTTCAGGGTTTAAGGGATTTGGGATTTGTTTAGAGTTGAGGTATTTTCGGGTTTAGGGGTTTTGGGGTTTAGAAATTTTTAGGGTTTAGGGGTGTTTAGGGTTTTAGATATTTTAGGGTTTAGGGGTTTTAGGATTTTTAGGGTTTAAGAAGGACATTTTGGGGTTGAGGGATTGTAGGGCTCTCTTCTGGTTTTGGAGTTTTAGGGTTTGGGGATTTTCGGGTTTAAGGGTTTTAGGGTTTTGGGATTTTCAGGGTTTAGGGATTTTCGGGTTAGGGGGTTTGAGGGTTTAGAGATTTTAGGATTTAGCGATTTTTGGGTTCAGGGGTCTTAGGGCTTAGGCAGGGGATTTTAGGGTTGCGGGATTGTCGGGTTCAGGGATTCTCGGGGCAGTTTTAGGGTTCAGGGGTTGTAGGCTCAGGGGTTAGTGCAGTGTAGGGGGTTCAGGATTGTAGGATTGAGGACTCTAGGTTTTCAGGTCGGATTTTACGGTTTAGGGTTTTAGGTCTGTTAGGGCTTAGGTTGTTTTCTTTTCAGGGTTTAGGAGGGTTTAGGGTTTTAGTTTAGGGGTTTTAGGGTTTAGAGATGTCATGTTTTCGGGATTGTAAGGTTTAGGGATTTTGGGGTATCAGGATTTCCGGGTTTAGGCATTATGTTTTTTTTCGGGATGTTGGGGTTTAGGATTTCAGGGTTGAGGGATTTTAGGGTTGGGTTTTGGGGTTTAGCATTTTAGGGCTTTTGGTATTCAGGGTTTAGGGGTTGTGGGGCATCGGCTTTTTTTGGGTTGAGGGTTTTGGCAGTTTAGTTTTTTTAGGGTTTCGGGGTTTTGGGTTTCATAGAAGTTTAGGGTGTTTAGGGTGGTTGGGGGTTTTTTTGGGGTTTAGGGATTTTAGGGTTTAGGGGTTTTAGGGTTCAGGGAGTTTAGGGTTTAGGGGGCTTATTATGAGAGTCAACCCGGTGCAAGCAATTTTGCCTGACGTCGCTAGACCAAAAAGGGGAGGATGGGTACGTACTTTGTCTTGCGACCCCCGAGTCGAAAACAACCAAGAGGGATTAGGGATTTTGGGGTTTAGAGGTGAGAGGGTTTCGGGATATTTGGGTTTGGGCCTGTAGGGTTCAGGGTCCACTGCGGAAGATGCAGGGCATAAAATCCACGTACTACACACAGGTCCTTGACCCTGACCGCCCCACGATGAGAAACAACACAGTCAGGGAGTTGGCGCAGCAACCACCACTCACACGCCACATACAACGAGGCACACCCCGCAGACGCATACATTGGGCCGAGCAGTGTGCAGCGATAGCTTGGAGCTACCTGAAGTGCACAGGCCAACAACTCTCCAGTTTTCCCACATGCATACCTAGTCCTCCACAGGCTTGCGGCTAACCACCTTATTTGGAGTCGTATCACGGGGTTGCCGACGTGCAGTAAACTCCCGAAGTCCAACCACTTTGAACTTTTCCTCACAGTTCAGTGAGATGTGTATAGGGTTGTGCTTTGGAGCCGCATAGGGCCGCCCAAAAAACAGAAGGTTCAGGGTCAGCCAGGTTGCAGGGAGATTTGGGGGCCTTGAGGTCTGACGTTTCAGGGTTTCAAGCTTGAACGTTCTAGGCCTTATGGGCTTAGTCCTGGTTTTCCGGACGTTTTCTGCGTCACTTTCCTGTTTTCTGACTCGTGCCCCGGCTTTTTTCTGCCCGCTTTCAGACTCGAATTCCCATTCGCCCCCTGACCCTGAACCCTGGATCATTTGTTTGTGTGGTTCAGGCTAGCCGGGATCCTCAGGATCCAATGGCTTTCTGCCTCTACGGCTACGTGCACGCGCTCTTCGTTGAGTACAGGCATACTGTGCCGTTTGAGCACCCTGCAGGACTCCAGTGTGGTCCACTGTGGTGTCTTGTTTTGCAGGGCTCCTTGAACCTCACAATGTGTGCTAGGACCCTCCCTGACTGCAGACGACCCTCGACGGGCCACGTGCCATGACCGACGACCACTATTGCAAGTCGTGCAGAGCTGAGATTCAGATGAGGATAGCTCAGGACCCAAATGGCCCAAGACCTCTTGGCGTCCTCTGAGGCTGAGCAGCTCCTTGGTGGAGAAACAGGTGAAACCGACTTCCTTGAGAGTTCGGATTGGCCTTTGTCTTCGCTGGACTTGCATCTCAGTGCAGACCTCAAATTTCCCCCGTGCGGAGTCGTGTTGTTTGTCGTTGCTCGACTCGAATGCTGTCTTGCACGGTGAGGCCTGCACGCATCGTTGGCTTTTCGATCCTCACCAGACTGTCATGAGACTTTTGATCCACGACAAGTCGCCCCAAGGGCTGCTGCACAGGTCCGTGAAGGGCATGCAACTGGCATGCAAGTGTCTCCCACTTTCTTGAAGCCTGTTTGGCAGGAGCTTCTATACTCCCCGCAGAGAGCCGTCGCCAATGCATGGCGCGTAAAGCCCTTCAGCATCGCGGCGCTTGGCCTTCACGTTGCAAGCACTTTGGAGCCGGTCGCGGCCCTTCGTCCATACCTTAGTCATACCATGCCATACCTCAGTGAGCACAGGCCATCGCATGTCTTTCGACGCTTTAACTTCGGAGGCGAAGCTGCGCGACGATCTGGCATGGAAGGTGGGTGTGCGGGTGCTGTCGAGCTGCGATGGGCAACTGATGTGAGTAGGCGGGCTGGGTGTGTTCTATGCTGGACACCCCTGCTATGGGCGGCCTGACGACAAGATGCTGAAGCACGCCTGCATTCACAAGTGCCGCTGGCCTATGGTTGCTTGTCTTTCTACAGGGAAGATGCATAGTTCGCTTTCAAGGCCAGATGTTGGGTTCACCATGCGAAGATGACGAAGTCGATCCATCCTTGGCAAGGCTGCATGCGCCGTATCTGAAGAGAATGTTCTTAAAGACTTAAGGCCGAGTTCCTGAAGCGCATGTTCAACAGCTCTGGCTTCTATGTAAGAGCCCCAGAATCGAGGTGTTGCAATAGTTGCCACTGGACGCATGCAGCATCCTCTTCCATGAGGGCTTCAACATGTTTCAACCGCTCCCTGTGCAGGAGGAAGTTCCCTGGTCAGTGCCGGAGGCTTTGAGTGAGCTCAGCAGCCTGTGGCGACGGGAGCCTTCCATCAGCAACGCCGACATCGTCGTCTGCGGGAGCCCCAGAGCAGAGAACGAGAATGAAAATGGGTGAAGGGATGGAAACGAAGACTGAAAGCTGAAAGCAGATACTGAGAGACGGGTGCGATCCGCGATCCGTTCACTGGAGGCTCCGGCCCGATGTCGCTGTGCTACTTGATTGACGTCCTCGCTCCTTCGACTCCACTTGCCGCTGGGATGGTGATGGCAGATTGCTCTGCATTGCTCTGCTTTGCCCTGCATTGCTCTGCATTGCTTTTGCATTGCTTTTGCATTGCCCTGCATTGCCCTGCGATCTGAGGCATCGCCCACCTAAGCCTTCGCCAAAGGCGTTTTGAAGGATATCTAGTGTGCTCCTTTTCTCGCCTTAGAAACGGTTAGCTGTCCTGCTGAGCTGTGCCTTCCCAAAGCCGGCTCCCCCCGAGCTGCCCGACTGATGGGCGCCCATCCTGCAGCTTACGCTGGCCGCATTGCCACTGAGCTGGCGGCCCCACGCTTTCCAGGGTGTGCCCCCCAAAGGCCGCATTATCGGCCAAGCCCCGTTCCCATATGCCCTGGGCGGCGCCCAGTTCTGCCACCAGAATGAACTTTCGACCAGCGGGGGGCATACACTTACGTGTAGGAGGTGCCCACACAGATCATCGCCGGGGTGACTTTCGCGAGCGCTCTGCCCGAGGCGTTCATCGACAAGGTAAGCTACGGTCTGATGTGGGGCATCGCTGTCAGCAAGGTGTGGCACCCGCATTTCATGCGGGTGTCTCGGGCGACCTGCTGCGCCTTCTCCGCTCACGTGCTAGCCACTGTCGCCTGGTGAACGTCACACAGCTTGTCGCAGCCTATAGTTTCTTTGACAAGGAGATGTTTACAGCTTAGCTACGCCAAGTTGTCTGGGTTTCGTGCCACTCTCTGACGTAGGTGCTGGCAGAGGTTCGGGTGGCCTGGAGTCTGCCAGCGAGGTGTTGCAGGCACAAACTGGCGTTTCGGAGGCAGGAATGTGTGCCCCAGCCGCCTTTTCCCTTCAGGCGGTCCGGCACTGAAGGCTTTCTATTTTGGCATACATGCCTCGGCAATGTTCCGCATTTCTCTGCGTTGTTCGGCGTTGCCCTGCATTACCCTGCATTGCTCTGCATTGCTCTACGTTGCTCTACGTTGCTCTACAATCTACAAAGTGGCGTCCTCGAACAGAGTCGGGAAGAATCGTTGAGAGCCAGCTGAGGTGGTGCCGGTCTGCTCCCAGTTGCTTTGGGGAGCTCCCCCAGGCAAAGACTTTCGAGCAATGCTCTTGGGACACGCGCGGGCCTCGCAGTTAGCCCCAGCCTGCCGATCCTTAGCAGCCCCTGGCCATCCCAGGTCCGCGCCATGACGCAAAATCCCAGGCCTGAGCCTAAGAGGGCTGAGGATAGCAACCGAAGCAAGGCAGAGAACCTTCAAAAGTATCTGTAGAGTGACTTTGTGTCACTGTGGTATCTTGTCGTTCCCATTTTTGTTGCGTGTTTTGTTATACATGTTTTGCGAGGCGAGTGGTGGTGGCCTGCAATGTTTTTGCAGCTTCGCAGTGCCTCTACCAGACCGGTGTCAGCCTTCCGGCCCCCCGTCTGCCAAAGAGTCTCAAAGGGCCTCAAAGGGTCTCACAGTGCCAGCAATGGCTCTCTTGGAAAGCGCTCGGTGATGTCTCTGACTCTCCCCCCCTCTCTCTGCTTCGGAGTTCTTGTTGGAGTTCTTTCATCTCTCGCAGACTTTGCCTGATGCCTCGCCTTTCTTTCAACACTTTCTGAGTGAGTTTTGCGCTCATGAGCGCACATGGAGAAAGGTTGTCGAGCGTGTGGCACACTACCTCCCGCCGAGTGTGGCCTGGAAAGCCCAAGAAGCAGATCATTGGAAGGAGGCGCAGCGTTGCCCGGCCCCTCGTGCACAGAGATAGAGTTGACGCATGTTGACGCTTGCGCCTGAAGACGTGAACTCTGGAGGTGTTGGTCCTGCGAGCACGCTACTGGCACCGGCTCCCGGGGCAGTACTTCATGGATGTCCTGGAAGCGTACTTGCGGCTCAACGAAGTCAGCTTTGAGACTCAGATGCTTCGATTGGTGCCGTGGATCATGAATTTCTGAATGGCACCGCATCCGGGCCTGCCGCGGGGTGCCCATGAGGCCACAACTACACCTTCGTGATGGCCGCATCATTCGGACCTGACGAGCTACCGACACTCAATGCCCATTACGTTACGTAAAACAAAGTGACCGGCTTGGCCTGCTTGTAATCCGCTCAATATGAATTTGTTCTTGAGGCCTCATGAGATTGCCAACTATCGTGCCACGGTCCTCGTCCCCAATGACTTGACGGTGGCCCGTCTTGTCACTTGTTGCGAGGGCAGTGTGAACGTTTGGAAGCAAATGCGCAATTCACCAAAGCATCACGCTGCCATAAAGTGGAGACTCTGTGGCATCAGAACTGGTTGAACGGGTCACAAGGCTTCAGGCAAGGGAGGGGACATGAAAAGGGAGGGGACATGACACTTCAGAAGCTCTCGCCTCGGTATTGTGCATCAGTGTCATCAATATCATGTGATTAACATCAGTGATTGTCCACCCACGACACGGAGAGAGGGGATTATTACAGAACGTATTCCTGTCACTTTCCCAACGTCTTTGCCTAGGATCATGAGGTTGCGTTGTTGTTTGGGGTTGGTGCGCTAAGTCAAAGACGGACCTAAGATGTGTGGCCATGATGTAGTTGTTGTGGGTTGAAGGCATGTGGACAGAGCCGTTGGCAGGTCTTCGCTTTCATCGAAGTCTACGCACTAGGCCACGGCCTCGCTCAGCGCACCATTGAAGCAGCTTGCCAAGATGTTGTCATATTTAGTCGGCGGCTGAGAGGTGTCCCAATTTTCGTTCCTCACCCATCATGGCTTTACCGCTTGCGACGTGTCGTGCGCTAAGCTTTGTGTGCCTGTGGCACTGACAAATTAGCAGTGGTCTGTGTTCTGACTTTCTGCTGCCGAGGCTGCTCCTTTTGGATTTCTCCAACCAGCCTTTGTGCTTCCAGATGTGTCTGAAGTACACCGCAAGTTCAAGCCGCTCGCCCATAGAGAGCTTTAGATGTTCGATGTGTTGAGTAACTGAGCCTACTCACACTTCTGGATTCTGCAGCTAAGGTACCCTCCCTTTCTCTCCGGAGATGGTGGCCGGACCGACCTCTTTACGTTTCTGTTCTGGCAGCAAACGTCGGAGCTTCACTCCCGACCTCACGCCAGAAGCTCGGAGGGAAGTCGTTCCTGGGGTTCTTGGGGGGGGCTTCCTGGCTGTTGAGGTTCAGCAGTTCGGCAGCATCCCGGAGCTGATCCAGCTCGCCTCCGCGGACGCTGCGGAGCTGCATGCGATCAGCCGAGGGATGGCGGAGCACCTGGCACAGCTTCGCCAGATGGCCTTGGCCTTTTGGAAGGACACCCTCAAGACTTGCCTGGATGCTCAGACAGTTCTTACGGCGCATACGGTTCCCACGACCGAGGGATCCACCTCCCATTACACACCCACACACATCACACACTCCATCGATGGGTTCGAGGGGAGACTGGGTGCTGTGGGCACGATGCTGGACTGCTCGTCGGAAGAACATGGGGCACCTCGGGTGGCAACAAAGACCTGTGCCTGTGAAGTGCCTTTGTGCATGTATATATATATATATATATGTATGGCCACCGCCAGTGCCGCCGACCCCAGACCCAAGACAGTCGCATTGGGGCGGAAGGCAGGGTGGAGCGCGGGCAGGCGGGGGGGGCGGGGGCGGGGGGGGTGGGGGTGGGTGGCGGTGGAAAGGGGGGCGGGGGTGGGGGGTGACGGCAGAGGGTTGGTGTCGGATGAGGGAGTTGGGGGCGGAAGGCAGGGGTGGACTGGGGGGCATAGAGATGAAGAAGCGATGAGAGCGGTGAGGGCGGTGATGGGGGGTGGGGGGGGGGGTGGGGGGGGTGGGGGAGGGGGGGGGGGGGGGGTGTGGGGGGGGGGGGGGGGGGGTGGGGGGGGGGGGGTTGGGGGGGGTGTGGGGGGGGGGGGGGGGGGGGGGGGGGGTGGGGGGGGTGGGGGGGGTGGGGGGGGGGGGGTGGTCGGGCATGCACTGGACCCTTTAAACCACCTGAATGGATGGGGTGGGGGGGGGTCAAAGGTCCAATTCAAGGCGTCATGGGTGAGGGCGATGGGTGGCGGGGTTTGGGCATGCACTGAAGCCAAACAATGCAAAAACACTCCAATTCAAGGTGTCATGAGCAGCATGCTGTGAGAGCGGGTGAGGGCGGTGAGGGCGGTGGGGGGTCTTCACTGACGCCGCCCTGCTACCGCTGGGGTAGGCGGATATATATATATATATATGTATATATATATATAGATAGATAGATAGATAGATAGATAGTGTGTGCGTGGCATTATGGCGCATCATGCTGCATTGGCGGTGCTGGCGCAAGGGCCAGCTTCCAAAACTATGTTGAGGCATGGAACGACTTTCGGCGAGCTTTTCAAATAAATGCAGCGTCCGGCTTCCCGATAAACTGGGAACTCCAGGCAGATTCTGGTTGCTGGAGTGCAAGTTGAACACATGTGCATGGTGAGTTGCAGGCCATGGCGAAAGCCTTGTGGGACGCCGTTCGAACATCTCCAGACACCCTGGCTGCTGCATCGGCGCTGTTCCATCAGGTGCCGTTGAGACTTCGCATGTTGCTGCATCCACTTCCTTGCCTTTGCAGGTTCTAATCGGTGCGGCCGCTCCGGACTTGGTCTCGAACTCGCGACACTGCCACTACGGACTGGTGGCGGCTCTCTCCGTGCTCTCAAGGCACAGCACAGATTCGAAAGACCCTCCCGGACAGCCCGGGGATGGTCCGCAAGGGCAAGTGGGTCGGCATTACATGGAGATGGCGCTGCGCCTGCTCGGTGGTGGCGCTGCCGCACTGGACTTCCTTGAGGACTCCCAGTGGCCCTTGTCATCGTTGGCAGCGTGGCTTAAAAAAGGGATCCGGAAGTATCCATTTGTCACTCTCCCTCAACATTGTTCCTAGTGCATGCTAACTGTACGAACACTCTTAGCCGAGGACATCATTTCTTTGCAGATGTTGAAGAGCTCCTGTCACGATGGCTGCACCTTGGGTCACAACATGGGCTCTGCCCATGCCAGGGCAGTTGTCGAGAGCCTGGTGCCTTGGACAGTTCGTGGCGAGATGTTTTTGGCCACAGAGGCGGTGGAGAAAGCATCAAGCTCATTACTGCTTGGGATGTGGAAGTTGGCGGTTGTCGGAGCTCATCCAAGCCTCTGCGCGGACATTGCAACTGCACTACACTCTGCTTTGGATGGGCGATCTGAGCATCGGTATTTTGGATTGAGCTGCCCGAAGCATCATGCGGCCTCCCATCATTGCAGTTTTCGCTGTGAGGTGTCTGGCCCCCAGCCTGTAGAGACATGTACTACTGCGCATCTCTGCTCTATATCATGATGCACCGCAAATCGCCACTGCGAGGCTTGGGCAGTGTGAGAACGACCAAATATTCGACCAAATTCTGAGCCGCATGATGAACTGGGCTGAGTTTGATGAGCTTGAGTACGCTGAGGAGGCGGAACTTCATTGCAGTAGCCACGTCGATACTGATGCCACAGTGCCACACGCCAGTCCCAGGTCTTGCGCAAGGAGCTTCATGGCATCGTGATGGCGGACATGTTCTTGCTTCATGCGGATCTGCAAGTTTGCACCGGTCCGTACATTCTCTGCTATATGATGCAGCAAGTCCTGCATACTCCCTTCCTGGTATATTCTGGCTGAAGCCTCAGCTAATTAAATCACTTTGGGAACATGCAGCGCAAGTCCTGATGTTCTGCTCGAGGTTTGGCCTTGACCTACTTAGCATCCGCGGAGAAGCTTGGGGGATTGTTGCAATCTGCCCGCTCGGCAGCTTTGGTGGGTTCAGGCTGGTCAGGGTCCGCATGATAGACAGGACATGCACGAGGCTGCATATGGCTGCATAGCTTAGTCCCCCGTGATCCGAAAAGGTGACGAGACTGCAAGAGCGGCATTCGCCGGATCCTTGGGCCTGGTAGGGTAGTTGTCCATCAGTTCTTTCAACATGTCATAAGCAGTTCATGGTTACCTTGGCTGACTTTCCACCGTCAGGTTGTGACAGACTTGGTAAGGGCGGCTCAGTTCCACCACGCCACTGACATCTGGGTACCAGTGGTTCCTCCGCTCTCTTTATACCAGAAGAAAGCTCATTCAGGAGAGACAATGTTGTGCAAAGGGCCGCCATGCGCCTCGGTGCATTTGCAGTTGCTGACAGGACATTTCGCCCTGCATCCCCGTGCGATTGCACTTCGTCCAGAGCTCTGGCGCTTGGCACCCAGAAGCTTCAGCTCCGAAAGGTCTGGAAGTTTAAGATACGTTCGCTGGTTCTGGGAGTACTCAATCTTCAATCATCACATCAACAGCTGTTCGCTTAAGTTTGCTCTCGCCACTTCCTGCCACAGACCCTTTTGGCCTCTGCGCCTGTCAAGGCGCACCAAGCAAGAAAGAGGCATTGAGAGCCATTGAGGGCCTATCGCATGAAGCTGGACTCGCAAGTGAGTCGCAAGACATCGCCACGTGAGAGACAATGGTCAGAATTCTTGTGGAAGGTTTCAACATGTTTCAACAGTAAGAACACGAGCCTGAAATCCTGGAGGACAGTGCAGCGGGAGCACTGCAAGAGAGCAAGGGCGGTTGCCATTGCGAGCAGAAGCTTGTGAAAGACACGCGCAGAACAACTGTTTGGCTAAGCGCAGTCGAATCGCAATGCGGCTCTCCGATTTCATGCCTCCGTTGCAAGTTAACAGCAGTTGATACAGAAAGTCGCTTCAGCAGACATGTGGGAAGGCGTGTTACATCATGCAGGAGCTGTTTACTGCAAGAACCTCGCTTTGTAGTCATGGTGACTAGGCCCGTTGGTTACAGAGGTCGTGCTGCCTTCGGCCCTGCGTTTCGGGGTCTGCTCCGCTACGTCGTTCCTGGAGAAACTTTGGTGGCTGCTTGGCATGCATGGAATTGTCGATGCTTTGGGTGCTTTCGGAGAGCAGTTCCGGCCATTGGGCTGACACTGTCCATTAGGATAAGGGGGTTCAGATTGACACCGCTGAAGGGTTCATCTTTTAGTCAGCTGAGTCGCACGTGCATTTACTGGGCGTGGTTTAGTCAATGGGCAGGTTGACGGTGGTACCACATGTTGTGTGCGCTTGCTGGTGGTATGCCCACGAATTCGCTTGTGGCAAGTTACAGAGCCGTTTGCTGATTGGCTGCACCAATCGCACCGCAAGGCTTTTCAGGCACATTATCTTCCTTTGAGCCGCTCATCTGAATTGGTGTCGCTTTTGCTGACTGGTACTGTAAAGTGGCCAGGTGCAATTCTGTCCTATGATGCTGCCCTGTTAATTCCGTGGGACAATGATGTGTGCAGCTCAGACGTTGCGCTGCAGACATCCGCGTTGGAATGTGCGTGTGTGATATTTTGATTTCACAGGTGATGTCGTTCTTCGAGTTATACCACGCTGCTGCTTAGCTGATGCCACTTCAGAGGGCCCAGTTCAAAGAGAAGCAAACCTCTTTTTCGCTTTATCTTTCAATGCTCCCTCCTCGTCCCTTCTCCATGTCCCCAGACTGAGGCCATGCCGCTGTTGTTGCCGAGCCAGAGGCTCATGGCCAAGTGGCTCCCTGCTGTGCGGTGGGGTTCCTTGGAGTATGACCGGGTAGCAGGTGGCGCTCCCATGTGTTTGGCGGCCTTGGGGCAGACCAAGCAAGGGCGGCAAGCACCTTGGATGAACCAATCCACCTTGGCCGCTGCACTGGAAGGAGGAGCTTTGGGATGGATTGGGGCCACTGACTACTACCGGCTGCCTCATGTTCTTCACTTCGACTCCGTCGTATCTATTGGAGGCTTGATGCAGGGGCCACTGCTCCGTGAGGCGAGTATGAAGATGAGGACATCGAGCCAAAGAGTCCGAACACACGCTCTGGCTTTCTACAGCAGCGTTCTGCTGCGCTTGCTCGGAGAGAGGCCTCTGGAAGCGAGCATCCAAGCGTTTCAAGCACGACGTCAGGCACGGCAAGGGCGAAGTCTGAACGTGGAAGAACGGCAAAGCCGACATTGGCAGCAACTTCCAGAAGGAGGTACTTGCCGGCAGGGCTTCATCACACAGGCTGACTTCGCACAGGCTCCGCGGCAGGACGTTGAGTGTCATATAGTGTCATTCCTATGCCGTGTTGCTGCTAGAGAACATGCAATCTCTCCGAATCTATTCCCTTTGTGATGTAAGGCTTAGTTCTTGCGATGGCTTGCCTTGCCCCGTGTTTTCAGCCGGGAACGAGGCTGATGCGGTGGCGTCAGCCCACTTGGGGCTCAACCAGTGCCTTCAACTCTGCGATGAGACTGCTGGCTGTGTAATTGCGGCAGCGGCCTTACGACATGAGAAGTCGACTGCGAGCAAGAGGTGGCAGTGCTACCATGTGTGGATCAGGCTTTCAACGGCCTCACCTGCATGGTGTATGGCGAGGAATGTGAGCCTGCCAATCTGCGTCGTGAAGGATCGCGTGCTCTGCTACCCAAAGCAATCTGTGGGATTCTGTAAACATGTGCAACGAGCAATGTGCACTTTTCTTGAGCTTAGTGCATTAGTTTTTGTGCTGATGTTGACCGGTCCCGTGGTAGCTGTTGTTGATGCTAGGCTTCTGTTGCAACCGCAATGCTGCTGTTGGCCGCTGTCCTTTCGGCCAGGAGACCGTGAGCTGTATGTTGCTTGGAAGCGCAAATGATACGCCGCCTGCGGTGGAAGAGCAGGACAGTGTTCGCAAGAAGCACAGACCCTGTCACTGGTATCTCAGATTGTGTGCGCAAAAAGGCTGCGAAGTCAAGTCTGGAAGACGGTGTTGCAGCAATGTCAGAGGGATTGCACTGCCAGACAGGTACAAGAATGACGGCCTGGTCGAGAGCTGCTCAACTCTACATTGGCTCGCTCACAAGTTTGGCACAGCTTCACTGGCTCTGGAGCCATTCTGTGTCCAACCATATTCTAGGCGTCTGCTTGTATGGTCGCCTTCGGGGCATTGGTGTGCCCGCGGTGCAGCTGCTCAGATGACTCAATGAAGGTGGACTTTGCCACGGGTCATCACGGATCCCTTGGCACAAGCTCGTGGAGGATGTGGATAGCAGCATGGGTCTCGGAGGGCACCTCGGAATTCACCTTGCCGTAAACAGTTTATGGACTTTGAGTGGTCTTTAGCAAGGAGTGTGAGTGTAAAGAGAAACCTTCTGGGAGCCCCAGAATGGGAGCTCGGAGACACGTTTCGGGAATGTATGCTTTGGCCAACAGATGCGCTGGTAGCACGGATGTAATCATCGTTGGGCTGTGGAAGCTCTGGCCATCGGATGCGCTGGTAGCATTGACAGCTTGATGGGTGGGTCCTAGAACGCGTTTCGGACATGCTTTGTCAATCCCGGGCACCAGTTAGGACCGGAGCCGTCGATGACCAGAGCATGGACGAGAAGGAAGCTTCAGCAAGCCATTGCTGCCGGGAGCATGCGTTGACAGATACGCGAGCCCTTTGCTGGAAGGTAGCTGGATTGACACTGCAAGGGGCACGGAAGGTGCTACAGACAGACCTTGAGGACTTATCTTGAGGAGCACTCAAGAGCATGCTCCGAGCATTTCTTCGATTTTCGACATCAGTGGTAATGCCAGAAGTCTTGCAAATTGGTTGGAATGTCCGGACGATGAGCAAACTCGGGCTTGAATGTTTCCACATCCACAGCTTGGGCACATTTCGGCACAACGCTCTGCTCGACCAGGCTGCCTCTACAAACCGCTTCGGGATGCTTCAGGTTTCGTTTCAATGTCTAGTGAGCCTCCAGATAGTCAATGTGTGCAGGAACGTGCGGCCGGAACTCTGATGCCAGCAGCGTGGAGCTGTGTGCCAGTCAAACACAACTTCAGAACACCAGAGTCGCCAGGGCACTGCCACCGGAATCACAGGATTGATTCATGGGAGATTGCGCGCAGGGCCTCATGTCCTTCGAGTCCGCCAAAGTGCGACCTGGCATACCTCGACGAAGACCGGCTTGCGAAGACGCAATTTCCTGCCCTCGTACTGAAGACTTCCACCTCGCAACCCCTGTGCTGACCATGGAAGCAGGTGTGTAAAGTGTATGGGGTAGTAAGAAGCAGTGACGTCAAGCGTTGCCTTCAGCACCGAGCTGCTCTGTGCACATGTCTCCATGGTGCTTCTGATTTGAGGCAGGGCTCAAGGCCGCGCGAAACGGCGTGGCCTTCCGATTATGCCTAGCGAATACACAAAGCTGACTCTCAGGAACATAAATGCTACGTGCATTGCAGGACGATTCTCTGCCCCCGCATCTCTTGTGAAGCTGCACCTTCTAACCCGTAGCATTGGTGGACACGTTTCCGCATCAGACCCGATTCCAGCAGACATGGCAAGCTGCGTTGACCATGGGTGCTTCTCGCATGCTTTTCGTGTGCTTTGCTTGTTGCATGATGTTGCGTTGCTTTGTTTGCCAAACGATGCCGACGGTCTTTCTTGCAGGCGGGCCAGTGTGGGGGGGGGGGAGATGCTCGAAACGGGTCTCCGTAGCCGCTTCGGCTCCAGGGGCTGTGCGTCCCTCCTCAGTGCAACTGGAGGCCCTGTGAAGGGATGTCAGCTTCAATCAGTTTCTTCTCAGTGCTCTTCTCCAGCACCGAGACATGCCGCCTTTGCAAAACTGCCACCTGCTATTCGACGTGCTTTTGGCCTTGCCGGTCAAAGTCAAAGCGGGTTCTTTCATCTCTCTCCCAACATAAGCAGCTTTGGCCAAGCCTTCTTGTGGCAATTTGCATGATAAATGACAAATCAATCTGAATAAACAGAGCCAAATTTGTCCACCCTTCCCCCCCAAGCACTCACCACTAATCACTTCGCGCCCAGCTGGGCCAACCAGAGAGAGCAGCCCTGCCTTCCTTATGCTGTGAAATATTGTAAATGCCAAAGCAGCCAACTAGCATAGATTGCGGGCGCGCTCCAATCATCTCGAGTTGCCACGCAGCAAAGGGAAGCGTCCGTGCTCCAAGATCTCAATGTTGACTTGCAAATGATACGCCGGAACCCAGCATGAGCAAGTGATGCATGTTTTCAAAACATCAGCCCTGTTTCTAGGCCAAGGCCCTGTAGGTTGCGGGACATGGGCAGATGAAGGTAAACAGCTTAACAACTTCCGGACCGGAGGCCATGTGGAGAAGCCGAATGCAACTGAAGCGCAGCTGAAATGCAGCGAAATGCAGTGAAATGCACTGAGCACATGCGGAAGTCCTGCATCTTTTGACAACCCGATTGGACGAGGATTCTCGCATGCAGTCGCCAGTGAAGGCCTGCTTATTTGTTCGATCCATCGGAAAACGATAAGGTCTGAAATTTGACGATGAGGTTTGGATGACTACCTACATGATCTGCAAGCTGAATCCAAGGCTTTGCATTAACTTTACGTGCTCTGCGCAATGCAGAGCAAGCTGGCAGCCAGGACCCATCAAGTCAACGAAGTAGGCCGACTAAGTAAGTGGCCCAAGAGCTCACGTAGACTGGCGTGAACACCCCGCATAAAACTCCCGTTGCTGTCCAACAACCTTATCGTCGCAAAAGAATCGTCCTTATCATCTTGCAGCTGAAACCCATCCTGCGCAGTGTGGCTTATTCAGCCGGCTGTTGACTACAAGTGGTTCAGCGCAGCCCAAGCATCGGTGTGGACCATGTCGGTCCAGTTGGCTCCATAGGCCGAATTGTCCAGCAGAGATGCTCTGCTCAGGCAATGAAGCCAGCTGGCCTGCGGATCCTGCTATTGCTTGCGGCTGTTGCGCGGGCAGCTGCCACAGAGGAGCCATGCCACAGATATCCTTGATTGGGCTTCAGGTGCACAGTGCTTGGATTGCTACGATCTCCTTGTGCATCTTTGCAAAGCGCCTTGCTAGCGATCTTCTCACTAGCTGTTCTTGGCAACTAACCTTCAGGATACACATGCCTCCGCCCAGAGCTTGAAGGCCACTTGTGATGCTCTGGGATGCATTTCGCGTGGGAAGAGACTGCGAAGATCTGGGCAGGTGGAGCATACTCGTAGTGCTCTTCACGAGAAGCCCAAGGCCGGGGAAAGCCGGGGAAAGGGCAAGGTGCGGTGCACAGTGGGAACGATGGGGAACGATGGGGGAACGATGGAGGCCGCTGCGGCTGTTCCCTATGAAGACCTGGAACCTTTCGGCCGTGAAAGCAAAGCGCAGAGCTTGACGGAGGCCTCCATCAAGGAGACCCTTCGGGGAACAACATGGGGGCTCATTCAGTCGGCATCTGTGCAAAGTTCTGCTCTCTCCTTCTCCCAACTTGCAGCGTGTGTTCGTCGTGTGCTTTCGTAACGTTCGTATGTGTTTGTCGTGTTTGCAGTGTGCATCTGCCATGTCGGCAGTTCTCACAGGAGAGCAACAAGTCGGGAACTCAATAGCTGGGCTGCTGGTCTCGGCACCCATCTGATCCCATAAGTCTTGCTGTGAACTTTCGAGACTCAAGGATGGTCGATCAGATTGAGAAGGCAGAGGTGGCTGAAACACAGAGGCCGGGAACCGGGTCGTCATCCCAAAACAAGATAGAGCTAAGAGCACTGCAGTCGCTGCCACAGAGGTCTAGAATTTGTAGGCCATGGATGGTTGCCGTGCAGGTCGGTTTTCCGTGTCGCGAGCCTCAGATTCTCCAAGTTCTGTCGGGACATGTCGGGACATGCCTTGGGTGGCATCTGTGTCATCAATTCACAGAACTCACAGAGCTATTGATGTGAAACCATGTAGGCAGGGAGTGGTGCAGTGGCTGCAGATCATGCAGAGGCCCTCACGCGGCTACGCGGTGCAGCCGTCCAGTCCTTCGACGGCATCGCCAAAGCGCAAGAAGCCAACATCGACAGGCACATTCACTTCCGAATCAAGAGTTTGAGGCGTGAGGTAGCTCATATGAACAGACCGCACAGCCGACACCTGAAAGGTACACGAAGGGGAACAGCTACCGCAACACACATCCAGTGCCACTTGGTTGAACTGTGGCCTCATCGCTCGTAGGTTCTGGGCGCTTCCGTCGAAACTGTGTGTGTGCGTGTGTGTGTGTCTCTTCTGCTTCCTTTGAATCCCCCCCCCCGAATATGACTGAACAGCATTGTCCGACATGACGAACCTCCTAGTTCCTGCGTTTCTGCTCGGCAGTCGCTTTCAGTTCACGAGTGAAGCGTTGTCTCCAAAACCATGCTACACTGTAACATCTCTTGATATCTCAGATCACCTTAGATCTTCTGACGGCAGGCCATAACATGGGTTAGGGGTGCCTGTTGCTTGCCGGATGTGGTATCGTTTTCGTAGGTGAAGTTTGCCAGGGACAGCAGACCATGCAGACTTTGCAAGCTACCAGGAAGCATCTCGCAAAGGAAGAAGACGATGCCACCCCTCGGCAAAAACGTGTTGAGCTGATGGGACCTCATTGCAGGGCACAGCCGGCTGAGTATCACGCGCCAGGTATCGAGATGGGCGTTCCCTTCAAACGCAGACTTCCTCTGAGCCGGCAGGGCAGTATGATGCCCTCAATCGAAGTTTCACGGAACAGCTTCATGATCATGGATCGGGCAAAAGCTGTATACCGTCGGCATGATCGCCAGATTCGACTTAACAACAGTGTACCCTCGGCCAGGGATTCCCCCGACTTAACAGTACTATCCACCGGCCAGGTGCACTCTGTGGGTGCACGGATATCAGAAGAAAGGTCGATGTCAAAGGTCCGCCTTGTCACGCTCATTTTCAGAGAATTCCTTGAGAGCACATCCTCCCATGAGGAGCCGTTGGCATTCGCCCGGAAGATTTGGAGGACTCAATCGCGTACCGCTCAAAGATGTGACAAAGCAGCAAGATTTGCAAGATTTGCAGGAAGGTTACTCGAGCTGTCGCGGGCATGTCGGGCTGGGCAGGACGAGCCAGATCTCGGAGCCAGCTCCAACGACAGCAGGCCAATCGCTGCACCTTGACATACAATGTATCATGTAGAAGTACATGCAGAAATGCACGTAGAAACATGTAGGACCTGTAGGACCTTGGGATCGGCTAAGAACTTCGGAAAGCGGGCGCAGTCCCTGGTGCAGGTCCCAAGTGGCGCTCGAGTCCGATGTGCGCGGACACAGAATCCCTTTGTCACGTGTTGCTTCCGTTCTCTTCGGTTCTCTTCGGTTCTCTCCGGTTCCTTTTGGTCCTTTGTCATTCCAAGCCTTGCAAGCCTCACAAGCCTTTGAGGTCGGTGAGTCGGATGACGACTTGGCCAAGAAGGACCCTGCCGACACCACGATGTCGTTCCACCGTGACCCCTCGCAAGACAGGACGTGCTTCAGGCGCTTGAAGACACCGGGAGGCCGGCAGCCCATAGCCGAAGATTGACTGAGCAACAGCAGTACGAGTCCAACGAAAGCCGCTTAAGCCGCTTCCAGCCCTGGCATAGCGAGACCTATCAACTTCAAAAAGAACCGCTGATGAACGCATTCCAGGGTGAAACCTATCTCTCATGTGCAAAACACGAACCTGAACTCAGGTTGCTTGGGCAGGGCCGGCTCCTGAGCTGTGCAGCCTTTTGAGCTTTCATGGGTAGATTGAGGCTTTGCGGTACCGTTTTTGTCGTCCTGCATGACTTGAGTATTACTGTGCGTTGCCATTTCCAACACCATCGTCACGTGTTGCGCACATGCAGCTGGATTTTGTGGGGTTGCATTGCTTCTTGTATGGGTGAGCGGCCAGGGTCTGCTCGCGAAAGGCTCGAGAACCAAAGGGCCGCAGGGTGCAGGATTAGCAGGATAGTTTGGATGCCAGAGTGGAGACAAACACACCGGCAGCAAACACCTGCAACAGTCATTCAGCATCATCGCGCTCGCTGGGCGAGCGCAGAACACAGTCCGCCACACCTATCACCACAATCATGGAACGCTTCGCTCATTCTCCTGTGCATCGATATTTCCTCTTCCTCTGCTTCAACTCCTGCACTTGTAGTTCGTGAGCAAAATCGCCGGCATTCACTCTTATATAAAGTGTTCGTGTCGATGAGATTGCGCACCTGAGCTGCAGCATCGAGCGCTGTTAGGTTCAGGAGTGTGCGTGCAAACAACGGCAGGCAAGCAGAATGGCCCAAAAATCACTGGCGTGAACATCGGATCCCACCAAGGAAAGACCTTGGCCGTGAAAGAAGCAATTGGCGCCGTGCCCGACCTCAACTGGCTGTCCTGCTGATAATCCCAGGGTCCCAGCTGCCAGCCCTACTGGAGCGCAATTTTCTTGTCTTTCCTCGTCGAGGCTCAGCGGTGTGGTGTGGATCTCAAGAAGATCAAGCAGGCGCACTTGCCTTTGAGATCTTTGAGCAGCCCACGTTTGGTTTTTCGCAGCATAAGGCGGAGTTGCTGCTGGCGGAGCACTTGGCAGAGCGAACGAGAAACGAGACTGACCTCAAGGCCCTCGCTGCACAAACCATTTGAGAAACGTTTGTGCTCATGTCGGTTGATGTTGGGCCAGACCGGTTTCCTGGGGAACTACCGCACTTCAGGAAGCCTCTCCCGTTTTGATGTCTCAAGGAAATTCAAGGACTGCTATTACACAGCAACGCCATGGTACAGGTTTCAAGGTAGGCCGGCCTTACAGGCACGAACGTGAAATCTTGATGTTTTCATCTGTTTTTGTAGCATGCTCAGTTATTTCTCTTTTTCTTGATTGTAAAAAATGGTCTTCCTTTAGTTGAGGCTTTGCAGCGGATGGTTCCTCTATGCTGGAGCATTTCGGAGTCCTGTGATGTGATGTGGTGTGATGTGACGGGGTTCTCCATTGTTTAATCTGAGGCGCAGTTCATTGGCAGAGAAGAACGAAGCAGAAGAATGCAGCATGTGAAGTCCTGGTCAGGTCTCGAAGTGGATGTCCTCCAAGGCTGCTTTTTGGGATGTTGAGGCTTGTACCAGGCCCGCTCTTCCCGGTTGCCTACGAAGCTTGCTTTCCTAGACATTGGCGAAGGTTCGCCATATGTGAGTACGGATTGCTCGAGACCTGCAGCCATTGAAGGCTCCTCGAGGAAGCGTCCAGCACTTGCTCCGAGAAGGTGTGAACTTGGTTTCTTGGTTTAAGGTTTTCATAGTTTTCATGGTCTACGTTCACGGTTGCTCTCTTAGACCACCAGCTTCGGCAGGTGGTGGTGCGGCTTCGTGCGCACCTTGCGAAGCTGCAGATTACGAGGCAACACAGAGATCACACGGGGCCCACCAGGTGTTCACTCATGGGTCTTAGCTGCTGGCCATGCAGAGGCCTCTGATGGAGACCGAAGTGGAGCAGGCTGCTGGGCTGCCAAACTGCACAAACAAGATGCAAACAAAGAGGGGCGTGTTAAGATCCCACAACAGCAACTGAAAGGAAAGTGCCCCCTCTGCATGTTTTCTGCACTACTATTTGCTTAAGAATCGCCCTGCCACCCCCCCCCCCCCCCCCCCCCCCCCCCCCCCCCCCCCAAAAAAAAAAAAGGAACAGCAGCAAATCCCTAAATAAACCCCCCAAGTGAGTCCCCCCCGAGAGAGCGAGGCCAAGGCCTACGTGACGCGCAGTTGCACGGAGTTTGTGGCCGAGGCCACCAGCGCGAGAGGCCTGGGCATGCTCCGTTCTGTCATCTGTTTGCCATTTCTGTGTCATCTGCTTCGTGAGTGGCCGGTTCATCTTTGCAATCTCTGAGATAGACATTGCCAAGCTGTTTGCCCTATCTGCACATCTTCTTGCTTCGGACACCACGTTTTATCACTTCAAAAATCTAGGAAAGCACCTCATTCGTTCCAGGGGCTGCTCCCCGTAATTGTATGTTGAACGAACTGCCAGTGCTTTGTCAGGCAGGCCCACGCTCTTCCTGCACGCCGCAGCTGGGAAGCCCTGGTCTGTTTTCTGGGGCAAGTTTGGTGTGCCGGTGCCTCCACGTGATGGCAGGCACAAGGCACCAGCCTTCTTGCGCCTGAATCCTCCCCTCCAGGTTTTGAGCCTGAAGGCTTGGGACAGTTGAGACCAGAACTGCAGCTCTAAAATGGGGTTTCCGAAATTAGGGAGGTACCTTGTTGGGGTCCTTACTATAAGGGGATCCTACTTATTCGTCTGATAGCGCGTACATGGCGCCTCTCTTTGGGCAGGTGGAGCAAGTCGGGGAGCGTGCGCAACATGCCAAGGACCAGGCCCCCATCTCTGCAGGAAAACTCCCTAAAAAGCAGATGCGTGGTGAGCATGTGGGTTTAGGGATTAGGGTTTAGGGTTTAGGGCTTAGGGCTTAGGGTTTAGGGTTCCCGGACTTGGAAGCTTATGTGTCAGGAGACGCTGCTGAAATCAGTGACGGTGCGTCCGGCGAAGGAGCCAGAGCATGCCTGACCTGCGCAGCTTCGGTGCTTCGCCATGCTTGATCATCAAAGGAGGAAAAGGCAATCAGCGAGCAGAGAGGATTTCTGGAACTGGAGTTGGGAGCCCTTTCAAATTTCAAATGGTTCAGAGGTCGTTTGCTTGTCTCGTTTGAAGACCACTTCTGACCCAGGCATGGCGAGGCAGAGCACTGTGTGGCCATAAGGTGCCCACGAGCTGCTCTGCGATTCTTCCCTTGTTTCCGTGTTCTCAGCATTTTGCAGTACCCAGCTGTCATGCCTTGATCCAAATTGACCCCCAGCTTGTCAGCGATGAGCACGCTTGCTTTGGTGCAGGTGTCGCGTCAATGGCAAGGAGCTGGGACTGGCACACTAGCACAGTTGAATCAAGCCATGCGCCATTGCGCCACTTGAAGCTTGATGGCTCCTGGCAAAGTTCTGATGAAATTGCCAGCTAGCTGTAGGCCGGTGCGGTTTTGAAGGGTGCTAGTGGCATGGACGGGCTGTCCACTCCTCAAAAGAAACCCACAGCGTCCACAGTTCAGGAATCTCCATGCATTTTCCGAACTTAGGAAAGCCACGTTTCAGTAGAGTGTTCCTTTTCAAATATGTAGTCTTGATTGGTCTTCCCGCATCTGTCTGCGAAAGATTCAACACATTTAACTCCACTGCCCTTCGCAACAAGTCCTTATGCAAAGAAAGACCAGAGTCCGAAGTTTTGTTCTCCCCAAATCGGTGGCTGACCCATGTTCCCAAGGAGCAAAAGATGGCATGGATGTCCAGCTTTGGTTCAAGTGGCTAAAGCATCCGACCCTGTGCAGCTGCCCGGTGAAGGAGAGGATGTGGTGCTTTGTGGAGACGTCCGTCACGCAAAGGGACCGCCTTATTCAGGCACCGGACGCACATCACCAAGTATTTGCCTGGTCAGCTCAGGTGAGGGTCACTAGTAAGCCACAGGGGCTTCCAGACATGCATCAAGCGCTTGATATGACAAGAGCCATGCAGCTCAAATCTCCGCATGGCGGGCGGGGGCTGTGGCTCCATTCAGTTGTCGCCCGGTCCTCAGAGTCAACATGATCGAAGGCTGCGCATTTATTTTATTCTGATGGTGTGTTTTTTTTCTTATCTTCCACTGGGCTGGTCAAGGATTTGGCAGGGTTTTCCGGGTTTTCTTCTGCGGTTTTTTTTGGTTGTTTGGATTCTTATCCCTCAGGCAGGTTTGGCAGTTAATTCTCCCACCACTTTTTCGCGCACCCTGACGTCGACCCACCTCACCATCCACCACTCCCCATCCCAACCATGCCCCAACATTTCCACTCAACACCATTCCCACCCAACATTTGCCCATTCCCCATTCCCCACCATTCTCCACCATTCCCCACCATTCCCCACCATTCCCCACCATTCCCCACCATTCCCCACCATTCCCCACCATTCCCCACCATTCCCCACCATTCCCCATCATTCCCCACCATTCCCCACCATTCCCTACCATTCCCCACCATTCCCCACCATTCTCCACCATTCCCCACCATTCCCCACCATTCCCCACCATTCCCCACCATTCCCCACCATTCCCCACTGTTGCTTGCCATTCCCTACCATTCCCACCATACCGCCATTATTCCCCGCCAGTCCCACCCTTACCCACCGTTAGTTGCTATCCTGCTACCCGCTCTGCAACACCAGTACCCATCGACACCATTCCCACCATTGCCTGCCATTCCCGTCATTTCCAACCAATATTGCCGACAGCTGCACCAATTGCCCAGCATTCCCACCGCTACCCGTTACCCCTCAGCCAACCAGTACACTTGTCCACCATTCCTACCATTCGCCAAGGTCTAGGGTCGTAGAAACTCTTCAGTTTAGCCTGCACCTGACAATCCAGACTGCCCAGGCTAAGAAAAAGAACCCGCAGAATAGAATTAAGAACCCTCATACAAGGATGGGGGGGGGGAAGACCCGAAAAAGAACCGGCAGAAGACAAATGACAACCGTCGCCGACCCATAATCAAGAAACAAGCACCCCGACAAAAGAAAAAACACATGCCCAATGACCCAACATGCAGCTGACCATCACGGGGTGAGTTGAGTTGCAACAGGTTGCGTGGCTCAGGTGACCTGCATCAATACTCGTTTATCCATATTGTCGCCTCTGCCAGGCCACTGGGAAGTGTGAGATGGGTGAGGTGATGAGACGTGATGTAGTTCAGTCCCTGCAGGACCGCAGTTTTCCGTAACGGCGCATGGCTCCGTTCATGGCCGCATTCAGAAGGCGAGGGCGCAATTTGCCATGAGACGGTGACAAAAATGCAGTGGCATGCAAGTAGTAAGTTGTAGTGATGGCTGTGGAGCTGCCCAGGCCTTCCTGGCTGCTATTGAGCTTTGCTCCGCTGGCAACTGGTAAGTTTGACGAGGCTACTCATGCACATGCCCGGGTGCGACGATTGCCTCTCACAGGTTCCCTGCCATGTCAGTATGGCCCATGTGTTGAGGCTGCCAAGGCTGCTTTCGCGGTCGTCTCGCAGTTGCAAGACTCTCTAACAGGCGGACTGGTGCAGGCTTTGGATGCTGCACGCCGAGCTCATGCTGAGCCATGCTGAGCCTGTTCTCGCAAGAAACTGCTTCTTGCTGCATAGGATCCAGTCCTCGCCGGGGTCGAGACGATTGAGCGATCCGTGCAGAAAGCCTCTCGCGAGGGAGCGCAGATCAAGGTGGCCTCCGCTGTAAACGCAGACTTTGTGCACTGCAGGTTCTGCTCCGTGCTTTATGGACTTCTCGGCGCACGCCAGGATCTGCTAGGTCAGATCAAGACGGCCCTTGACGTCGAGCTTTCTCACCTCGAGTTTGAGGCACCTTGCCAGCAGCTTCTGACGTATCGTTTTGCAGGATGGGGGATCAACAAGAATCAAAAAGGGATCAGCACCATCAAATAGGGATCAAACACCAAGAAGTAAGGAAGGAAGAAGGAAAGGAAAGGGAAAGGAGGAGGGAGGGAGAGGAAGGGGAGGAGAGGGGAGGGAAGGGGAGGGAAGGGGAGTGAAGCGGAGTGAAGGGGAGATGAGGGACAGGGAAGCGGGAGGGCAGGGAGGAGGGAGGGAGGAACCACACAAGCAAGGAAGGCTTGATTCGACAGGGTCTTGTTCGCTGGCTCCAAATGCTCTAACTTTGCAGCCTTCTTCTTTTTCGCAGCTTCCAAGCATGGTAAGTTACAGGCTTTCTGCTTCTTCGCAGGCTGCAAAACACATACATGTAGCAGTCCCATTCTTGCAGGCTTGATATTCGGTGACTCACAGTGTTTCTGACTGCAAATCGGGTAAACCCAGCATGTCTGCCAATTCACAGGCTTCTAATGGCTTGATAGCACGGGGGCTGGGGAGCGCAGACTCACCCCCCATTTGCAACATTGCCAGTTCAGCCCTGAATCCCAATTAGCCCACTCAACTATTCTCTGTCTCTGTGTCGACCTCAACAAGGGCCAATACAGCAGAATATGCATATAAGCATATATATATATATATGTAAAAGAACGGAGGGAAGGAAGGACAAGTTGAGGAAGGCCTAAGCAATGTACAGGCACAGCTGAGAATTGTGCTATGGGGGCTGTGCCCCCAACCCGCCCGCTTTTGTCTTTTGTTGGTTTAATCCTTGACCGTCCTAGGAGCATTCCAAAAGGGTTTTTTAAGGCTTGGGGTTGTCCTCCAAAACACGCCTGCCCTGGAGGCCCCCCCCCCTCCCCCACACAACTCAAAGACAAGCCGCCTCTAAACTGGATTTAATATGATTTATACCCTAGGGTCTAGAGCCCTCAATCTCAAACCCTTAGCCCTCAGACCCTAAAACCCTGTAGGCTACTATGCTGATCTATGCTGGGGCTCTAGGCCCCAGACTCAGAACTCGCCAGCGTAACAGGAGCAACACCTTCAGCTCAGCATAACGGGGGGGGTAGGGCGGAACACCAAGCAATCGAAACAAAGTCGCGAAGGCCAATGTCAGAAGAGCGAGCTGTTGATCCCTATTTGGCAGGTTTGTTTGTTTGTCCTGGATTGATCCCTGCTTGAGTTTTGATCCCTCACCCGGTCCACTCCCCTGCTCACGGCCACATTTGGTACACTTTTGGTACCTTTCTGAGCTGAGAAATGCAGCGGAGAGTCCCTGAGGAGAGTCGCGCAGCGGCCCGGAGCGAGCTGGAAGCTCTGGATCAGCGGTTAAAGGCCACCTGGACTGAACGAAAGTCGACAGCGCTTAGACTCATGCAAGACTTGGCAAGCGCTGAGAGAAGCCGATTCGCTGATCTTCATGTCTTTAGAGGCGTGCCATGCTGGAGCGCCTGTGGTGTTACTGGACACGACCGGCATGAGATCTCAGCACAAAGCCTGCCGTCGGCTCAGTTCCATGTACCCCAAGCCCAGGGGCCCAAGGGGGCCCAAGGTGCCCCTTCCACGAAACGTTTTTGTTTTTTTTTGGACACGTGTTTTGTGGGACGTTTTTTTTCGGTCAGGTCGTCAAGCGGAGGCGGCCGCGTGGTCAGCTTTCACCGAGAAGTGTAGCGCAGATACTTTGCACCTGGAGGGCCGAAGGCTCTTGCAAGGACATACGGACTGCCCACGGCTTGCAGCGGACTACAAGCAGCAGCGAAGCGCATGCAATCGAATCCAGGACGAGTTGGATTCTGCAATGTGCGCACAGGTGCATCACCGGCGGCAGCCGTGCGATCATCGTCTGGCTTGTGAGGCAAAGGTCTTGGATGCAATGAACACTGCGCTGGATACCATCGAAGCGCAGGGCCGAGAGTATTTTGGCCTTAGAAAGGCCAAGTCCTCCGTTGCGTGCGTGTTGACTGCGATGGGGCAACCGGGTGAGACTGCAGATGATGCCTTGAAGTCTTGCCACAAGCTGGATGAGGAGTCAGAAGTAGAGGCTTTCATGCTTTCTTTGCCATCACTGCCCCAGCTGAGCACTTGCGAGCCCTTGGCGGTCCTCCAGCAAGGAGGAGCCAGTGGTGGAGTAGTGGATTATGGCGACTTACCGCGGGATGCGCCAGCAAAGACATGTTCGAGTGCCTGTTGCAGCTCCCTTCTGCAAGAGGATCCTGTCATGAATTCAGATGACTACGAACAGGCGCACGATGAGAAGCCGCCCGTTGCCCTCGACGGGTGTGTGGCATGGTTTCGTGCAGAGGATGCGGCAGTGCCATGGCCAAGCACGGTCGGATCTCACCAAGGACAGGTGGTCAGTCGCAAGGCTGACACCAGTCTCGAGATCGGTCATGGCACCAAACGTGGTGTGCGCTTCCTCCGTGGCGATGAGAAGACCCGCTTCGACTTTGGAGAGGTGGGTCAAAGTTGTGCCACGTGTTCCTCCCACCGTGTTGTAGCTTAATCAAGCAGCTACCCAGTCTTCCCTTACCTTCCTTGAATTCTTCGTTGTGGCAGGTGCTGGAAGAGACCTACAGCATTTGCTCAATAACACGTTACACTGGCAAGCCTCACGGCCGAATTCTTCAGGGTTCTGAGGGTAACTGGCTACACGGGCAAGCGTCCGGGAAATCCGGCGTCAGCTGCGCAGGGCAAGACATGCCTTCAGCTGCAGTGCTGGAAGACTGGGTAGTGGTCTGTTCAACCAGCGATGACTCGCGTGATGCGCTTGTGAACGGAGAGGCGGTTTCGCAAGATTCGTGCCAGCCTACGAACGTGAAGCTAAAGCAGAATCTTGTCATCAACCACGGAAAGCTGTGGGAGGAGGTTTCCAAGTGGGCAGTCATGGAGGTCATTGTGTGGAACAGAGTCCTGTCTGTGGCAGACATGAAGCAAGCATCCGATTATCTGACCGCAAAGCTTGCCGGTGGAGTCGATGTCGACTTGAAAATCAGCAAAGCAGATGGGTCCTGCAACGGGCGCCGGGTACAAGTCCAGCTCTCTTCGAAAAGCGGCGAAGGTTGGAACCACTACGCAGATGCCGGCGATGCAACAGCCCCTGGGCTGACTAAGCCACTCTGTGCCACACACCTCTTCAATGTCCGAATCGCTTAGTCTCTCTTGTTCTTAGCTTTTTGGTTTGTGTGTCTGTTGTGTCTGTTTTTGGTTCGCCTATGCAGGACAAGCGCCAATATCTGCTTCCTGACTCCTCCTTCGGAACGTACAAAGTCCTCGACACTGCGCTGCCTGTCGTCAGCCAGCGGAACCCTGACGAGCTTGCTCCGTGGGCTCACTCCTCCCTCCGGGGGAAGGCTTTCGTGGTGATGGGCAATCACAAGGGTCCAAAGATGCTCTCCTTCTTTGCTCTTGACGACAATGTGACGATCCGTATCTCGATCAACGAAACGGATTGGAAAGACCTGGAGCTGGACCATGGCTCAGCAAGCTACGTGGAGGGCGACTTCGAGTTTTCGAGGGTCCTGTTGATGGGAACCCGAAACTTCCTAATGACGATGAGTGGCCCGGACCAGACGTACAACACTCCTGTGGCCCCGGCTGCCAAAAGCATCTACGGACCTTGTGCTCAGGACTGGTACGTTACAAACCTGAAAGGAACGGCTACTACCATCAAGCAGGAGTGCTCTGATGGAACCTCACATACCTACACGGCAAGCACCGTGAGCTGGAGGATGCATGATGATGCCCGAACCTCTCACTACACAAACGGTCCTCAGGTAAGCAACGATGCGTTGTCCAAGTGTGAAGCCTGGAAGGGAAGTCTGGCTGCTGCTGTAAAGAAGTTCCGCGGACGAATTCTGTAGGCTTTCTTTCTGTGGTCGGTCATTTTAGGTCGAAGATGTCTTCGCCGTAGTGCAGCAAATCGTGAGCAACCTGTTGGGTAGAGCGAGCGAGGTGTGATGACTCGCCGAGCTGCCTTTCCTTGCACGATGCTTTTTGTGACGGTCGGGAATGGCGAGTTTGCTCCGTCACGACTGAAACGCTCAAAAGCACTGGTCTCAGACCGCTTGTGTGACCCAAACAGACCCTTCACTGCTGTGTTTGTTATGAAGCCGTTAGAAGGTCTGGTGCCTGCGCCCAGGTGTCGATGCCGGGGCGACAGATGCTTGCACCAAGATCAAAGGTGCTGCTTCTCTTTTGCAGACAGAGACGCAGTCGCCGGCAGGACTTCACAGAGTTAGGTCTGCCGTTGGCATGTCGGATGATTTTGGTTTAAAGAGTTTGCAGAGTGGAGGCTTGTGGTGTGAGCGGAGGGTTGTGGTGACCTTGGACACACCGATTAGCCGCTAGATATTCATATTTGACCGGAAGATGTTTTCAGCACGAGTGTGACGCCTGGAGGATGGTACCGTGTCGATCAGAGCAAGAAGACCTGCAATGCCACCTGCAGTGCACTTTCCCTGGTGTGTTCGACAGACAGCTCTCTGATCAGCTCCGAGAACAAAATGAAGATAGCTGTCGGTGTCGTCGGGGCAGCCTGCTCTACCGTTGAGGAGGCTCAGAACGGCACGCTGGCGGCAACATTCCGGCCAGATTCCAATGATGCTGCCAGCACAATCTGCGTTCCTGCCAGTGAAAGCGTCCCACTGGACTGCGGCCAGGAGATGCCGAACGACGAGACCGTGAAGATGTGCTACTGTGGCGGTGGGGATGAACTGTACAAGCTAGCGACCAAGGGTAGCAATGTGTGCCCTGACAACTACCGAGCAGTCGAGTCCAAGGAGGACTGCCAAACAGCGGCGGAGGGCGATATGCCTGGCATACCTCCTCCAAGTGCATGGGATGAACAAGATCCGAACAACCAGGGTTCGCCTTCAAGCTGCTTCAAGGATCTGGAGACTGGCAAGGTACGCTTCAACTCCATCGCCATGAAGGGCTACGAAGAGCTGGATTCCTGGCAGACAGCAGACCACCGGAAGATCTGCAAGAAGGCCTTTGATGGTCCCCAGGAGGAGCCGATGTGCAAGTTCACCGCAATGGAGGAGCAGACCTTCTTGGGAGGCGTCTCCTATGACAGTGCCATAGCCTCCACGTCGAGTGCAATCACCTTCATGCCGCCTGGAGTCTTCCAAGGTGAGACCCAGATGCCCTTTGGAATCTCGCAGATCAAGCTGATAAGCGACAAGAACGCAACCTGCAAGATCAAGGGCAAGAAGTACAAGCTGTACGGGCAGTTGGGGGTTTTCTCCCTCAGGTTGAAAGACAAGAACCTTAGTCCACTGGACGTGATCATGTGCAATCAGAATGTGATGGCTGTTGGCTTCAAGAACATGTCCTCCAGTGCTGCGGCCTCCTCGGCCCGCCCGCCTTGTGTTTTCCAGTTGTCCTGTTTCATGTCATGTGGGCTGACCTGCCTACTAGAGTGGTGATTTTTTATCATGTTATGCCCAGGCGATTTTTTCTAAATCCAAGTGCCAGAGCGAAGAAGCGTGCTGCCAGGTTCCGGCACCACGGCTGAATCTGCTGTCGGCTACCGCTTGCCAAGCTGCCAACATGCGTGGTGTGGGAGGCCATTGATGCTCCCGACACCCGACGCGACATGTCTGTTGATCAGCAGATACGTGGTTCCTGGGTGACTGGCATGTTGCCATGAAGATGAGTTCACAGTGCGAATCCTTGGCAGGCTTGCAGCTGGACACAGTCTTGCATCTGGCGCGCAGGGGTTGCCAGCTCGCTGTTGCACCATCGAGTTGTTTGTATTGCCGCTGCATCGTGAGCCGACTGGCCAGGAGCCAGGGTTTGTGTTCGTCAAAGTGTTGGAGAAGACAGCCAAAGGCGAGGTCTACACAATCGGCAAAGAGGACTGGCAGCTCCTTCAGGTGTCGTAAGTGATTCATAACTTCCTGTAAGAAGAATCCACGAACGCTCCGGAGATCTCGGGGTGTTTCTGTTTTTCTTTGGTTTGAATGTGCCATCCTTAAAGCGTTAACTGAGGACACCTGGAATAGGTGACAAGAAATGACCGGAACTAGAGTCCGTGCCTGTGAAGGAGTTCAACGAGCTCCTGCAGCCGTACAACAAGTATCCTGTTGTGAAGCGTATATGTCCCTCGTGCGCTGCGACTCACACAGTGACTAGGCTTTGTGTTTAATGCAGTGAGCCAACTGACATCGCTATCTGCCCAGAGCCTTGGTCTGTGGCCATGCCGGGGTGATCCAAGGAGATCGTGTACCGTCGCTTCACTCCTTTGAAGGAGTACTCGCCATACGAATCGCTACTTTGCCAGACCTGAGACGGTCACAGTCAGAGTCGGTTGAACTGGAATCGGGAGATGAGTATCGCTCAGATTATATAATTGCCAGTTTCCACAAGGGCTTTGCTTGCATGCCAGCTGTGACAAGCACTCGAGGTTGTCCTGCGCGTGGAACGAAGATCCTGACAACGTCGAGGGCAAAGACTTCAAGCTCTTCAGCAATCTCAACGATGCTTTTGCGGACCCTTCTTTGGTTTTTGTTCCCTGCCTTGCAGGGTGACAAGATGCATTTTTCATTCAAATACCTGTCGTGCACACCGCAGGACGAGCACAAGTGGTCTTCATGTAACTTCGCTCCGCTTGACAGCTTCAGGCTGTTGTCGTGCTGTTGACCTTTGTTGTGTTTCGCATTGCCTGAGCCGCTGTGTGGCAGGGGCTTTCCTTTCGAGAGCGGTCCTCAAGCAGCCCTTGGCGAGCAGTGGGATAGCATTCCTGTCAACGAAGGATTTCCTGCGCATTGAAGCGGTTTGGTGTGTCGACAAGAGTCGAGAACGTTTCCAGATGTGCAGGAGATGCGACAGGAAAGTGCACGACAGACAAAGGTGGGAGACTGGTTACTGGTCATTGCCAGCCGCCAGACGAACTGTCACAGCATCATGATGTCTGCAGGTGGGCGCGCTACAGCATTCTACATGCTCCTTCCCATCGTCCCGCAGAAATTCAGGCAACCAAGTGACCCCTGGGCCGATTCAGCGTAAGATCCTGCTGCTGAAGCTGCATGCTGCCACATGCTGCCGCATGCTGCGTCAGGCTTGGCTTGTCGGTCGATCAAGATGGAAAAACCACAAGCCTCGAGGAGTCCGAGTTCAATCGTCGCTTCCAAGTGAGCAGGCGTGGAAGCTGGAGATTCCGTCTGGGAGTGTGTTTTTCTGCCTCAGGCTATGTCACGTGTCGCCTAGATTCTCCAGCGTTGCACCCTGTTTTCCTTAAATGGGCATGGACGGGTAGCAACTCCGGCAAGGTACCACATCATTCTGCGAAAGTGCCAGGAATGCTCGAAGAGCCACAGGTGCCTCTTGAGCCTTCAGAGGGGATTCAGGGGATGAGAGTTCGGTTTTCTGAGGGCCACCACTGCCACCACTGCAGCGCTTCCGGCTGAGACTCTGGGTTTCCCTCTTTCTTCCTGAGAGGTACATCTTCTATCGGCGGATGACGAACTTAGACACCTATGAACCTTACAAGGCCTTGGCGTGCGATTGGCAGGCCAGGCTCCTTCCCAGGTTCTTTTATAGCCCAGCGGTGCGTAGCATCACAGCAAGGCTGACGAGGCGAATGCCTACATGGTAGACTTCAAGCTCTACAGCGACCTTCAGGAGCTTCTTTCGGCATGGAGCTCTCAGCACTGAGCGCTGTCAGCCATGTTGCGAAACATCCCACTCAGGGACTTGCTCTTACATTGTTAGACATGCTTTTGCAGGATGCTCTTGCCGACAACAATGCCTGGGAGTACTGCGCCTTCGACGGCTCCTTGCCACATCTGAGTTTCTGCGCAAGATCTGCAAGAAGCTGTTGTGTTTGGATTCCATCTCTGCGTGGTGACGCCAATTCCAGTGTTGACGGGGAAGCTCAAGAGCATGAGGTACTGGATTTCCTGGAACATGCAGCCCAACTGGCTCAGCCACAATCTTATTCACGGTTTCGGTGAAAGCCCAACGGAATCAGAAGTAGTGCAAAAAGCACGGAGGTCACTTTTTCTGCCATCCCAGCAGATTGTGCTGAGGCCAAATCTGGCCAGACCAGCTACATTCCAGTGTCAGGTTGCACCGGCAAGTCCAGCAAGGCACCAGTAGCGATTCTGTCGCAGGTACAAATATTTAATACTATTAAATACTATTAAATACTATTAAATACTATTAAAGACTATTAAATACTATTACATACTATTACATACTATTAAATACTATTAAATACTATTAAATACTATTAAATACTATTAAATACTATTAAATACTATTAAATACTATTAAATACTATTAAATACTATTAAATACTACTAAATACTATGTTTTGTTCCAGCAGCTTCTCAACGCCTTTGCACGTAGGCGGTTACCTTTGAGTTGTACGAAGACGAAGACTTGGATGTGGAGGAATTGCAGGCCGGGGCCGCCGCCTGCGCCGCCTGCTATTTGCACTTGCCGTCGTCACTAAAACGCATCGCTGCCGAGCCTCAGATTCAGCGCAGGATGGTGCCGGCGACGCAGTCAAAAATCTCCAAGATGCAGCGCTTCCTGCAGCAATCGTGCCATCCGAAGGGATGGTTTCATGGTTTAGGACAGGTTGGGAAGCTCTGAGTTGGATGGGCAGGAAGTTAGCTTAGTCTCCACGGGCGCCCCCCCCCCCCCCCCCCTGTTTTGCAGGAGTGAAGATGCAGGACCCAGCTGGAAGAGCAGCGTCGGACCTTTCACTGCCACCAGCATGCAATGCTCAGCAGCAATCAATATGATCATGTACCCAATGCCGCCAATCGATGCCGATGCGGGTTGAGAATGAGGCAGAAGCAAAGGGTGGTCTGGTTCGCGCAGCAACCCGTCACTATGGGGCAGAGCTGAAGCACATTTATGGCGACAGCAGCTCGGATTCCGCGATTGTGCTTCGGTGTCTCATACCAGAAGCTCCTGACTTCACACATCGCTGAAGTTGGCAAACAAGGCAAGTCGAGCTTCACTTTTGGAGACATAGTCCCGGCCACCTTCACGAAGCCGTGCTGCATCTCATGGCAAGGTCACGCTGTTCACGTCATGTGTGGTAAAGTTTCTAGCACGTAGCGCATGTCGTACCACTTTGGGAGAAGTTGTCACAACAGTGTAGTCGAGCATTGGTAGAAGTTTCGCATGGTTGCGGCACCCTCGGGCCTCCTGCCGGGCCTCCTGCCAGCGGCCTGTGGAACTCCTGAATCTTCCTAACTTCCCGAGGATGTGTTCCTTGTCGGCCTACACGGGCATTGCTCAGGGCAAGATTCTTCGTGGAGAGAGACATGGCTGGACCTGCAGTGCGAAGTGCGAAGTAGATTTCTTCATCGTGGAGGGCACTTGAGAGCCAAGGAGCTTCTGGCATGGACATGCCGATGGGCAAGCTGGTAGTGTCTTCTATGGCGGCCAGTGGGTGCGAGATGAGAAGAATCTGACGGGCACGCGAAACTGGATCGCTGCTTGCTCTGACTGAGTGCGGGGGACTTCCACCAGACATGTTGGCAGGAATTTCTTTTGGGGCCGTTTCACCATCTTGATTTCAGGCTCTTTGCGCCTCAAACCAGCATGAGTACGTCTTCCTGGATGGCACCCAGCTCAGAGGATCTATGGTGAAGTCGGCTTACGTGCGAGCATGCCAGCACCCAGCACCTGCTTTTGCTGAGGTGTCGAGGTTCCTGCCAAGTTTGCAGGAGGTGGTGGAAACACTGCCATCGGTGTCAACGACGGTCCTGAGGATGCGCCATGGCCGCATGCCCTGCATGCCCTGCATGCCCTGTCGTGATCTCAACCAAACAGCCTAGATGCGTTTCTATGTTTCCAGCACTTTCTCAGCTTCCGTCTTCGTCCAAAAAAGATGCCGAGGAGCACTCGGACTGGGCTGTGGCTGAAGTCATGACCTGGGATCGCGTCTTGACGCGCCCCCTGGCAGAGCCTAACAGTAGTGAACCGGGGGAATGTGGGCGCTCTCGTCATGCCGAGGCTCTGAGATGAGCGAGGTGCAGAACTACCTCCGCGCAAAAGCCAAGACATGCCAGCCGGAGCAGTCTGCACAGTTGGGCTCCTGGCATACCTTTGCTTCCTTTGTGCTTCTTTTGGTTCCTTTGCTTCCTTTTGCTTCCTTTTGCTTCCTTTTGCTTCCTTTTGCTTCCTTTTGCTTCCTTTTACTTCCTTTTGCTTCCTTTTGCTTCCTTTGCTTCTTTTGCTTCCTTTGCTTCCGGAAGCGTTTGCGCTCTGGATGAACGCTCGCTCAGGTGTGACACAGCTCCTTGCGTTTCGCTCTTCGTGTCTCGATTGCATAAGTATGTCTCGCTCTCTGAGCACTGCCGTCAGCCTGGCCATTGCATCAGCTGTCAGGTCGGGCCAAACAATCACAATGTAATGTTCCGCAACGATGATGGAACTGCCACAGCAGCCTGCCTAGCCGAAGAACGGTGATGAGTGTTGAAGTCGCTATGTTGTGCTATCTTGAGGTTCTTCATAGCATGCAGCATTCGTCGGAGGGTCATCTGATTTAAGGTCAAAACTTACGGCGGGACACAGATCAGCTGTGTTTGCAAAGGACCCTGACGGGCTTCTTGGCAATGTAGCACTCGAGAAGTGGACGTGTCTGAAACCCTGAAGGACACTGCGTTGGGCTGGTGGGCTCTTGGAGATGTGACGATGGGCCCTACGGAGGGCACTACAAAATCAGCCCGAGCTACAGCGACGACTGGACCCCCGAGACGAATCGGGACAGCCTGCTGCTCTGCACAGTCGCCAGGCCAGAGGGCTGCCCTACGCCCGGGCCGATGTGCTGGCCAGCGCAAAACATACCAGCAATGTACAATTCTTCTATCAATTGCACAAGCTCACAAGCCTTTGCCCCCTTTTAGCTTTTTCCGTTGTTTCCTTTTTGTCTCGGAAGGCCCATCTGGTCAGAGAAGGGAGAGGTGGACAGCAAGCGCTTTGCCATTCAAGCTGGCCTTTCAGAAGGGCTCGTGAAGGAGTCCTGCAACAAATTTTTTTGTTCACAAGCGCGCCGCTTGCTTCTAGCTGGCACTGTGTCACTTTGTGAACGCCGCGGCCTCAGGACACTTCCTTTACTCTGACAGCCACAATCCGAAGAGATGCCGGCGGTGGGCCACAGCTTCTTTGCAGCATCGGTTTGATGTGAGATGCCAAAGTATACACGTCAGACTTCAGCTGTTCTGCTGATTGTCTCAGGACACTCTTCAGCTCCAGCCATGACCGGGCTTGTGAGCTGTTTCCATGCATGCTTTGCTTGGCCAGCCGCCAGCGTGTCGCGTCCCCTGCGTCAGCTTGGCAGCAGCTTGGCAGGATTCCTCGAACGTGGACCAGGATCTCCGAGCCGTCGTGAATCCGGACCCCGATGTGTTGCTTCGCTTTGGTTTGCTTCGACTTGACTTGACAATGCAGCATCATTGCAATCTCCTTGCAACATCCTTGCCTACAGTGCAGGCCATAGCCCAGGTGCTGCGCCTTGCTGTGAGCTTTGCCAGTTGTGCGCTGCCTGACAGGACTCAACATTCAGCTTCCAGTTTGGCATCGCGACTGAATCGCTTAGTCCTGTCGCCACATGAACTGTGAGTTAGTGACGGCTGCATATTTCAAGTTGTACTCTTCTTGAAATGAAGGTGGCCAAGCTTGCCAGACCGCACCAACGGAGAGGAGCGTTACTGGCGAATGGCAGCACGTGGCTTTCATGTATGACATGGAGCAGAGCCTTGGCGGGTGAGCTGCAGTCCAGCAGACTGAGGTAGCCTGGCTCACGGAATCTGAGCTAGCCCCGGCCAGCCTAGGAATGAGACAAGGATCTATCTCAATGCTCTTGAGGTCAAGGCTTGTAGCTTTGCGTGGCTTGGGCTGGTCCAGAGATGCGTGAGGTTTTTGTGTGCATGCACACAGCCCTTGAAGCAGAGAATAGGGACACATGTTAGTGGATGAGGCCCATGGGCTCTTGACAGGGTGCCAATAAGCTATTCCACGATTCAAGCGCCCGGTCAGAAAGGTTGGCAGCTACCAGTAGCCGAGGTCTGCATTCTCACCGGACGATGCTGCCAAATTTGCAATTGGTGCTTACAAATCTGCGAGCAAGTGGACAGGAGCCATGAAGGACTGAGTGCCGTGTGTTACCGCTTGGACGGCTCCGTTCCAGGTATTGTCAACATTCGTCAACGGCCCCCAACTTGTCAGGAAAGTGCGGTGTACTCTCAGACTCTGAGTTCACCACTCATCGGCCGTTTGGCTGGCGATCTAGCACTACCCAAGGCAGAGTGGTGGGGTCTGAGGGTGATAGCGGCATATCGGTATTGTTATTTTGCCCGTGCATTATTTCTGAATCTGCTTGCGGCAGCCTTGCTAGGCAATGGTGTGGTATTCGCACGAAGACAGCTGGAATCGGAAGAGCTTCGTCGAAGCCGTAAGCTTTTGTGCGAAGCGCAAAATGAAGTGACTTACCTGAGATTGGGACGTCTCGGACTGTTTTGAGCGGTCCACGCAGTGTGGCAACCCTGAGCAAGAGGTAGCGTGTTTCTCTGAGGCTGGCACGCTTTGATGACTACTGCAAGCCCAACAGCGATGGGGTCTTCACCGTGAGCCCGCGTGTGGCCCCAGGTGACCAGTGGGTGCCCTACGCCGGTCCGGAGCTCAGATTCGCTCTGATGGAGGTGTGGGATGATGCTGTGGCTTAGGAAGTCTTCGGCATGTGCTTGGAGCCAAGGTGCGCAGGAGAATTCCTGGGTGCAAATTGGAAATGGGGCCAGCACGAAGAGCCCAGTTGAGCCTTGCAAGACTTACGAGCAGCAATTTGGTGGCAAGCCTGACTGGGGAATGGATGGCAAGGCCTACCGATACAAGTCCTTCCTTGCATGCAAAGCTTCATACGGATTCATCCCATATTCTGCTGACAGGGGACAGGGCAAGTGCGAGAAAGGTGAAGCCATTCCGCATGACAACGCTGCGAAAACGGAATACTCCTGCAAGATGCACTGCGTCAAGGAAGCCAGTTGTGCTTTTGCAAGTTGGACTGCTACGGAGCAAGATGGAACGTGTGCGCTATTTTCCACCTGTGACTCCTGGGCTCCTTCTTCAGTGTCCACCACGTGGATCAAGAAGCCACTGCGCTGAGCGTTTGCTTTGCCTTCACATCCTTCACATCTGCCTTCCACCCGCTTGAGAAGAGCAGCCTCGCAGCATCGGCATCTCAAGGAGCTCACACGGCTGTCAGCCACAGAGCAACGGTCGTGGACGATTTGAAGCTGTGTATGCGCACTCCAAGCACGCTGCCCTCTGACAGATGTCTCATACTCCAAGCGACTTTGCAGAAAAAGTGTGCGAAAGAAAAACAGGGGCATCTCTTGCTTTCCTTGTGCCAAGACTTGTCACATTGGCCGCCATCCGGGCAAGTATAGCGCATGTAGACACAGGTTTTGCGCTTGCTCTTCAGCATGCTCGCTAGCAGAGGCGCTTCTGGTTCTAAGCTCCATACCGCGCAGTGGCCACGAACCTGAGGCTGGGACGTGCACCAACGGATACCAACTGACGCTTCAAAGCTTCTACACGAAAGTGCGCGCTGCTCTATAGGACGACTAGCGAGGTCGTCTCCCGGGACCAAAGCTCGGCGCTGAAGGGATTCTTCTGCGAACGGCTCTAGGTGATTCTATGTGATTGTAGTTGTGCATTTGTGCATTTCTGCATCACGGAACTGTCGCATCTTGCCTCATTGAGAGATGCCCAGGCAGCCCCGGAGGCCAAGAGAGGTGCACGCATTTGTACATACAGCATACTGGCAGCTTCAATCTGTGCCCTTGTGGCATCGTCGGAGCATGGACGCGTGCTGCTGCGAACATCTTGGCCCTGTCTGGTTTGCAAGTGCCACCGTGCCGAATGGACTTGCGCAGCATTAATTCGTCGGAGCCATGACCGCAGAAAGATGTGGCTCGAACCGAACCCATCATATTTGCACACACTTCACAGGCAGCCTTGCAGCAGCTTCATCGAAACTCGACCAGCACGACAACACACCACACTGTCCAGTTTCCTCACCATCTTCGTAGTACTGCGCAGTTGCCTCAGGCAGGGATACAAAGTGTTCCCGTGCAATGTGCAGTTCGCAGTTTGAGGGTGCAAGACCGCTGGCGCATGACCGAGGTACCTGATAAGACTCTCGCCATGGCAACGTTGTGGGAGCAGGGTGCAGCCGACAGACAGGCCTGGCCCGCAAGCTCAGGGTCCGACTCGGAAGTCCGGAAGTCCGGAAGGCTTGAGTTTGTGAGAGGTTGACAAGGACATGAGCAGGGTGACAAAGGGGGGCTCTCATGTTTTCCGCTCCTGGCACCTGCCGCGGCCGGCTCTCCGGTAAATGCAGCACATCGCACGCTAAACTCATGATGATAATGCTGCAGCTTAATGCAATGCAAAGCATTGCTGCTGTTTCGTATGAGTTGAACATGGGAATGCGCAGTCGGGCAGCGCCGCAGCGCATGTCGACAAGTTAACATTGCGAGCCATGGGTCACCACAGGGTCCCGCATAGCATCGCAGAAAGAATTTTACACTCCAACAGCGTCAAACATTCTGGTGTGGCGTTGCCTTTTTTGCGTACATGAAGTTGAAAGTGCTTTTGTACATGCATCATCAATGACAGTTCAAAGGACAAGAATGTTTCAATTTCATCTACAACCTCTTTGTCGTGCGCACTTGTAATTTGTAAGCGTTTGCAGTAGCAGTTTCCAGAAGCTGAACTGATGCAGATACAATCGCGCGGACGCACGAATACCAGGTTTTTTTTCTAGAACCGCCAGCTTGCCCCCTTGCAGATTGGCTTAAGGGCACGCATGTGGGCTTAAACGGCATGCGCTGCACCAGCACAGGAAGACTCACAAGTTCCCTCATGATGCCTGCCAGGGCGAGTGCGATTGAATTGAGTGCCCTCACAGTCTAATTAAGCGCATGATTCCTGGTAGCTTTCCTTAGCCTCAGCTTGCCTTTCAAGCGACATGAGGTAGACCATTTATCAATGGCAACTTTCCTTGGAAGTGTGCAGGTGGTGATCGATGCTGGCGCCGCCATTCGACTAAAGCACCTTGGTTCAAGCAGTTGATGCGTTGACAGCAGCTGCCCCCACCTCGCCACAACCTCATCCTCTGGGTGCGAGTTTGTACGCGGAGGCGCTTGGAGCGTTTCGGTGGCGAGCTCTTCACAACCAGCGGAGTTTACGCAGAGGTGGGTTGGACTGGTGGATGCTTGTGGACTTTGCCCGGGTGACCCCCAAAGGATGGAAAGGTTCATAAGTTTCTTTCTCATTTTCTTCTTCAACGGTTCCTCTGTTGTCGTAAGGGTCAGCGGCAGACTGTCCTTCTGTTGGAGGTGCGAGACGAGCATGCCAGAGCTCTTCTGCAGACGCTGCCAGTTGAATTGAAGGCACTCGGGAGCCAGACTCGCACCTATGAATATAGATGAACAAAATATGTTCATTAAGTATTGTGTCCTTTATGATTGCTATTATCTAGTGACAGAAACAGTCTTCTTCTACTTCCTCTTCGTCCCATTGTTAATCTTTATGCACTTTTGTGCGCTACGACACGCCTTCTGGGTGCCTCCTGTGCATCAAGTGTCAGGTCCTGGAGCCTCGACCAGAGGACCCAAGCACTGACGTGGCCCCTTTGTTTCGTGAAGCGTCTGCGAAGCGCCTGCGAAGCGTCCTCTCGAGCTGACCCCCCACGCATAAGTGAACCTCCCAACCTGACTTCTTGGTAAAGGCTTGGTTGCATATCAATGCCATCTTGCGTGCTTGACTCTTGCCGCCGCCACGTCTCTCGCAGTGAATCCCACGTTTCCGCTTTCATGCTCCTGAAGCACTGTTTCGAGGAGCAGTGCAAGCATGCACATGCAGTCAGCAGGAGCTGTGCCGCACGGCCACGCACGGCCACGCCCAGTTCCGCCCAGTGTGTACCAAAATCAGAGAAGAACTGCGAGTCAGAGCCATGGCTCACCTCCCTGCTGTTGCAGGCAGAACTCTGGATGTATAAAGCAAAAGGGATAGTAGGGGCGTGCAGTTAAAGGGTGGCATTTAGGGCCTTTTCCGATATATTGATCGCCGACGGTTGCCGAAAGCGTCCAGTGTCTTCCTGTCTGCAGCATCTTTGGCTTTAGTTGCAGTTGCAACGACATGATGTGTTTTGCCGTACCAAACAAACCGTGGGAGACCTCTGCATGGACCACATAGGCACTGTTCGCAAGTGACCGCTAGTGTAGCAGTGTACCAGCCATGGGATCCGAACAGTCGATGCCCGTGGCTACCTTCAGCTTGGGAGACAGTCCTGTTCAGCTCCATAGCTGAATCGTGTATCGGCCAGAAGGGTTCTGCAGGGTTCTGTAGGGTGGGGCACGTTGTGGGAGATAAGGCTGGCCGCCACAGTGCTGTTCCACGTTCCTTCCGCCGCCAAGCTGCGAGGGTCGGTGGGGTGCTCAGCGGAAGCAGACGGGCGCTTTCTTTGCTCTGGGTTCTTCTAGAACGCCAAGATAGCAAAGCTTACAAAGCATACTTTTTGTTATCTTGGTTGCTCTCTGTAGCATGCCCAAGGAGCCTCTGGATGCCTACCATACC
Source organism: Symbiodinium natans (assembly GCA_905221605.1). Lineage (NCBI taxonomy): Eukaryota > Dinophyceae > Suessiales > Symbiodiniaceae > Symbiodinium > Symbiodinium natans. Next base: position 396,360 of record CAJNDS010002253.1, read on the forward strand.
TCCATCGTTGTTGGTCAGGCTTGGATCCGCTTTTGCTGAGTTGGGATTGGCATCGCCTCTAACAGAAGCGTCACGGGCGCATCTGTTCATCTGTTCATTCTGGGCTCCAGCTGGGTGATCTGAGTGCCAGGTGGAATATTCGTTCAGTGGACAGGGCATCCGAGCACCCAGGCAGCACGCAGGCTTGATGTGGCTTGATGATTTTACTCGGCCGCTTTCCCTGCAGGCCCTGGCGCACCCCTAGCTAGCAATGTCGCAGAAGGCAGTCACTCAGGTTTTTTGGGAGATATGAGGTTTTCATAGCTTCGCAGTATACTGAGCATACTGAGCAAATTTCCATACCCGCTTTTGGTGGCCTCTGCTGGGCAGCTCCGAGCCCACACGGAGGCATGTGACAAGTGTGGCGATTGGAGCAGGCAACCGTTCTTTCTGTTTGTGTTCTCTCCTTTATGGGTTTCTGGCGTCGGCAACGAGAGCGGAAGCTCCTTAAAGAACGGTCCTGAACAGAACGCTTCGAAAACTCACTAGAACCCGAAACAGCCCTGGACCCTAAGCCATGCCGGAGCGCCAAGGAAACGAAGCCACTGGTTTCCCATTCCATGCTTAAGCGGGAAACTGAGGTGCAGCTTGGCTCAAGTAATCACTCTCGTCAGAGAACATTGCTTTCCCTTGCGCAGCTTGAGTTGAGCTTCGTGAACAGCCTTCGACAGCAGTCAAGTTCATGGGCACGCAAGTTCAGGAAAATCGTCGGCTACACGCCGTATTCCGGCTACCAGGCCCGGCGGGAAAGTTTTGGCCGCCATCTTGTTTCGGTGTTGAATGTGTTCAATGTTTGGGCCGTCGAATCCCTCCACATGTGCTGTATTCGGTCTGACTGTACGTGAGCTCTCTATTGTGCCCCAGATGGTGATGTTGCTGAACCAGTTCTTCCCACCAGCAACTTACGCATCTTGCACAGCATCAGTCCTTGCTCTTTTTTTCCATCGGGATGAGTGAGTCATCCGGAGCTTGGCACTGTGCGGAGAAGGATCGTCTGAGGATCTTCTGTGCAAGAATTGCAACAGCTTCTCCGACTGCGCAAGGCCCTGAGCTTGCAGGTGCGAATCATATCCACCTGCGAACTGATGCTTACCACTGCCTGGTAGCACAAATGCATGGGAACATGTCGCATGGGTAAGTGCCGCAGCGAACAACCAAATTTTTGTTGCTGCTAGTCGGGCAGAGATTGAAGGTGTCGCGGAGGAGCCAAGCCCCGACGACCAAAATGATGCCTCACCTTTGATTTTCAATCACCCTTGATAAGGTGTGAGGGTATGCCATGATTCCGTTTTGCAGTGCCTGCGGCAGGGCAGCACATTCCAAGGCCTTGTTCTTCCTCCTCGGCCAGCGGCTGGAGGAACGCGAGTGGTTCTTACATGTTGGGTCCTGGCAGTTGGTACTTTCCTGGCTGTTATCCTTCGGCAGGCCAAGTACAGCAGGATGGAGAAGTACGGAAAGACTGGGCAGAACCTTGGTTCCATGAATCCATATGTTGGAAGGTCCACAGAGCCCAGCCCTTTTGCCGTCCAACATGAAGAGGAAGCCAGGCTATACTTATAAACACACAGCCATGTTTCTAAACGCTCCCCGAAACCGAGAGAACCCAAAGAATGCCCTAAAGTGTGCGGCGCAAAAAACAATCCAAAGCAGTAACAACTCTGGAGGGTGCGAAGCAGAGATGTCATGAAACATTCCAAAATATTGCAAAGCAGCAAAAGCCCTGAAAAGCTCTGAAAAGTGTGGTATGTGTTTACCGTGAGGGAGACCGGCCTTGCTTCCAAAAGCCACTGCTGATGCACTTGCCGTTCTTGAGCACGTCGTCATCCTGAGTGCCAGTCAGTGCACAGGCAGCAGACAGGGAGTCCTGTCCCAGCAGGAATGTCATAGGATCAGTTCCTTCAGATCCGTTCTGTCGAATGACTCCACATGACCCGAAGGCCGAAATTCCCAAGTACAGCTGTGGGGAGCCGACGTTGCCCGCGTCATGTATTCACATTCGGCCATCCCGGCAGGCCCCTCCGGGGGATTATGTGTGTACACGAAGGAAGGATGGAATGAAGAATGGATGGACGGAAAAAAAGCCTGAGAAGAAGAAGAAGAAGAAGAAGAAGAAGAAGAAGAAGAAGAAGAAGAAGAAGAAGAAGAAGAGGCAGAGGAAGAGGAAGAGGAAGAGGAAGAGGAAGAGGAAGAGGAAGAGGAAGAGGAAGAGGAAGAGGAAGAGGAAGAGGAAGAGGAAGAGGAAGAGGAAGAGGAAGAGGAAGAGGAAGAGGAAGAGTAAGAATCAGGATGAGAGAAGAAGACAAATTCGAACAACAAGAAATTTGAAAATGAAAAGTGAGAAGAAAAAACCAAAATAGTAAGAGGCGAAAGAGAGAGACAAAGAACACAGAAGGAGAGGTGAGAGCTAGAGAAACTTTCGCTAGGAGAAGCCATAGGGGATTTGAGAGGACTTCGGGGTTCCAAGTAACAGGGGGATTAGATAGTTTGCGACAGGCAGGGAGGGGTGCAACCGCACACCAGCACCCGTGAATCCGAGTGAAGCCTTCCGAAACGGGGCATCACTAGCGCAGGTGACCGCCCATTCACTAAGGGGGAAGGTGGGGACGATGAGCTTGGTGGGGCATTCAGAAGGATTGCGCACTTTGTAGCACGAGGCACTGGAGAGTTCATTGTTGAAACTGACCGAACTCCTGCACTCGTGCGGCAACTCGCCCGAAGTTTTGGCTGTTTGGCCTCACGGACTTCCCCATAATAGCAAACTGGAAAACAGCGACAGAGACGGAGAGCTGCGCGTGCGCAGGGCTTCCGCACCAAGCCCCAAGCACAGGCAAAACTTGGCAAAACAAAAGCAAGAACACAAAGCACAGAGAGGCAAGCCAGGACTCCGTACCAGCGTACCACTTGCTACATATGCCTCTACCAGAACAACACTGTTCAACCTGTGCGTGAACGTAGCCACCTGTTCCACTGCCCTGCCACTGCTGCTCTACCTTGTTATTTCCCAATTGCAAAAGCAGTTACGCGTGAGCCAGCAGCCAACTGAATCCATGGAACTGGCATCCTTCCAGTAAAAACATATTCCGAACTAGTCAGGGACACTGCGGCTCAGGAAGCGGATTGGCCTCATGTCTGGCCTCAGGCTGCTAGGCGTCGGCACGTGGCATGCTGTTCAGATGTCTGCACAGCGGAGTTGGTTAAAGTTGTAAAGCCTTTTTGGACTTGGCGAGGCGCCTATTTTGAAAGCAGCTGGTTTCGAGAGCTGTTTGTTGGACCTTGATCCATTGCCATTGGCACGGTGCACGTGCAGGCATGAACTACCATCCAAATCCTAACTCACAGAACTTCCAGGCTGGGACCAAAGCAACGCAACAAGCTAGGGATACCAGAGTTCTCATTAGGGTTTGGGGCACTGCATTGCCCCGGTGCTGAACAGGTGGAGCAAGTCATCGACAGGGTCAAAGCCTACAAGGGACCCGGGCGCCAGGCGACCCGCATCTCACGAAGCAGTCTCAGGTGGTCTTGAATTTTGTGAAGTCTTTGGGCTTTCGCAAAAACTCCATGGCAGGACATACATGATGGCAAATCGCCCACGGACCCCTGTTGCTGCCACCTTTTCTTCTGAGTTTTGGCCGAGCAACTGCTTCATCGTTGGAGATGTGCTGTCTGGCAGGGTTTTCTCATAATTTAGTTTCGGCATCTTCATTTTGATGGGAGAGAGTGTGTCGTGACGACATGCAGTCCCACGTCTACACGTGGAACACGTGAAAGCGTTTGCCTGTGTAGATTTTGTGCAAATTGGACATGAGTGGTCGTAGTTGCCCACGCACAGGGCATGTCAGTCGCTTAGCTGTGAGAGTGTTTCACGGGTTCGAGCCACTGGGAGTGTGCACATATCTATCATATGTGCGCTGACGTCTTGTTGGCCTGTCAAAGGCAGGTGCACTGTGGACTCGTTTGCCAAGCTTGGGCTCGTCGCGTGAAACAAAGGGTCACGGCTGCTCTGATGCTTTTACATCATGTCTAGGGCTGCGCTGTCATCCCTTTTTGTAGGGCAAGCTTCTGGGGATTCAGGGCTACACAACCCTGGCCCCCCCCCCCCCCCCCCCGCATTCCATTCCACCCCAAGAAACAGCCTCATGCAAACCCTGAACCCTGTACCCTTCAGAACCTAAACCCTCAATTTTTGACACTTAAAAACCCTAAGCAGAAGTTTTAACAACTCTAGAAAAGGCACAAGACAACCGTGAATGTTCAAATTTTCGAGTCTAAAGACTTCAAACCTCAAGCCCGACACCGGTCGGCCACCCCTCTCACGTCTGTTGGGTGAGCGTTCAGCGAGACCATGGCAGGCTTTGCTGGGCTGCGCACCCCCTTCCCACCCCATCCAAGTCCAGACGCCTCCACTTGAAGTCCATGTGCGGGCTCCCTGTATTCTGATAGGCCCCCAATCCGAAGTCCACTTGGCAGGGCGGTGCTTGAGTCCGGATTCGCCTTCCCGCTGTTCCCCAGTCCACTTAAGGGCCCCGGGCCTGCATCATCAGTTTAACAACAAGTCGTGAGACAGGCCCTTCGACCTAGAACACCCCGGTGGAGACTCTGAAGAACTTGTTACTCTAATGCGATTTTGGACCTGGTGTCTGTTCGATGACAAGGCCCTTCGGCCTAGAGTTGCCCCATCCGCATCCGGAAACCTTAAACTTAATTTTCAGAAACTTGTTACTCTGACAGGCACACCCGACGGAAAGCCAGCAAGTTGTTATTCGGAGGCAGTTACATGCGAAATGCTTGTCCTGTCGATCTATACATAGCAGTACGGTCCGTAAACCTAGTTTCCATAAAATTTTGGTATTCGGATACGATTTAGATCCGAACATCTTCAACGACAAAGGCTCATGGGAATTTGGTTTTGCTTTGTGACTGGCGCTGGTTTGGGTTCGTGTTGAGTCGTGTTTGGGTGGTCTTGGGGTGGGCAGGGCATGTTTGCATACAACTGCGCGCTTCCAGCGTGCCTAGTGCCTAGACCCTAACTGAAAAAAACCCTAAAGCCTTACCCAGAACCCCACAACCACACCTCGAAGGGGCATGCCAGGGGGGGGGGGGGGTGCACCTTGATCGTGTGTGCTCTATATTTCCGAAGTTGAAGGTTGCCTGGTCCCACCATAAACCCTGATTGTAGAGTTGTGGCGTTTTTGGCCCTGGAGATGTCAGGATGCGCACTGACCGTCACTGACTTCCGGCGTGGGCTGCTACCTCGGAAGATGCGAAGCGTTGCCCTTTTTGTGTTTTGCACAGGCGTTGCAGTTGCGCAGAAGCGAATTCGCCAAAGCAGCAGTGGGTCTAAGCCCCGCATGTGAGGATCCACCCTGGCAATCGGCCAGCTTGCTTGTGTACAGCTTGCAAGATTTGGGTTTCAACAGCCATTCGGTCATGGTGGTCTGTGGGTTTTGAAGGTACCGTTCGCTGGCCGCCCTTGAAATCCAGTTTAATTCAACTGCCTCTGGCACGTCTCTTGCCGGACAGGCTGTTGATCCCCGGGTGCCTGGTTGTTTTCTTGGTTGCTGTTTGGGCTTTCATGGGGCAGCACACCTTGTGCAGCAACAGCTCGCGCGACCAAAAAAAAGCTCCCACTCAACCACTTGGCATGATCTCGAACTTGGGGATGCCGATTCGAAGCTCGACTCCGCTATCGGCAACACTTTGCAGTGTTGCAGGACATAGCCTTTGCAAAGCAGTTTGCGAAGGCGATGGGTTGGGAAAGGGTTGATGTCAAGAATGTTGAAGGTTGGCAGTCTGCAAGGCCACCGGGGACTTTGGCTTTCTGTCCACAAATGACATCGACTTGATCGTGCGGAGCTGAGGGACACGTGCAACGCTGCGGTTTCGCCTCAACGCATCAACTCGACTCGTACCTGGAACTGAGGCACTCACGGTACGGCTTCATCGCGAGGTGTGCTTTTGTGATTTCTGACACGACGCTGCACGGTGGACCTCCCTCTTTTTTTTTGTCGCAGGCAAACATCATGCCCCTCAAAGAGCGACCAGCCGCGCTGGAGACGTGCAGTGTAGGCCGGAGCCGGAATGTGCTTCAAGAGTAGTGATTCCTGATCCTTGCCTTGGAGGACGGTCTATTCAATTCGACTGGGGTCCACAGCGTGCCTCAGCAAAGACCGCCTCCGATACAGGCAGGCGGAGGGCTCAGGGATTTTTCAACAAGTAATTAGGCTTTACTTATCGGTTGAAGTGGCGCAGAACCGCAAAACACTTGCGTGGAATCAACCAGCCCAACGATGGAAAGCATCCTGTAGTACCGTTTCGTAACTGATTATTTAGGAAGACGCCGCCACACTTCTTCTACCAGTGCGCATGCGCCGCTCTTGCCCGATGCAGGCAGTGTGTCCGGGCATGCGGTAGCAGAGGAAGCCATTGCTGAAGGCCGCGACATGGACTTGTTAAGTTCTCAAATGTCTTCAACGATGTTCAACTGAAAGCGTCTGAGATGATGGTTGGGCTGTGGCATCTCGTGGTCGCACCCGGGCATCCTTGGCATGTTTTGCGTTCTTTGCATCCTTTGCGCCTCTCTTCCGGGTTCCAGGGGAAGGCAAAAGCTCCAAACGATGGGCGAAGGGAGAATCTCTCCAAGTCTCCGGAGGACCTCGGACATCCTCGGACCTCGTCTTTGCATCTGCGGCTGTCAGATTCCGTGAGGAAGCGACTGTCGAAGTTGCAGACCCGTGCCTTAGCAATTCACCGCCTCGAGCCCAGTTGCCCAGTTGGTGCTGCTCAACAGACGTACCTGTGCTGCATCTGCGGCATCTGCGTGTGGGGCTTGAGGACAGCACCAGCGGAAGCTGACGCTCAAGGTGGCAAAGACGCCCTGCCTTCCGAGCGGCTCTGATGCAACATGATGCAACAGTTGCTGGCAGGGGTGCCAACGAGATGTGGCGAAACATCTAAGATTTAAGATGCACTGATGGGCCACACCTGACGACCCGATGCTTCGTCGATCCACTTGGCCTATCTGCGCAGAAGTCCCACCTGTGTAAAAGTCTGCTTCAAGCACTGGCCGGGGTTCAAGTACTGCGATTCAGGCACTCGCGATTCAAGCCCAAGAGCGGTTCAAGCACTGGCGTTTCAAGCGCGAGTCCTGATTCGAGAGCTCGCGGCTCAAGCGCTGCTGATTCAAACACGCACGATTCGAGCACAAAAACTGAGCCTGAACTAAGCACAATTTTTTTGCCTTCCCTAACACCCAAGCTAATCTCTGGGCTTCAAAGGTCAGGGTTTTCAGGACTGAGGGTGTTTATGGCTTGGGGGTTTAGGAATCTTGGTTTTACCAGGGGTTGTAGGCAGGGGGTTTTGGGCGTGCGTCAGGCTTTTGAGGGCTGAGGGTTTTTCATGGTCAAGGGTTTGAGGCTTTTGGGGCCTCATGGTGTCTGGGGGGTTCAGGGTTGGGGGGTTGTTTAGGGTTTAGGGTTTAGGGCTTGTTTAAGGGTTCTTTTCAGGGCCGAGGGAGTTTGCGGCTCACAGCGGGGGCTTCAGGGTTGGGCTTAGGGTTCTTGGGGGTTTACGGGCTTTAGGCCTGAGGCGTCTCATGGTCGAGTCTATTTTGCTTTGGGGCTTTTGGGCTTTTGGGCTCTTTAGGGTTTTTTCGGGTTTTGGGGTTTAGGGTTAGTGGTTTCGGGTTTAGGGTTTTAGCCACCCACCCCCAGGTAACATCTTGACTTTGTTAGGGTTTTCGTTCATGGCTTGGAGGGTTTAGGGTTGAGTTCTTTCTGCCTCGACCCTGGCCAGGGTTTAGGGTTCTTAGGGTTTGGATTGCTTGGGCTTGAAGGTTCAAAAGCCTCTGAATAAGGGTTTTTGACAACGGTTTTTGCACCAGGGGCGTTTCTGGGCAGGGTTTGAAGGGTTCTGAGGGTTTTGTTCTCAGGAAGCTTTAGAGTGTTTAGGGTTGAGGTTTTGTAGGAAATGTCACTTTAAGAGTTGCATAATCTTGTGCGTGCGAGCACAAAGCGCAACATCCACTGTGTGCAAATCCCGCCGGGCAAGTGCGTGAATCGGGTTGTGAGCGAATGGGTCGCTCCCTACCGGCCCACTTGATGAGGACCAGCTGAGCTGGAATGTGATCCTGTGGCGAGTCTTTTGAACACTAGAGAGTACGCCCTCCTCGTCCTCCTCCTCCTCCTCCTCCTCCCTCTTCTCCTCCCATATTCACAACGTGGTCTTCTTCGGCTTGAATAGCTCAAGCTGAGCTGAAGCGCACATGGACGGCTAGATATTTTCTTTGCGTGTCTCAAAATCAACGGAAGGCTGCAAACGCCTTTCGCTCACTCCTGGTCCTAGATAGAGAGTATTAGCCCCAGTGTGCTTCCCAATGCTTCTGCTTCATTCAGTCCTCTTGGCAGGTGTTGTGTTCGCTGCCATGGATGGCAGACCGCTTTCTGTAGGGTCTTTCGTTTCGCGTAAGATTGCGCCTGGTTGTATTCCATCACTGGCCAGACTGAACCTAGACCCGAGAAATATGTTCAGGGATCCAATGGGCCTAGTGACCTAGTGGCATCTGAGGCATGAAGCTGATGAAGCTCAAAAGCCACAGGCTGGCTGCTCTTGCCCACTTGGAGTGAACGGGACTTTTAAATCTTGCAGCTCGTCAGGATCCTGGTGAGCCTGAGGCGGAGGAGGAGCAGCTCTGTGCAGCTTAACACTACTTACACGTGTTGTGGCGATGCTGTGAGGACGCGGAGCTGAGTGAAGATGGAAGTAGTGCCGGCGAGTGGGTCACGGAGGAGACTGAACAGTCCGATTGATTGGATTAGCTGAGGTGAGCGCAACTGTAGTCTGCTTTGGGAGTGTGGCGCAGCCTATTCAGTCTTACTGGCAGGAGAACATGCACAGATTTGGGATTGGTGACTTGCCCTCAGCAGTCTGATGGTATCTATGTATCAATGCATCAGTGACTGCTGTGTTCCTTGGTATCACGTTTGCGAATTGCCAAGATTCAGCCCAAAGCCGACCTGCGGGTCACTTGTGCAACGGCGGACTACTCCGTGCAGAATGTGCCCTACTGCGAGCATGAGACGAATGCAGCGTAAGCCCATTTTAGATTAGGACAGGTAAGTGCCAGGGACATGGGTGGACAAGGCAGGATTGTCACTGCAAGTGTGCCTGTACAACTAAGATGAACATGTCCGTTGTTTCGGATCTGATTCTCTGGGCTGTGTAATGCCCACAGGCACCGCAGTAGCTTGTCAGCCACCCTCGTGCTGCCACATGGTGGGCATGCGCAGCATCCCTTGCGCCGAGTTCGAGACTTGCACACAGCCCACGATGGCCTCTGGCTGCAGCCTACGGCAGACTGCGTATGCCAAGCCACTTGGTGCTGCTGACTGGATACATTGGCCTTCAAGTTTCTGGCCGGTCTGTAGACCTGGGTGACGGGCTTCTACACTGCTGGCACGCAGGCAAGCTGCACGCTCCGACAGGTAGACGTCCTTTTCCCTGGTTCCTGCAACTCTCCACTTGTTGTGTAGCACTATTCATGTGCGTTAGGACAAGCATGCGACGAACGACGCAGCTGTTCGTCGCAAGCCGCCCACTTTTAGCTGCCTTTGTGTGTAGACCCTCGTCGCCATGTCTTCACACAACGTCGACATCGCCGTCCTCGCCGAGATCCTGGAGGAGGTCCTCCGCGACGACTCCTCGGCGTTGGACTTGGTGTCGGCGCTGCCGCTGCCTTGTCGCGAGCGCATCGTCGCGGCGCACGCGACCCTCGTCTTCCAGACGAGGTCCAGGCCCCTCCCGCCGCACCTCGTCGCAGCTTACCTACGCGACCTGGGAGGGGCCGAGGCGGCGGCAGTGACCCAGCGGCAGGCGACGACGAACAGCTCATCTTCTTCCTCGACGTCGGCGATGGCCAAGGTGGCTTCGGCGATGGCGCCCTCCTCTTTCCCTGCCAAGGCGCCGCCGCCACCACTGCCGACGCTCGTTTCGGCGGCGACCACCCCAACGACGGCGCCGGGCCCGGTGCCTTCCGTGGCTGGCGACGCCCCTTCCGTCGTTGAGCCTGAACCGGAGGGCCCGGCGGATCTCCCGCCGGTTGGCCAGCCGGTCTCCTATGGCCCGCCATCGTCGTCGACGGGTGGCAGGCCTTTCATCCCGGCGGCCTTGGACGACGACTCCGAGGAGGTCGTCGCCCCCACCGTCGCCATGGTCGCGCCGATCTCCGACTTCGACGACGACCTGCCGACCGCGGTGATTCCCGGCGACCTCCCGACGACCCAGATCACCAACGTCGCGCCGAACACCGTGGAGCCCGTCGTCGTCGCCACGGAGCCGATCCCCGACGCCCCCAACGACACGATCACCACGGCGCCGGGTGCGGCGGCGGACCCGACGCCGGCCCAGGCGAAGCCGTCGCCATACAAGTCGCCGCCTCTGCCGCCACCTCCGGCGGCAGCCTCCTTCCCCAACGCGGCGGAGGCGGCCCTTCGGCGGCGGAGTGGCTGCAGCATCGGCGCGTCGAGCTGGGCCAGGAGAGCTTCGCCACGGTGCCCAGGGCGGCACGGGCCGGCGACGCCTGCCCGCCGGCTACGACGCCGGCACGCCTGGAGGAAATCCAGCGCCAGATCGACGCCGAGTTGGCGTCCGATCCCTCCATGGCGCCGCGGCCGAAGAAGGCGCCGCCGCAACTGCCGTCGAAGGCGGCGCCCTCCGTTTTCCCCGCCGCCAAGGCGCCGCCGCCGCCGCTGCCGCCCCAGGACGCCGAGCTGGACAGGCTCCACGTCGCGGCGCTCCAGGAAACCCGGGACAACGCCCGGGCGGCGGCGAGACTGGAGGCCGCCGTCGCCGCCAACGGCGAGGAGTACGTCGCCTACAAGGCCCGGGTGGAGCGTCGCGGCGCCAGGGCGGAGCATCTCCCGCCGCCCTCGTCGGACCTGGCGCAGCTTCTGGTCCCGACGTACGGCGACCTCATTCGGCGGGAGGAGGCCACCGCCGACGGCGCCGTCATGCCCAGGGCGGCGGAGGCGCCCTATTGGGTCCTCACGGCGCTGCCGTCGGGCGTCTGGGGCGGCCGCATACCCGGCGAGCACGCAACGGCGGGGCGCTTCATCGTCGGGTTGGTGCGCCCACCGGTGCTCCAACCCGGCGTGCCGCCTCGGCGATGAGCCCGCCGGTCGGTGCGCCCCATCGTCTTGGGGCGAGAGGACCGACATTCGCCGCATTTTTGCGCCGAGTGCCACCACCCTCGGCACCAGCGGCATCGGCGCGAATTCGAAGCACGACGCCCCTGAGCGGCGCCACCGCCCCCCGCGAAGCCGGGGGGCCATCTTCCGTCGCCTGCCGCGCTACAGCTTTTCGGCGTGGCGGCGGCTGCACTGACGCGCATTTCTTCGGCGTACCCCTTGGAAAAAAGTTGGGCTCCTCTCATTTCAGTCGTCGCTGCACTCGCGTGCTGTACCCCCCTCCCCCCCTTCTTTTTGCGTTGCCTCTTAACTTGTTCCCTTTGTCTCGGCTCAGTCCCTCGCGGGCAGTCTTCTGGACCTGACTCGATCATGGCGCTCGCCGCCGACGTCGTCGCTGGATCGTTCGGCGAGCTGGCAGCCGCTGTGCAGGCGATTGGTCTGCAGCGCCATCTGCCGACGATCGCCGGCGACATCCAATCGGCGGCCAGCTCGCTCCTCGCTGCCGGCGTCCCGGCGCAGGACATCGAGATCCTGGTCACGATCAGGCCGCCGCAACAGCCGGCCCCGGCACCGGAGCCTTTGGCGGTGCCGGGCCGCCCGGACGTGCCGGTCCGTCGCCGCGAGGCGTCGGCGTCACTCGCGGCGGCGGCGGTGCCGGCGAACAGAAAGAGGGCCCTCGACGCCCTCGACGCCGGCGTTCTGGCGAGCTCCTCCAGGGGGCCGGTGGAGTCCAGGCTGAGGACGTGGCGTCGCCTCGCCGAGGCTTGGGCTAGGGAGCCTTGGCCCATCGACGTGGAGTTGGTCCGCTGCCTGGCGGCCTCCTTCAAAGCCGGCGCATACAGATCGGCGCAGAACTACTTCGACGCCGCTGTGTGGTTTCAGGAGGCTTACCTCCACACGCCGGTGTCGCCACTCGTCAGGAAGGCGATCCGGCGCTATGTCAGGTCGGCGACTAGAGGCCTGCCCGGCGCCAACTTGAAGGACGCCTTCCCGCTCGACGCGGTCGGCGCTGCAGTGGCCCACCTCGATCTCGACGCCTTCTGCTTCGGGACCCCCGCCCACTTCGTCGACGTCCTCATCGTCGCCACCTGGTTCATGCTGCGCGAGATAGAGATAGCGGCGGCGAGGTTGGCCGACCTCCACCTCTCCGAGAGAGAGGTCTGCCTCGCCGTGCCGCTGCACAAGGTGGCACAGGGGGGCCAGAGGGACCTCACGCGGCGCTCACTTCGCTGCGTCTGCGAGGCCCGGGTCCACCCACTTTGCCCCGTCCACGCCGCGGAGAGGCACTGCCGACGGATGAGAAGCGCGGGGCGTGTTCACCCCGACGGCCCTCTCTTCCCCGGCCCCGGCGGCGACGGCTTCTCCAAGAAGGACTTCTTCCAGGCGGCGGCCGGCGTCCTGCTAGTGGCGGGCGTCGAATGCTTCTTCGTCGACACGGCGGGCCGAGGTTTCAGGGGCACTTGGCCCGAGTCGCCGGGGCCACCTTCTTGGCGGCGAGGGGCGTGCCGCTCCCGGTGATCCAGCTCCTGGGGCGCTGGTCATCCTGGGCCATACTTCGGTACACCCAGTCGGCGCCCCTGTCAACGGCGCCGCTCGCACCGGCCCAGGCGCTGGCAGCCGGAGCCGCCCCGGCGCTGCCGGCAGTCGTCGACCTGACCCACGACGAGGAACCGTCGGGCCCTCCAGTCGAGGCGAGCCTGCAGAGGGACGGGGACGCAGCCGCTTCGTTAGCGGCGCCCCCTTCGCCGCAGTCGGACCTACCCGGGATCGTCTTTTTGGAGGCCCCTGACGTGGCGTTGGCGATTCCGCCGGTCGATGAATCGGACACCTTCATCATGCATCGCCGAAACCGGCGCTTGCACCGGCCAGATCCGCACGAGTCCAGTAAGGACCCCCTTCTGTTCAAGGCGAGGTGCGGCTGGCCTTATGGGGTTAGATCCCATTTTCGGATCTCGGCGGAACCGCCGGATCCCAGGCGCTGCAAGCGCTGCTTTAGACCTCCGGCGCATGAGGCGCCATCCCCGACGGAGGAGGTGGAGTCGCCGTCCGCGGACTCCGAGCACTCGTCGTCTCCGGAGTCCAGCAGCGGCTCCGGAGAATCGGACGACTGAGCCAAGGGAAAAGGTGAGTCGCGCCAGCTGGGTCGCCTTCGTCGCTTCTCCTTCCCTTTCTTCCCCCCCCCCCCTTTTTCTCGGCGTGGGCTTGTAAGAACTTGCACCTTGTCGTCGCAGCCCATTTCAGTGACCTCGCCCGTTCGCCGCTGTCTTCTTGTTTGCTGCCATGGCGTCGTCGACGACCGGCGCTGCGGACTATGTGCCGTCATGTTCGACGCACTACCCGCCGCAGCAGCTCGGCGGTGGACCCGACGAGGCCGACATCTTCGGCGAGGCGTTGGCGGCGGAGGGCGGCGAATCTGAGTCGCACTTGGCCAGCGACGCCTGCCCACGTCGCCTGGGGACGCCTCGCCGCCCGCGTCGCCGGCATCCTCACATGTGGCGCCCGCCCCGCCGACACCGGCGCCTGCGGCGGCGATCTCGGCATAGGTGTTATCCACCCGCCGGGGCCGGTCGGCCTGCCTTGGATGCCGTCGGGTCCGCCGCCGCCCACGCCGATCCCTTCGGGGGCGCCGCCGGCTCCCAGCTCGGCCGCCGGGGTGGGCGTGACGCCGACGCCCTTCTCCATCTGGGGCCCGGCGCGGCGCGCCGGCAGGGAGCCTTACCCACCTGGCCCGGCGCTGGGGCGCCGAGGCCCCCGCCGCCGTCGTCGTGGGCGCCGAGGTGGCCGGGTGGGAGGCCGTTCAGCCTGCAACCGGCGTCCGATGTTCGACCCCAGGGCGGCGCTGGTGCAGTTGCGCCAGCCTGGGGTCACGCCGGGGGGGCCTCTCCCGCCGACGTGGGACGCCATCGCCGCCTTGTGGCCGCCGGCATCCCGGCACTGGATCGGCGTCGTCGCCGTCATTGAGAGGACGCCCGGCGGTAGTGTGGTGGGGATCCACAAGTCGTCGCCGTCGTTTGAGCACGACCGACGACGCCTGGCATGTGGCAGGGCGGCCTCGTCGCACGCCGTCAGAGGTCAGTTGACCTTTGTACCGGCGCACGAGCTGCTTTGCCGTGTTTGTTTTCCCTGAGTTTACCTCGGCGCCGCCGCCGGGGAAAAAAGTTCAGTCTGTCGGCGCAGCCTCCTCCTTGCTCCCCCCCTCCGGCCCCTCCTTCTTCCCCCTTGCTCACACTTTGTCACTCGCCGCAGCCCTTTTGGAGTCGCCGATAGCCCGTCGTCGTCGGACCTGTCGGACACATGGCGATCCCGGCGGCCGCCTCCAACCTGATGCCGTTCGACGACCTGGCTCGCCTGGCCGGCGCCGCCCCGCCGGTGCTCGCGTACCTACGAGCTAGGGGCGTCGACAGGACTTCGACGCTGGCGCTCATCGCTGCCACTCAGGAAGACCTGCGGCGCATTCTGTTGCAGCCCTTCGTCGACGGCATCGACGTCGACGGTACACACCACAAGCTCGACGACCAACACAAGGAGGTCGCCGCCGCCATCGTCACACACATGTGGACTGAGGCCCGCCGCCAATGGGAGGCGCACTGCCAGACGCCGCAGCTGCAACCGGCGCCGGCAGCGCAGGCCGGCGCTCCGGCGGCCCCTCCGGCGAGGCCAGACGACAAGCCCCCGAAGTCGTTCTTGGCGTGGGCGACGCAGGTGGAGGCCTACAACAGCCGCCTCCTGGACGGCGCTCGTCGGCGCTTCCCGACGCAGACGCTCCTCGGTGCCGAGGAGGTGTTGGCCAGGATCTGGCACGAACACACGGCGTCGAAAGCATACACGCCGGTGTCGCTCACTGAGATCCTGTCTCGACGCACGTACCAAGCGTCGGGGGAGATCAACCCCCACGCCGTGCGGCGGGCCTCCGGCGCGGCGGAGGAGAAGGAGTGGTCCCCTCGGACCCTCCTAGCGGTCCTGGACGGCGTCGACGCGGTCAGGTGGGCATGGATCTTGGTCGACCTGGGGCCGGAGTCGGCGGTCAACACCTTCATCGACTGGTTCTCGGCGAAGGCGCGCTCCAGGCCCACCATGATCGAGCAGGTCGTCGACTTCTGGTCGGCGATCGGCTGGACGCTGGCGATGGACCTCCGACTCGGCAAGTCCTTCGGCGAGGCGACCAAGGCGATCATGGACGACCACGCCCTCTTCTACGAGGTCATGGCGCGGCCGCCGAAGCAGCCGCCTCGTCGCCCCAACCCCGACCACGCCGCGGCCGCCGAGACGGCGGACGACGCGGAGCAGCCGACCAAGGGGGCTGGCCGACGACGAGGGGGAAGGAGCAGGAAGCCCAAGGGACGTGGTCGTGGGTCCACCCCCCCGCCGCGCGCCCCCGCCCACAGCGCAGGCAGGCCGAGGACGCCTGGTCTTCCTGGAACGACGATCGTCGAGCTGGCTCCTCCGGCCAACGCCGCGACGACTGGGCTCCTGGAGCTCATGGTCCAACACCGGCGGCCAGCAGTGGGGCAGAGAGGCGCAGGAGTCCCAGCCCAAGAAGGGCTCCGGCGCCAAGCGCTAGGGACAGCGCGGGGCCTCGCCTGTCGCCCAGGGGGGCGAGGTACCCGACCCGCCGCCGAAGAGGATTAAGCTCTTGCACCGGCGCCCCCCCGGCCAGGGTATCATCGTCCTGTCGGCGTTCGACGGGGTGGGGGCCGCCCCCTGGCTCGTGTCGAAGGAGTTCGGCGAGCCCTTGTTGGCGCTGGCCTGGGAGACGGACCCAATCTGCGCCGACCTCTCGGCGCGGCACATGCCCTGGCTCCAACACAGGGGCGATATCACCAGGGACTCGGCGGGCGACGTTGCCAGAGTGGTGCGGCGGGCCGACCCCGAGGCGAAGGCCATAGTCTTGTGGGCGGCCTCGCCGCCTTGCCAAGATTTCTCCCGGGTCGCCGAGGGCCGGGGCCACGACGGCGACCGCGGCGGCCTCTTCTCCGTCGCCCTGGACTTCTACGACGAACTCGTCCAGGAGCTCCACGAGTTCACCGTCGTGTCCCTCTGGGAGAACGTCGTCATGAAGAAGTCTGACGCCGACGTCGTGTCCCAGCGGCTGCAGGTGCAGCCAGTGCTGGCGTGTGGGTCCGACTTCGGCTGGATCTCCAGGCCAAGGCTGTGGTGGGCGACGATCGACTGGTCCAAGTTCACGACGCACCCCCTCTCTGGGGAGGCGCTCCACTGGTCCCTCAAAGAGGGGTGGCGCAAACTCCGCATCGGCGCCCACAGAGCGGCGGAGGAGGACCTCCACGTCGGCCCCCTACCCAATAGACCAGGTTAGACAGATTCCTGACGATTCGATAGACATGCTGCCTACGTGAAAATTCTGTTGATTCGTCAGAACGTGTTTTTGTCGATTCGTCAGAACCAGGTGACACAAATTCAATTGAAATCCAACCCCCGAAAATTGTCGAATTCGTCAGAGGAGTCACGATTTCGACAAAAAAAAGTATGTCGACTGCCCACGTCGCCCAGAGGAAGTTTGGTCGAAGTTTCGTGTAAACTTCCGCTGATGCCGCCGGCAGTTTGATAGAAGTTTCGTCTGCGAAAACGGGATTCCAGAGGAAGTTTGATAGAAGTTTCGGGGGGGTGACAGAGGAAGTTTGATGGAAGTTTGGGCGGGCCATCTGTGGAAGTTTGTGTGCTATTTCCCGAGCAGGATGCTCAGTGTGTGGAAGTTTGATGGAAGTTTGGTGGAAGTTTGCAAGGCATGAGGCGAGGAAGTTTGGTCGAAGTTTGGTGTGGAAGTTTGATGGAAGTTTGATGGAAGTTTGCCGGCCGGAGAGTTGCCGAATTCGACAAATTTTGTCGAATTCGTGAAAACGCAGATTGCCGAATTCGGCAGAAATCCTTCGTTTTCGACAATATTTTTTTGTCGAAAAATCCTCTCGATTCGTTAACTATTTTCTGCCCATGGCTCTGAGAATTCGTCAACCATTTTTGTTGTCGAAATCGTAGAGTTTCGCTTGAATCGGTTGATTTCGGGATACGTCTGAAAATTGTCTAAACTGGTCTATTGGGTACGCTTCGACGACGCCGTCAGGGCCGGCCGTGCACTCCTGCCGTGTGCTACGACGCCGGCGGAGGATGAGAACGGCCGCCCAGCCCCGAAGTCCTGCAGGGGCCGGGTCGCCGACGACGTCAGGGACCGGTGGCTGCGTGATCGGCGCCAGTTCGCGCCTTGGCACTACAGGCGGGAGGCGATGATGGCCGACGAAGCGGGGCACCTCGTCGTCCCACCGCCGACGGTCAAGGAGGCGCTCCACCACTTGCCCAAGGACTACACGGCGGGCCACGACGACAGAGTACGCCACCGCCTCGTCGGGAACGGCTGGCACTGGGGGGTGGCGTCACACCTCCTGTCCATCGTCGTCGTGGCTGCGTCGCTCGGCCAGACTGAGGCGCAGAACCCACCGACGGGGCCGCCGCCGTCGTCGACGCTTCAGTGGCTCCAGACCCTGCGCGGTTCGGCCCTGTGGCCTATGGAACCCCCGCCACGAGCCAGCACGCCCGCCGTCGACGAGGCCATCTCGGAGGAGGACCATTGGCGAATGGCTATGGCGGCGAGGCGCCCTCGAGCCCGCCCTTGAATGGGTGCTCAAGGTGGCGAACATGTGGCGCCATGACCTCCGCCGCATACGACGGGGCGTGGTCCAGGAGCTCACGTCCCTGGTCGAAGACATGGAGGACACGACCCGTGAGTGGCTGGCGCGTCGTCCATTCCCGGTCCGGTCGACGTACTCTACCCCGGACAGGGATAGACCGACGCAAGTGCCGCTTCTGCTCCACCTTCTGCAGGAAGCCGGCTACCCCGACGTCAAGTCCCTCTCCGACGACCTCTCCGACGGCTTCGACATGCTCGGCGAGATCAAGCCCGGGCCGGGTTGGAAGACCAGAGACGACGACAGGTACTCCAACCCGGCCACGTTGCAGGAACTGAGGTCGGCGAACCGGCGCTACCTGTTCAAGAGGCTCCCCACGGCCAGGCCCGGCGCCCACTCCGACGCCCTCTTGGCCGAACTTGTCCAGGAGCGTCGACTTGGCCGGGTCATCGGCCCGGCCCGGGCCCCTTCGGACTGGCCGGTCAGGACCGTGGCGCTGCCCCACCTCCAGGACATGACGACGCTCGTCGAGCCGCCGGACCAGGACATCTTCGTCGCGGCATCCTTCCCCATCGTGCAGTTCGACGAAAACGGCGACGAGAAGCTGCGCCGAGGCGAGGACTGGAGGCGGTCCGGGCACAACAGCACCGTCAAGGCCACCGACGTCCCGACGCACCACTTCGTCGGCGACTTCGTCGACCTGGCACGTCGCTTCGCCAGCCTGGGGGTTACGCCGCTCGTCCTCGGTCACGACCTCCTGTCGGCGTACAGGCAGTGGGCAGTCAAGCGCCCGGCGCACTCGGGTACTTTCCTGGCCACGGAGCACGGCGTGACACTGTGGTTCCACCTCGCCATGTGCTTCGGCGCCGCGGCGTCTGTCTGGAACTTCAACCGCGCCGGCGACGCCCTCCAGGTCCTACTGCGCCACCTGCTCCTCTTGGCGGTGGGGCACTATGTCGACGACTTCAACGCCCTGGACTTCCCCGAGGCCGCCCAGGACGCGCACGACGCCTTCTCCGACGTCTTCTCCTTGCTGGGACTTCAGACGAAGGCGTCCAAGGCGCAACCTCCACAGTCGGCGCACACAGTCCAGGGCGTCCTGTTCGAGGTCACGCCGCAGGGCGTCCGGCTCTCCCCGACGGAAAGGCGCCGGAAAAAGCTCCTGCTCGCCATCGACGAGGCGCTGTCGTCCGACCAGCTGGCGCCGCACGTCGCCCACCGGTTGGCGGGCAAACTGGCCTTCCTCACGCAGGCCATCTTCGGCGCCCTCGGGAAGGCCGCCCTGAAGCCCATCTACGCCAGATCGGCGGACGCCGCGGCGGCCTCCGACGACAGGCTCTCGCTGGGCCTTCGCGCCGCACTGATGGCGCTCAGAGGCATCCTCCGGCGGGTGCAGCCGAGGTTCGTCCCCTTCCAACCGTCCTCCTCTCGACGAGCCGTCCTCTATGCCGACGCGTTCTTCCAGGAGGGCGACGTGGTGCACAAAGCGGGGTTCGTGCCACGGTCCGCCCAGGCGCGCCCGGCGGACCGGTGGGCCAATGGCTGGGGCTTCGTGCTGGTCATCGACGACGAGGTCTTCTACAGCAGGGGCGTCGTCCCGGCGTGGTTCCTCCGACGATTCGCGTCGAGGAAGGCGTTCATCTACGTCCTCGAGATCGTCGCCCAACTCCTGCCGCTGCTGGCGTTCGGCGCCCGTCTGCCCAGCTTATGGACGGCGTACATAGATAACGCAGCTGGGCAGTGGGCGCTCCTCAAAGGGTGTGGAAAGGACGACGCAGTCAACGGCGTCCTTGCGGCTTTCTGGGCCTCAGCGGCGCGCCATTGCTGGTTCCCGGAGTTCGTACGCGTCCCGTCGAAGGCCAACATTTCCGACGCGGTGTCCAGAGACGACCTCCGCCAGGCCTCGGCGGAGGGTTGGTCTTGGCTGGACCTCCCAGTCGACGACATCCTGAACGTTCTCCTCCGCGCCGCCGACGACCTTGAGTTCGCCACCGACGAGGCGGCGTCGGCGCTCGCGTCCTTGTCTTCTGAGTGGAGCTTCGGGGCCGGCGCGTAGCGGGAGAGGGGGTGCGCCGGGCGGGTGCAGAATGCGCCCCCCCCGCGCCGTCCCCCGGTTTTCGGCGGACTGGACTGCCTTTGCGCACGTCGCGCTTTGTCGCAAAACGACGCATGTCCGTCCTGCCTTCATTTTGGGTTTCGTTAGGAGCGGCGCTTGTCGTGTAGCACTATTCATGTGCGTTAGGACAAGCATGCGACGAACGACGCAGCTGTTCGTCGCAAGCCGCCCACTTTTAGCTCCCACCCTCTTCCACCCTGGCGCCAGCCGCCCCCGGGGGGCGTCGGGCGGGTGCAGAATGCGCCCCCCCCGCGCCGTCCCCCGGTTTTCGGCGGACTGGACTGCCTTTGCGCACGTCGCGCTTTGTCGCAAAACGACGCATGTCCGTCCTGCCTTCATTTTGGGTTTCGTTAGGAGCGGCGCTTGTCTTTGGGCTGCCTTTTTGCTCATGTTAGGGAAGCATACCCATGATTGCTGTCGCAATGCGTAATTAGCCGAGCTTCTGGAGCTTTCAACGAACACTTTGCCAGGTCGACTGCAGCTGGACAAGTGTGTTCGGGAGCCTTCAGACTGTTGCGATGACCTTCGAGACTTCCCATGGTTAGAACTAAAGCAGAGCCGACTCTTCCATGAGAGCTGGATGGAATGGTTACGACCCTTGCGAGACTGGGTTCTTGGGCGTTGTCAGCGGATTCCACAACCAGAAGGTGAGGCTCTGGCTTGTTTGTACCGTGATAAATGCCTAGAGCTGCAAGCCGTGGCAGTGCTTCTTTCAACCTCCAGACAGACGGTGCTCTGGACTGCATGTGCGCCGCTTGCCATGCTTGCCCAGCTGTTTTGGGTGGACCTTGCATTGCATTCTTCAAGGAGCCTTCAGCAGATCTTGGCCCGCGTGCCCGAGCTTCTTCAACATTTTGCCTTGTTCGCTGGGTGGCGCAGTGCCCTTGCAGGGCACAGACTGACGATGCTCGAAGCCCACTTCTATGAAACCCTACAGATTGCCGAGACCAAAGTGGTGGGCAAACTACGAGGCTTGCTGGCAGAGCACCGGTACGATTTCGGCCGCTGTGACACATGCTGCTCCGATGCAGCTTGCCCACATGAAGAGCAGACTTCTCTTTCGGAGAGACCTTCGGCTCTCTGCCCAGCTGACACGCGCTTTGATGCCTTTCAAGATGTCAGAGATCGGCTTTGGTCGCGAGCAGCTTCCGTGCTGGATGCGATAGAGAGGCAAGCTGACCGACCAGCCCGCTACCCAGCCGACTGCTTGTTAGGTTAGGATGCACAGATGCTACACAGGGATGCTATGCAACAAACTGTCCCATTTCATGTCATCAGGTTTATGAAGCTCAGCTCGTGTTATGAGAGGTTTGGGCTCAGGTGCCACCAGGTGCCTCCGAAGTCATCGCTTCATTTCCCTACTGTGCTGCCCTGAGTGAGAACGGCGGCCAGAGCTAAAGTTGCTAAAGGCTGCAGGACTCTGCAAGACAGCTTTAGATGGCCTATGATGGCCTTCTGCCGTTGATGCCGAGGTGATGAGATTGCCCGACAGACCGCGGCGCGGATTGATCAAGACGCAGAAGTGGAGCACCCCTGACATGGTCCAAGCGAAGTTTCCTTCTCATCTCTGTCCTCTCTCCCACGCGTGCGCGCGAGCCCGTGCGTGCATCGCGCTTCCAACATGTTGCCCTGCCCGCCAGGATGCTTTGGACTGCCAGCGGCCTCAGCATGAAGGGAAGCAGAGACACACACATTATGGAGCACAGGACAGAAGTCTGCAGCCAGGCCCTGAACCACTCCTCATGTGCCTATCACCAGGCCTTCGCTAGACAACTTTTGCGAGAATTTCTGACTCTTCTGACATCTATCTAATTTAGGGTCCGTCGGCGCAGGTTGCCGATCTCGTTTACTGCCACTGCCAGCACCGGCAAGCGTGGCAGCTCTTCAGTTCTGCCCGCATGCTGCACCAGGCCACTGGACCACAAACAGCCTCCAAAGGTTTCGACGTATCCAGTGCACCTCACAATTTAGCGGGAGTAGTGGCAGAGTGGGCAGGCTGGCACGATGCTGCTGCTTTGCTCGGGATGCAGCTCAGCGTGGCCCTCACCTTAGTGAATGAGCGGATGGAGTCACTGGAAGATGTGTTGTTTGTGAGAAAGTGGGCTGGGAGGGACACTTCAGAGGCCGCTGCCCTTCACACTGCACGATTTGCCCTCGCCTCGGACTACAGGGTCGCAATGGATCGCAGATACCCGGTCCGCACGTCGACGTTGTTGCTCAGGTGGCACAATCTCTACAGGGCTGTTGATTGGGCCGTCAGGGCCATGGAGGCACACGCACGCACGCACGCACGCACCCACCCACACACACACACACACACACACACGCACACGCACACGCACACGCACACGCACACGCACACGCACACGCACACGCGCACGCACACGCACACGCACACGCACACGCACACGCACACGCACAAGCACACGCACACGCACACGCACACGCACACGCACACGCACACGCACACGCACACGCACACGCACACGCACACGCACACGCACCCGCACCCGCACACGCACACGCACACGCACACGCACACGCACACGCATACACGCACACGCACACACACCCACACACACGGAGAGAGGGAGGTCAGCCAGAGATTGTTGTACAATGGTACACTGACTGGAGATGACTGGAGAGACCTCAGTACAGGAGAGACCTCAGTATAGGGGAATCCCATTGGGACTCCTGGAAAACATTGCAGGTACATGGAGCTGGCCAAACTCCACATCCCCTGATGCTTCATAGCTTCGTTGGATTGGGTAGAAGCATCAGGCCCAATCCCCCTGCGGGAAAATTCGACTCATGCATAAGCTCTCAGCTCCAAGCCCCTTAGCTTAGAATCAGGGTTTACACACACACACCCCTCCTACGAGGGGAGACACAGTGCATTCCAAGGCCACAAGAGATATGCTGCACGCACACCCTCCGAAGAGGGAAAGTCCTGGTCTTGTACCTTTGTCACCGGTGAGTCCTCCGCCATAGGCCCGTCACCGCCATAGGCCCTCCTCCTCCAGCACCGACCTTAGAAATCCTTAGTGTCGTCGTCATCATCGTCGTCAGAGACCTCCAGCTGCCATGACAGGCCCAGGAGCGTCCGGGAGATCCCAGCTGCCACCGCCTTGACCCAAGGCACCTCCCATCATCGTCGTCGTCGTGGAGGACCCCCAGCTGCCACAAAGGACCCAGGAGCATCCAGGAGGCCCCCGCTGTCCACAGCGACCCAGAGCACCTCTACTTTTAAAGAAAGAAAACGGTCTATTTGCAACTGAGGGGCAACCACCGGAAATACGACTCGGGTCGAGACCCACGAATAGAGAGTTAGACCACCTCGTCTATGTCTCACGACTGGGCTTACGACGCCCTTCAACAATTTCCGGTTCCGCCCTTATTGGCGACTTTGAGCTTCAGCCGTGGCTGGTACCTCGAGAGAGAGAGAGAATCCGCTCATAGCACTGGGTGCCTACCAAGGCTCATCTGGCACTGAAGCCTCTCTGTTTACTTGGGTGATCCCCATCCAGGAATCAGGCAATGCCCAAACGGGTAAATTGCCCTTGGGCGACGAAGCCCACACACGGAGAGAGGGAGGTCAGCCAGAGATTGTTGTACAATGGTACACTGACTGGAGATGACTGGAGAGACCTCAGTACAGGAGAGACCTCAGTATAGGGGAATCCCATCGGGACTCCTGGAAAACATTGCAGGTACATGGAGCTGGCCAAACTCCACATCCCCTGATGCTTCATAGCTTCGTTGGATTGGGTAGAAGCATCAGGCCCAATCCCCCTGCGGGAAAATTCGACTCATGCATAAGCTCTCAGCTCCAAGCCCCTTAGCTTAGAATCAGGGTTTACACACACACACCCCTCCTACGAGGGGAGACACAGTGCATTCCAAGGCCACAAGAGATATGCTGCACGCACACCCTCCGAAGAGGGGAAGTCCTGGTCTTGTACCTTTGTCACCTGTGAGTCCTCCGCCATAGGCCCGTCACCGCCATAGGCCCTCCTCCTCCAGCACCGACCTTAGAAATCCTTAGTGTCGTCGTCATCATCGTCGTCAGAGACCTCCAGCTGCCATGACAGGCCCAGGAGCGTCCGGGAGATCCCAGCTGCCACCGCCTTGACCCAAGGCACCTCCCATCATCGTCGTCGTCGTGGAGGACCCCCAGCTGCCACAAAGGACCCAGGAGCATCCCAGGAGGCCCCCGCTGTCCACAGCGACCCAGGGCACCTCTACTTTTAAAGAAAGAAAACGGTCTATTTGCAGCTGAGGGGCAACCACCGGAAATACGACTCGGGTCGAGACCCACGAATAGAGAGTTAGACCACCTCGTCTATGTCTCACGACTGGGCTTACGACGCCCTTCAACAATTTCCGGTTCCGCCCTTATTGGCGACTTTGAGCTTCAGCCGTGGCTGGTACCTCGAGAGAGAGAGAGAATCCGCTCATAGCACTGGGTGCCTACCAAGGCTCATCTGGCACTGAAGCCTCTCTGTTTACTTGGGTGATCCCCATCCAGGAATCAGGCAATGCCCAAACGGGTAAATTGCCCTTGGGCGACGAAGCCCACACACGGAGAGAGGGAGGTCAGCCAGAGATTGTTGTACAATGGTACACTGACTGGAGATGACTGGAGAGACCTCAGTACAGGAGAGACCTCAGTATAGGGGAATCCCATCGGGACTCCTGGAAAACATTGCAGGTACATGGAGCTGGCCAAACTCCACATCCCCTGATGCTTCATAGCTTCGTTGGATTGGGTAGAAGCATCAGGCCCAATCCCCCTGCGGGAAAATTCGACTCATGCATAAGCTCTCAGCTCCAAGCCCCTTAGCTTAGAATCAGGGTTTACACACACACACACACCCCTCCTACGAGGGGAGACACAGTGCATTCCAAGGCCACAAGAGATATGCTGCACGCACACCCTCCGAAGAGGGAAAGTCCTGGTCTTGTACCTTTGTCACCGGTGAGTCCTCCGCCATAGGCCCGTCACCGCCATAGGCCCTCCTCCTCCAGCACCGACCTTAGAAATCCTTAGTGTCGTCGTCGTCATCGTCGTCAGAGACCTCCAGCTGCCATGACAGGCCCAGGAGCGTCCGGGAGATCCCAGCTGCCACCGCCTTGACCCAAGGCACGTCCCATCATCGTCGTCGTCGTGGAGGACCCCCAGCTGCCACAAAGGACCCAGGAGCATCCAGGAGGCCCCCGCTGTCCACAGCGACCCAGAGCACCTCTACTTTTAAAGAAAGAAAACGGTCTATTTGCAACTGAGGGGCAACCACCGGAAATACGACTCGGGTCGAGACCCACGAATAGAGAGTTAGACCACCTCGTCTATGTCTCACGACTGGGCTTACGACGCCCTTCAACAATTTCCGGTTCCGCCCTTATTGGCGACTTTGAGCTTCAGCCGTGGCTGGTACCTCGAGAGAGAGAGAGAGAGAGAGAGAATCCGCTCATAGCACTGGGTGCCTACCAAGGCTCATCTGGCACTGAAGCCTCTCTGTTTACTTGGGTGATCCCCATCCAGGAATCAGGCAATGCCCAAACGGGTAAATTGCCCTTGGGCGACGAAGCCCACACACGGAGAGAGGGAGGTCAGCCAGAGATTGTTGTACAATGGTACACTGACTGGAGATGACTGGAGAGACCTCAGTACAGGAGAGACCTCAGTATAGGGGAATCCCATCGGGACTCCTGGAAAACATTGCAGGTACATGGAGCTGGCCAAACTCCACATCCCCTGATGCTTCATAGCTTCGTTGGATTGGGTAGAAGCATCAGGCCCAATCCCCCTGCGGGAAAATTCGACTCATGCATAAGCTCTCAGCTCCAAGCCCCTTAGCTTAGAATCAGGGTTTACACACACACACACACACACACCCCCACACACACCCCCACCCACCCACCCACCCACCCACCCACCCACCCACCCACCCACCCACCCACCCACCCACCCACCCACCCACCCACCCACACGCACACCCACACGCACACGCACACGCTACACGCTACACGCTACACGCTACACGCTACACGCTACACGCTACACGCACACGCACACGCACACGCACACGCACATGCACATGCACACGCACACGCACACGCACACGCACAAGCACACGGACGCACACACCCACCCCCACACACCCACCCACACACACGCACGCACACACACACACACGGAAACAAAAGAGTTAACTCTCATTGGCTTCCCTGTCCGAAGATCTTATGCATGGTGACGAAAATGAAGTAGAAGTAGTGGTAGTCGAAGTAGTACATGTAATTGTGGCCTAAAACCATCCATCTGCAGGCCACTGTGGCAGCAAACGACTTTAAGGGTACTTTGGGATGGCCTTTCGATTGCAGGTACACAGTGGTGATCAGCCACTGCGTCCACTCCAGTGACACGGCTTCGTTGGGCAAGGCTAGTCACTGGAGCCCTTGCCCCCCTGCATAAAACGCATTCACCGTGAGTCATCTATACGAAATGGCCGGCCAAGCCTCAGATACTTTCCAAAAACCCTTAGCTTAGAATCAGGGTGCACACACACGCCCCTCCGTCAGAGGGGATAGCCAAACATGCGGTACTTCCGACAACGGGAAAGCGAAAGAAGACATGGCGTCACACAGATCCTAGCAACTAAAGAAAAAGGTTAAGGCTGAAGGAGCCGAGCATCACCAATCCATCCATAAAATTCCATTGGCGCTACGGCCTCTATTGCGGTCCGAAAGACCTCCATTAGGCCCCACCTCGGGCCACACGGGTGCTAAGACCCACCATTCTTGCTCTTGGGACTAGCCCTCTGTTGCCCATCCACCTGAAAGTTACTCATCGCTCGAGAGCGGTCTAGTGGGCTCCATGCGTGGCACTAGGCCTCTCGACCCAACCTACCAGGTTATTGGGCCTCCATGGTACCATGATGAGTCGCGCAACGACCCGTGCAGCTCCCTCGCGGGATAACTGCGATTGGCAACAAGGCCACACACGGAAATAAGAGAGTTAACTCTCATTGGCTTCCCTGTCCGAAGATCTTATGCATGGTGACGAAAATGAAGTAGAAGTAGTGGTAGTCGAAGTAGTACATGCAATTGTGGCCTAAAACCATCCATCTGCAGGCCACTGTGGCAGCAAACGACTTTAAGGGTACTTTGGGGTGGCCTTTCGATTGCAGGTACACAGTGGTGATCAGCCACTGCGTCCACTCCAGTGACTCGGCTTCGTTGGGCAAGGCTAGTCACTGGAGCCCTTGCCCCCCTGCATAAACCGCATTCACCGTCAGTCATCTATACGAAATGTCCGGCCAAGCCGCAGAGACTTTCCAAAAACCCTTAGCTTAGAATCAGGGTGCACACACACACACACACACACACACACACGCGCACACACGCACACGCACACGCACACACACACACACACACCCACACCCACACCCACACCCACACCCACGCCCACGCCCACGCCCACGCCCACGCCCACACCCACACCCACACCCACACCCACCCCCACCCCCACCCACACACACACACCCACGCGCACACTCGGCGGGGCAAGCACGAGAAGCGCCCACTTGCTGACCAGATGGCCAGACATGCGCCGCCCTCGACAGCTTCCGGAAGGCGCGCTGGCCTTGCTTTGCTTTTGGTTCAGACAAGGAATGATCCCAACAATGAGGAGAATACCTTGGTTTTTAGGTCTTTCGTGGAGATGTTGAGCAGCTGCAAGATCTGGGACAAAGAGGCAGGACATGAACACGCCGAATCTTAGAATGACAATAGAGAAGCAGGACCCTCCTTTGCCACACGCTGCTCCAGCAGAGTCAGCGATGCCATGGATGTGGGCAATGCGCCCGGAGGAAGTTGGAGGCGAAGCCTCCGGAAAGGGTCGCCGTTGGCAGTTGGGGTACTTTGGAAAAATTTTTCAGAGGCTGGAAGACTTGTCCTCTCCGACTCGGACAAGCTCAGCTCAGCAAGGGCAAGCTGCAGGCTCTCGGAGCTCTGACTTTCAACGGTCTACACCAGTCATACGCCAATCACGTCCTGCACATCCGACGAGGTCGCGGGCCAGCGCAAGCGTGGTGAGGTTTTGCTCCAGGAGCTGCTCCGATGGTGCAGGTGGAAGCATGTGGAGGCCATGTGGATGCCCAACCGGAGGCATGCCACTCGGCTGTTCGATACCGCGTCCATCCCATGGAGATAGACACGCCGAGGCAGGGCAGAACTCCGCTAAGTCAGCCGACTGCAGCTGCCTGTGGATTAGCCTGCCTAGGGCCAGCTTCTGGCAGAGAGACAGCACACTCCTGGTCTTGCCACTCGCAGATCTGCCCGGAGCCGAATCGGTCGATCATGGCACTTGATGTGATGCCAGTTTTTCCGAAGCATCAGATTCGAAAGCATCACAAGCAAGTAGGCACATGGTACGACACATGCACGCATAGGCAGCCACAAAGGCTCCCTTTGACCACATGGGACGGCACATGTTTGTGTTCGGATGTAGTGTAGGGAATTGTAGGTGTAGTTCTGGTTTGTTGCGCTTTACGGCCCTGTCCCCCGGCCGTGGCAATGGCGTGGCGCCCGTGCACATGACTCTCGATTACGCGCGCTTCGACAAGCTGGACGGTGCAGACGACACAGGCTCCTCAGCAAGCAGGGGAAGGATTCCATAAGGTGCGGCATTCTGAGCTGAGGCCCGCCAGAAGAGGCCTTCGACGATGCCAAGGCGCTGCGGACGGTGAAAAGATGTGCAGAGCATGTCCAAGCATGCCTTGAAGCTTGCCTCTTGAAGCTTGCCTCTTGAAGCACAGTGCACAGGCCAAGATCCTGGCCGCCGTCCGCGCCCAGAGGATGCAGGCAGATCGGGAGGCGGCCGCTGGCAGCTTGGAGGAAGCTGTGAGTCCAAGGCTCAGGGAACCTCAGGAACCTCTGACTCGACGGTGACTGGATGTCAGTGGGGCCGAGGGCTCTACGACGATGCCAGCAAGATCCTGCTCTCTCTGCAGGACCGGAAGTTGCTCTAGCTCGCTCCTGAGACACCGTGTCGACTAGGCTGGAGACCGGGCCAGTCAAAACGTTACTTGTACGCCTCTTCGCCTCAGTCCGCATCGCTCCTCCAAGTCGTCTCATGGCGGGGTTGGTAGAGGTGATCACGCTGCCCCTGAGTTGAGCAACCTTTTGAGAGCAGTTTTGGAGAGCAGAGTCTCGTGCGTGACCAGAGAGCGCCACATTCTTGAATCCAATACGTATAATACGTGTTCGTGCTCCGCGCTTTCTGTCTTCTTGACTTGCGGGCTTTCTGGCCCCTCCGCTTCCTGGCTTCTTGGTTGGCTGTCTGGCCTGTGCGGCTTCGTTGACCGTTGACCGGCATCGTTCGTGAATGATTGCCGTGATTGTCAGTCTTTTCAGTTCGCTGCGATGAAGATTACCATTGATTTCTCCTGCTTGGGCTAAAACGGGAGCCAGGCCAAACCAAGCTCACAGTCACGAAGAGGGTGTGGGGGGGAGCCCGGGGGAGTCGAAGCACTCACGGAATGTTCCTTCCTTTCAGTCAGGGTTGGTTGACGGCGACTTTTTCCGGGCTCTTCCTCGAAGATCTCGCACGGGAAGCGATTCAGAAGAGCATGTGCTGTTCAACGCTCTCTAGAAGCCCGAGGGAGCGGAGTCTTGACGACGCCAGGAAGTTCAGGGACTTGGCAGTATGCGCACCGAGGTCCTATGCACAGCTGTCGGGGCAGAAGTCGGAAGGGCCCCACTGTTTTCCTGGGACGTTTGACGTTTGCTGGCAATTTCTGAAATGGAGCTGTAGCAATGAGAAGTCACAAGCCAACAACAGCGATCCATCTCTCCGGGTGGGGGTTCTTTTTGGTATTTTCGGTTTTTTTTTGGGTGTTTTTTTGTTTTTCTAAGCCCTAAACCCTAAACCCTAAACCCTACCCCCTAAACCCTAAACCCTAACCCTAAACCCTAAACCCTAAACCCTAAACCCTAAGCCCTAAGCCCTAAACCCTAAAAGCCCAAAACCCTAAACCCTAAACCCCAAACCCTAAACACCTAAACCCTAAACCCTAAACCCTAAACCCTAAACCCTAAACCCTAAACCCTAAACCCTAAACCCTAAACCCTAAACCCTAACCCCCAAAACCTTAAATCCTAAACCCAGAAACATACCTCCCCCCCAAAAAAAAGACCAAAAAAAAGCTGGCTCCCATCTCTCCCCCCAGTTAGTTCGCGCGGGAGGATGCGAGCACAGAAGAAGCACTCCAGGACGCGCAGCTGCAGTCAAGATCTGGTAGCATCCCCCATTCGGCTTTGTAGTCTGCAACATGTGCGTTGCTGCCGTTGCACGTGATGGAAAAGGCTGTTGACCTCCGAGTGGAGGCGCTTGGCATCCGGCTCATGGCGGCCAAGGCTTTCTCCTTGCTAAGTGATGCTTGGGCTTTTGCAGAGACACTTCCACGTACTTGTGTGTGTATGCATGTATGTTGGTGTGTACATATATATATATGTATACTAGGCAGTATTACATGTATTAGATATACACAATACATATGCGCATATTGACTATGTAGGCGTCTACTTTTGGTCTGCTTGGCAGCAGCGCAGCCGAGGACTGGTCCGAGGCCTTTTCGGTGGAGGCCCGGAAAAAAAGGGGCGCCCTGTGTGTTGCGGCTTGCAGGCGGAGGCCCGTGCGAGCAAAGCTCTCGAGGCGGACTGAGAGCTTTGTGTGATCTTCTGTAGACTTCCGTGTTCCTCACCGTGCTCCTCGGAACGACACTGCCGCGTTTGCCTTGGGAGGCGGCGATGCTCTGCCCAGGCAGTCACCATCAGCTCGCAGAACTCACAGAGCTGGGGATCATTCCCTCCGAGGCGACCGAAAAACAGGAGTCAGTTTAAGACGTCGGAAAGTCACAGCATGTCACAACTCATGTCACTCATCGCTGTGCATCGCTGTGTTGAGACCTTGCAGGCGCCCTCAGAGGAAGGAGCCAAGGCAGCACTTGTAGAAATCCTGTGGCAACAAAATCGCGATGCACTGTCTACACTGAACATTGAATTCGCTGTCTGAGACTCCGTGGCTTTGAAGGAGCGGTTGTGGCTCAACTGTCCTTGGCCCTGCATGGCATTTGGCTGCGCCATGCTGCAAGGATTTCTGGTCCATCGTGACGCTGCAGACGCGTTGCTGTGCCGAGCACGGGCGCGGCTCAAGCTCGGTGATGCAGTCGGGGCGCGTGACGATGCCGCCAAGGCTCGAAGCTTATCCGGCCACTTGGCCGCCAGCATGGCTTGCAACATCCAGTGACCATATGATTTCGCCTCGCTTCCACCATGCATTCCCGGCGTAGGAAAACGTGCACCTGAAAGCACAATGTATTCACGAGGGTCTATTGGAGAGCTACCCGCTTCTGGGCTGTAAGGGGTCTGGTCTGGGTGGTGGTGAAATGCCACAGTACCTTGAGGTCAGTTGCAGGACCACCTGAAGCAGGCAAATTCTGACAAACAGTTCAATACCGGGCATGCGGCACGTGGCATACGGAGATCCCTGCCAGGAAGCTGCTGACGGGTTTCTGATGCAGGCCGGCACATGACTTGCGCAGTTCCCTGTGGCAGTGAGATGTCGCAGGCTCAGATGATCATTTCCGCTAGTGGACATGATCCAAAGACTCAGAGCCGAAGCAGCCGGAGCGACCGGAGCGACCGGAGCGACCGGAGCGAAAGCCGGGTATGCCGGGCTTCAGGAGGCCCATGCTGAGCATCAGAGCATCAGCATGCACCTCTCGCCACACTACGTTCCTGTGAGGACCCTTGGAAGAATTGACCTGCGAGGTTCGCTACTCTGCCAGGGTCCTGCATGGATTAATTTCGCTTACGGTGCCAGGACGCCGCTCCACTGACGTTCAACGTCCCGCTGTCTAAGATGACCCTCGACTTATCCTACATATGTCTAAACTCTTGAAACTCTCTAAATTCTTAAACAAGACCAAGTTTGAATAGACAGAGCTAGGCATCGGTACATTCAGCAGCTTCTGGACAAAATCAAGGGTGGATAAGGACTTTGCCATGAGAACTTAGGCCCAGACCAGAAGAAATATCTGGGCTGGAAGAGATGGACTGAAGGGTGGGGCACGGCGAGCTTGCCGATCATCGCTCTGCGCTGAAGAAACAAGGGGGCGAACACATGTTAAACACCATAGCACCCCTTCCGGCACGCCTGTGCCTTTTGCACCACGCATCGCACGCGATTGATTGTTCCAGGTCGTTTCACATCTCGGTTGCGCTGAGGACATGGCTTGGAGGCTTTCTGGGCATTTGTTTGAGATATGTGGCGAGCGAAATGAGTGCAACTGCATGACAAGCTGTTTTAGGTGCCATGCTGCTGGTTCATCATCTCCTTGGAGGGCCTGGGAAGGTCACCGTGCTCTTGGCAGACCATGACGAGGCAACACAGAGACGCTGCAGTAGCGATGCAGTAGCGGCTCAGTAGGAATGCTCTCGCTGACACATCCACGCTACTCTTGACAGGCTGAGCCCTTCTCGAGACTGCCCCGTCAAGTTCGCTACGGAGGTTTCTTGTGTTCTGTTGTGGCCCGGCTGCTCCAGAAGCTCCGGAAGCTGCTTTCGTCATGTGTGGAGGAAGCCACGGCGGCTTTGGTGCGAGAAGTCGCTGGGGCAACCTGAGCCCGTCGGACTGGCGCTATTATGCTGGCCAGCAGTTCCCATAAGTTGACATCATGTCCGGTCTGTTTCCATTGCCCTGTTGCCATGTTGCATGCCAGGCTGTTTGCCATGCTGCGTGCACCTCAGAGTCTCTGAGTAGCGCGAAGCACCTTTCAGGTGCCAAGGCACCGCCAAGCTTCCTTTGGTTTTTCGCACCCCAAAGAGTTGTGCCAAGGGAGACAAGGGTTTTTTGGGCGGCGCCCCCCTCATAAGTGTTGAATAGTCCTCAAACCTTGCGAGACTCTTTGGGCCAGATTTTTTGCTGTGAAAAGTTTTAGTTGCTTTCGACCTTGGCTTTCACGTTCCTGTCTCAGACCGAAACGTCGAAGCCCCTTCACAAGCATCGTGCAGGATGCAAAAAACACGCAACTAGGCGCAGCCCATGCGACACAGAAAGGCATAGGTTGCTTCGAGATGTTTAGAGAAGTGCCGTGAGGAGGCAGAGACGCAGTGGTGGGAGCGGGTGTGACACGTGGAATTCACACTACTCGAGTTCGCGAGCTGTGCTGTCAAGTGCCAAGCTCACTGCCGAGGTCACGCTTTCAAGTTCTCTGGCTGTCAGAAGGCCCGGGATTTCATGAGAGCAGCGGCTCACGAATCCCCATGCAGCTGCTGCGTGGGTCTCCACTGTTACTGTATTTCCTACTTGCTACAAGTATCCACTTTTAATGAAGGTCACCCTTGCCTAGCTGGCCTAGCTTGAGGCTGGATGGAGAAGGTCTTGTAGTGGCAAGTCTAAGACCCAAAATCCGAGCTTGAGTGGAAGCCACAGTCGCCAGTACTCTAATCAAATTCCGCGACCTCTTGGGGCCGGGGGGGTCATTCAGAATTCAGAGAATTCAGAATACTTCGGCTCACGGAAGCCGACGTGTCAGCCCTCGTAGAGACCATGCATAGGCTGCCCCAGGCTGGCTGGCTTCACTCAGCAATCGTGCAGGTGTGCCAGAAACAGGGACTGTTGCAGACTCGGCTCGATTCAGCGATGCGGCCTCGTCCTTGGTAAATATTGTGGGTGCGCGGTTCAGAGTAGCCATGAGTAACCCGAATTCTTTGATCACCCTCATCGTGAGGTGTGGGGATTTCCGATTCCTGGGCTCATGCACGGCCGGATGACAGAGGACAGTGATGGTGATTCGGTGATGCTCAATATATCCTGTGGTTGAGCTACAAGCACTTGTGCGCAGTACGACTGCAGCGGCAAGTTCTGCTTCGGGCTTCGCCGCCTGGCTCCGCTGGGTCAGGCGCGGGCAACTGCAGACCGTATTGCAAACATGAAGGTGCACTTGCGAGATGCCTCTAGGCTGTGACGTTGCGGCCTGCCTTGGACGGGCTCTTTGACTGCGGCCACCCTGCGAGGCCCCGACAAAAGAAAGGAAGGAGGGAGGGAATGAAGGAAAAGAAAGAGAGAAAAAGGCTAGTATGAAGATGGCAGCGATTGTTGAGGAAGTCCCCCTGCACTTTTTGCCAAAGCTGCGCACCTCTGTGCGAACACCTGTGCGAACACCGACCAGAGCTCGAGCCCGCGACCTCAAGGTTAGCCGACTGAGAAATTCCTCCAAGAAGGTTGGTCAACCTACATGAATAAAGCCAAGTGTGGCACGGTGCAGATGATTGCGGTGGTCCAGAGGGGTCGATGGAGATGATGGGAGGTTCATGAAGGTTAGGAGCATAAAGGGCTTACAGTTTACAGGAGTCCGTAGACAAGTCAATGAGGGGTTCATAGGGCACCAAAGAGAAAAAGAGGCATTCAGAAATCACGCAAAGCGGCGCAGACGCAAGGAGTCAGGACCAGGTCCATGGGGGTTTAGAAGGTTCATAGGGGGTGCTTTAAGGGGTTCGGCCATGGTATGAAAACCTTTCGGGGTTGTGTTTGGTTGTGGAATGTGCCAGCAGGTCCTGCAGGCCGAGGAGGCGACTGAATATGCTCCTGGTGCAACGTCAAGTCCTCTGCTGATTGCTCCATGTTGGGTGCTCCAATCTCCCGAACCCTCGCGTACCCAGAGCATCTCAGAACTGTTGAGTCTCAGGTCCGAGAGGTAAGACCAGGAGAATTGCAAGCGTGAAGCTGGTGGTGCCCTCCCAAGGGCCTTAGCGGGCCTTCGGGAGCTCGGGCTTGTGCGCTTTGATCCGTGTTTGACTCCGCAACGTGCAATCCAAGGCAAAGCTGTGGGAGACTGCGCGCACGCCTGAGCTCTTGCTTCGTCCCGGAGCGTGGTCCAGTTGCCGATGGACTATGACACGCTTATGACTCAATGACGCCACAAGGTTCCTTCAGCTTGGGGTCAAGGTCTGGCGTCCAGAGCTTCACCCGATCATGGAGCAGGCAAAGGTTTGCACATGGGCTTGCAAAGATGAAAGAGAGGATCTAAGAGATGCTGATGGGGTTCGATGGGGTTCGCTGGGGTTGTCTTGCTTGTCTGCAGGTGCGCTACGTGTCGCGGGCAGATGCCCTGGCAGCTGTGACGGGGCAGGCTCCCGGACTTTGGGGTGGGACAAAGCAGTGTTTCAGCTGGGCTTACATTTGAGTGGCGGTCGAGGCTTGTGGTTTGGGAGCCTTCCTTCCTCGGGGCTCAGTCCTCTTGGAGGCCAGCCGAGACTGCGTGCGCCATCAGCACAACGGCACAACACAATGCAACATGCCCTCTGGCCATGCCTATCTGACCTATCTCTGCCCAGTTCACACCGGCACTGGACGGCTCGTATGGCTGCCACCCAGGGTGGGTCGACCTGGCTTTTGTTTTTGCAGTGCAGCGATGTGCAGCTCGCACAGCAGCAACTCAGTACCCAGCCATCTGCGATGCTGCCACGCCAGCCCAGAGTTCAAAGTTGGCGAATCTGCAGTATTCAGCATGTATTCAGCAGTATTCAGCAGTCTCCGGTGGGCCGCTGCCAGGACATGAATCCGACAAGCGAGGTGCGCCCGCTTGTGTCTGTGCAGCCTGCAATCACCTGCAATCTGCAGAGCGCAAAACTGACATGATCTGGCAGCCCTGCACGCGAGGTTGGTCAGATCGCGCGGCTTGCGGAGGTTCACCATCACTGTGCTTTCGCCTCGACAGGGAATCTTGTAAACAAAAACTTGGATCCGGGGTCCCGGTGCAGAGAGGTCATGTCCAGATGCGTCGGCGTGGCTGCAAACACGCCGTTGTCGGCAAAGCAGCTCGGGCCTCACATCGAGAGGGTTTGTCCTGCCACGCTGAAGTGCAGAAAGCAGGTCGGCCGAGCCGGCCCTGGAGAGCAGGGTGTCAGGACAGCTGGGGATACGCTGCTAGCAGGCTGCGAAAGCAAAATCTCCATAGCAGCTATACATTGCTGTAGATAGAGATGATATAGAGGCATCGCATGATGGCACATCGATCATGTCGGCTCCATGCGGTGCTCCATGCGTCGAAGCTCTGGCAGCGATGGACACTGAAAGACACTGGGAAGTCATCGGAGGCGCAGACAAGGGAGGAATTCTGGTCCGCGAAGGGGCCGATCTCAAATCGAAGGAGGTCCAGCCACGGCTTGGTGTAGGCCAGGTAGATCCTGCAAGTTGCTCTCGCTTTCAATCATCTAGGATCTGAGCTCATTCAGAGTTCAGGACTCCAAAAATTCTTTTAAGGTACTTTGGGTTCAAAGCTCAAGCTGTGACGCGACGTGTTCCGTCATGTCCCCTGGCAGGTGCTGTAGTGGAGCAGGTTGGTGCACTGCATGGCGAGAGGCTCTGTTTCCAAAAGGTCTCCGGGGCTGGCCCGGAGACGGGCTGGGTGAGCATCCGAG
This sequence comes from Symbiodinium natans, assembly GCA_905221605.1. Taxonomy (NCBI): domain Eukaryota; class Dinophyceae; order Suessiales; family Symbiodiniaceae; genus Symbiodinium; species Symbiodinium natans. Next base: position 432,815 of record CAJNDS010002253.1, read on the forward strand.
TCAAAGACAAGCAGCTTCTCAAAACCAGGGAGAACAGAGAGGATGCAGTCAAGGATCTTAAGGATCTCACCGAGTCGGACACGTCTCCGCCACTGGAGGTTGCTGCTAGCGCCTTGGAAGGGGCTGCGAGCTTTGGGGCTGCCCTCAAAGCTGTGTCTCGCTTGGATGGATCTTTGAAAGAAGTGGAGGCAAAGGACGCCCCGTCGTTGCTGTTGGCCCGCGGGTTGTTGAACTGGCGCCTGGCTCGCTTCGAACGGGCTCACTGGGACTTGAAGGAGGCAGCCCGGATCTCTACAACTGCTGCGCCGGCACTGCTTGCCTTCCTCCTGTGCCTGTCAAAATTTCCAGATGCGTTGGCTCTCAGTGACCTGCTTGGCGAGAAGGATGTCCATGCCCTTGTGGAGCAGTGGCGAGCTGAGGCAGAGAAGCTCTCAAATCTGTTCTTCCCTTGTATCCGAGAGCCAAAAACCCAGTCGCAAGAAATCTTCGAGGGCGTGCTCCAGAAGGACTTCCTGCTGCATGCACCCGACAACACTACCCTGGGATTGCGCCTGCTCTTGAGACACGAAAAGGGTTCCCCGGGTGCCCCGGGTTCCCCCTGCATCGACCGGCCTTTGGTTCTTGTTTTTCATGGAGAAGACGAGAGCATCGACACCTTCTGTAACGAGGAGGTTTATGAACCCTGGCGTCGTGCAGGCTGGGACCTAGAGTTCAGTCCGGGGTGCTTCCATCTTCCTGCTTGCATATCCTGCGCAAGTACACATGCGTATGCGCACACTCGTGCACACGTGCATGCCCAGGCATATGCGCGCGCACAGGCACAGGCGCAGGCGCGGGCGCAGGCGCAGGTACAGGCACGCGCACGCGCACTCGCGCCCACACGCTGCGCGCCCACAAGATGCACGCCCACTTGCACGCCCACCCCCATGCATATGCCCACACGTGCCCCGCCTGAGTGCCCGCCCGCCCGTCCGCCCACACAATCACACACACACACTCACACACATCCCAGGTCCCTTCACTTCCCTTGGACAAATTTTGAGGGCACCCTGTACTACCGTGCGACCCCTGTGCCAGATCGTAAACCCATGACGGGGCGCTGGTGCGTCTGTCCGACTCACAGGGCAAGACGGTAAGAGCTAACAACAGGGAACCACCAATAAGGCCGCGCAGGTGTCAATCTGTTAATCGCAGACTTTCGTGGCTACGGCTTCTCCTCGGGCACTGCCTCACATTACCATTTGCTCTTCGACTGCCCTTCAGCATGTTTTCAACTTCAGACAAGGCTGCTTCAGATTCTGTGTGATTACACTACGTTTGGCGATATAACGCTGGACATGAGGCGCCATAGAGCGCCATTTAAGGAGAACGGATGGTGATGCGATCTGCGATGCTCTGCCAGAGCTCCTTGGCCCACCCTGGCCATGGCCCGGTGGCTTCGGTCTCTGTTAAGAATGCCTTTTTTGAGCTGTTTTTTCAGCCTTTCAAGGCATTTCAATGATGCGGTTCGAGGCGTTTCGATGCGTTTCAATGCGCCACGTGCGTCAGGGTCTGTTTGGCACTGCGGTGGGGGTGGGGGGACTTCCGTGAAACCTTGGGAGGCCCAACAGTCCGCAGGGCAACTGTGCATGATTCGGGCTCTGCCAGATGCTTCCGGCAAGCCGATGTTCGTGAAGCAGGGAGATGCATCTTTTTCTCAACACAATGTTCAAAAATGCGAAGCGTGGCAGGGTGTGCAAGGCATGTCGAGGTGCTGCAAGGTTTCTGAAGCGATGAAGGGTTGGAATGAGTGCCTCGCCCCTCATCCGGCTCATATTTGCCTAAAGTCAGAGCTTAAGTGAGCACCGGAAGGCGGTTTAGCCGTCTACGGGAGCAGCCTGGGATCTCGGGTGGCCTGCTACCTCGCGGCGATGCGGAGCAGTATGTTCACAAGCTTGGCATTGGAAACAGGCGACCGGATCAGTTAGATGCCCAGCCTGAATACTATCCAAGAAAACCGCAGAGAAATGTTTAGGAGCCCTTGGCTTTGCTTGTGGCAATCGCCATCGTCAGGCTGGTGCGGCAGCTACGCTCCAGGGGCGCAGCCGCTTCCCGAGCCGCCGCAGCACACTGCGCTGGCAACGATGGGCTGCAATGCTGCGGGCGACAGCAGGTTCGGAAGTCGCGAGCTGCACATGGCCGCTGCAGCCATCACAAGGAAGGCTCGCAGACTGCTGACAACGCCTTGTGCGAGTGCTTTGGCTGCATGTAGCTTCCCCCTTCTTTGATGCAAATTGCCGGCGCAGAGCTGCGATTGCTATAAGCTGCTCTGCTAGGTTGGCGCTGCTTGTAGCTCCTTCCAGCAAAATGGCAGGCCTTTTTTGCTTCTACAGTACACGCGATACCACGCCCTGGACTCATTTTGCAGCATAAAGGCACTTTCTCGGCACTTGCTGCTGCGACCCAAGTTGGCGTCGACAGAGTCGATGCATTCTGAGACACACATATTGAGTCATTATTGCTAGTATCGACGCCAGTTCGTGTAAAGGCAGAAGGTCTGAGGCCCCGCAAGGCTCCGCAGACTCTGTTTAAGGTTGAAACGGATCCGTGTTTTCGGAGGCATTGGTCGGGGAAGCAGAACACAAGGAGGGCAACGGGAGTAGGGCGGCTTGCTGCGAAACTGTGGGCAGAAATGCCGCTGATCGGATGCGCATTTTGGTTTTGGTAGGGTTCTCATTCCTGCTTTTTCCTTTTGCCTTGTTGTTCCCAGAGCCAAGTTACCCTGTCATAATCTTCGGTTTCCTGTTTCGAGGTGAGCCTGTGCCCATGAAAAAACCTGTAACTCGACCCGACCGATGCTGTAGACTAGATATCTCTAGATTTTTTCTTGAGTGAGACTTGGCACCTACAGTCACCTACAGGTGCATCGATCGTCGCAGTGAAACATCACTAGGATTCACTAGGGGACAGGCACCATCACTGTTTCTAGCAACTCCAGAGATGGTCGCCGTTGTGTCATCGATGCTCAGGTATTGGAATGGACATCTCGGCTGCTAACTGCGCAGCTCAAGCTGGCCACTACTGTTTCATGAAGGGCAATGAAGATCTTATTCAAGGCTTCGATGGCCGCGTGCTCATTCTGCATGGAGATGTGGACCACGTCGTGCCTTCAGCGCACGCTCGCCGATTGTTTGCAGCAGCAAATACATCAACGAAGCGGCTCGTACTCGCAAGAGGCAAGCGCCAGGACAGTTTGCGCGGAAGTGCAGAGTACGCCGAAGCTCTTTATGCCTTCTTCAACGAGCAGTCGGAAATAAGAGCGCTCCACCGGCGTATCTGTGATTCTCTGCAGTACTGTACCTGAAGCAATGTTGCTACGAAATGTATCCCAGTCGCGTGCTTTTCTTGGTAGCAGACGTCGAGCAACCGAATGTAGGACAGTACGTTCCTTCGTTGCAAAGACGATTTTTTTGGAAGGTCATCGATTAGTTGTGTGTATGCTTGGGGAGTTGTCACAACGTACCAGTACCATGTGAAAAGACACTGTAGACATCTGTAGACGCTGCAGGAAGCAGAGACCTCCTGCTTCAAGCAGAAGCAAGCCTCACCTGGCGCACTGCAGCCCTGGCCAGCAACCTACGCTGTCCATGTTTGTTGGGACATGTTGGGACCATGGCGGGCTGCGGGAGAAGTGGACACGCTGCACACATCTGCACACTGCGATGCTCAGGTCGTTTTGCCATCCCTTGGAAGAGGTGTCGAGGGTGTCTGGGAATCAACGTGCTCAGCCAGAAAGACTCCACGACAGGCCTATGGCGGGTGCTTGCACAGGCTGTCCGCACCCTACTAGCTCCCACTTCCCACGCATCCATACGGTCCATACGCATCCCACTCTACCCAGAGCGAGCAGGCGACCAGAAGCTCAGGTGCAACTCGTCGCAATCTCGCAGTCGCAGTTTGCGCAGTGGGAACAAAAGGTCGTGCATTCGATTGGCACAGTGGCACCGGCCATGTAACATCATGGAACATCTACTGCTACTGTTCAGATTGTTCAGCCACTGCCAAGCGGAAGCTCCCCTGAGGTACTGTTACAGATGGGCATCACTCCGCTCACCTTCGACGGCTATGCTGTGAAGAGCGTGAAGCTGCCACACGCTCAGTTTAACCACTATCAAGACATGTCAAGACCTCCTTATGAAAGTGTAGCCACAGGATTCCCGACACAGCTTTGCGCTTTGCATTTACGGGTCGGGGATCTGTGTGTGGAGAGTCCCTCGAGGTTGCGTGTCAGACTGTCAGACTCTTTGTAGGATGGCACATGTCGGAAACTTTAGCAGTTCATGTCATATGAACTGCGGCTGGCCGGAATGCTTTGTGCTTGTCTTGACTGCGTGTGCCTGTTTTGTGACTGTCCAGGTGGAAAGCGCGACAGACAGCTCAAATTGGATAGAATGTTGTTGTGCATAGATGCGGGACGATGAGGAACGAGTAATCAAGCCGAGGGCTGTTGTGGGCCAAGGAGAGAATCTTGCGTCAACGTAATGATGCAGCTTTATCTTCTTCGTGACTGCAAGGGGTCGAAGGTTTTACGAGGGAAAGAGAGAGAGAGAGAGAGAGAGAGAGAGAGCGGTGGTTAGCCATTTTGGCTCAAGTCACTTTGGGGGAACCCGCCCCCTCCACTGTGGCTTGAGCCGCCGCGCCGCCCGGCTCAAAGCTGCGAACCGCTCCACTCCCCTAAGCACCCTCATTTCGGTTGTTGTTCAGGGGGCCATTGCCGTCGTTTCGAGTGTTCATGCTTTGCCTTCGGGGGATTTCGGACCCTAACAGAGTGGGAGCGGGGGTCAGTCAGGTGCGCAGAAACAACATAAACCTTTAAACCACTAAACACATGCAGCCATGCCTTCCAGGACCTCATGTTTCCACATGCCCTGCCTCTCCACGTTGCACACCTTCACCCTCCACCGCCCCTTAACCCATAGCGCACTTCAGCCATGGAAGCGACAAAAGGGGGGGCACCCCCGACGACGCCACTACCAGAGGAGGCTCGACGACTACTAGGGGGAGCACTCCACTACATGAAGGAGCGCGCCCAAGGAGGAGGACGAGATAGGGGGCGAGCAGAAATAAAGAAGGGGACAAGGACGACGACAACCGTGCCTACCACTACTGCCATGAAGAGAGACCCACCGCCGCGAACAGCTCAGGGGGGACCATGTGAAACACCATCGGCCCTCCAGGAAGACCCCCAACATGAAAAGCCACCACTACCAAGAAAGAGGAAGTTCGGGGGCACCAGCAACAAAGACCAAGAAAAGCTGTTGGAAACGGTCGTCCGCCTGGCAGCAAGAGGAGGCTACAACGACATCGTCCACAACGACAACGTCCACAACTGAGACAGGGCTACGACGACATCCTCCACTACTGAGAGACCTGAACCCCGTGGGCAGTAAGACAGTTCAGCAATTCGGGGGAGCGAAGACTCCACCATTTTGCAACCTTGTAACCTTTCTAAGACAGGAGCACCTAACCCACTACCCCACTGCCGCTCTGCAGGGGGCTTTTGACAAATTAACCCACTTCCCCACTGCCACTCCGCAGGGGGCTTTGGATAGACTTCGTGGAAAACCAACCACCTTCCTTCTTTCAACATGGCCAGGGGCGTAATTCGGGGCGGCACACATTCATTCCACCACTGAGATAGGCAACCTGGAGGGAAACCCAATAGAGTCCTCCAGGTGCATGTTTTTCCCCTGCGGCCACTCCATTTTCTGAAAGGGACTACGAAAACCGTAGTAAGCCCTGGTTCCAACAGACCTTCGGACTCGCGCGCCCCTTGGGGCGGCTCTCCTCTTCGGGGGGGGGGCCACGCGTGCAGAGAGAGAGAGAGAGAGCGGTGGTTGCCCCAAAGAAGGAAAGAAAGAAAGAAAGAAAGAGAGAAAGAGAGAAAGAGAGAAAGAGAGAAAGAGAGAAAGAGAGAAAGAGAGGAATAAAGAAAGAAAGAAAGAAATAAAGAAAGAAAGAAAGAAAGAAGTAACTAAATAAAGAAGCAAAGAAAGGAAGGAAGGAAGGAAAAAAGAAAGAAATAACAAATAAAGAAAGCTGTTGAGGGCACCAGCTCCCGAATAGATCTCTCTCTCTCTCTCTCTCTCTCTCTCTCTTGTTAAGTTTCTTTATTTCTTTCTTTGGTTCTTTCTTTGTCACATCTCTAGAATGACAGCTCCAGACTTTCCCTTCTTGCGCGGTTCTGGTGAGGTGGGGCCTCATCTGCAGGGTCCATCTGCCTGGTTTTGGTATCCTGCACGTGCAGCGGAAGACCATTTTCAGATGGCATGCAGGCCTGTTTCCACTTCCACCGCGAATCCTCGAAGGTTCGTCCTGCATCAAGTGAGTCAAGCGAATCAGATGTAATCGTAACGCTATGCGACCCGCCTCGGCCGGGGCCTGCGCAGCTGCGAGGCGCTGTGGAGAGGACATGCAGTTCATGGGGGTTGGGCGGGGGTCGGGGGGGGGGCCCTGGTCGCCGGGGACATATCTCGTCCAAGTACGCAGGGCGAAAGTGTGCCTGAAGCTTGAGCCCTGAAACTATGAGGCAACGGGTGGACGCGGAATACATGCAGGATAGAGCCAGCAAGAAGAGGAAGTAGTTGGAAGGGACCCACACCACAAAGAAATCAAGGAAAACACGAAGAGGAAAGCAGACGGGCGGAGTTGGGGCAGGGGGGTCGGGATTGATTGAAGCGTGCGGTGGTGGGGGCCCCTATGGTCAGGCCCAATGCTCCCTGCTCGCTCACACCTGTCGTGCAGGGGGGGTTCCCATTCCAGACAAAAAAGTCCGTTGGGGAGGTTGAAGGGGACGGCCCAGAGCCTTCGGCACGTTGCATGTGAGAAGCAGGGGAGAAGCTTTCCGCCAAGGTGTTTTGCCCAAAGTGTGGCAACGACACAGTCGTTCGAGTCCCGATCATCGTGGATGAGGTGGGGCCTGACCTTGCCGTTGCGTTTGCCTTCGCCTTGGTCTTTGGGATGGGCTCTTTCGGAACCTTGCTGCAAGGACGGCGTTCCGACCCTGGTCAACTCTGGGAGAAAGCTCAGGAAGCATTGCATCCTTAGAGCATCGCTTCAGGGTCCACGACACGAATTTCACAGGACGAAGGGGACGGTGTTCTCCATGCCAAAGCCACAAAGTGGCAGAGTATGGAAGCCGATCTTCGCAGAGGACTGCTTTTTGTTGTGCTGTCAGCCGCTTGTGATTCTGTTTCTGTGCCTTTACGAAGTGAAATCCGCTCTTGTGGCTCAAGGGGTCGGGCCTTCATAGGCATTTCATCAGACATGGGAAAGGATACTGATGGCAAGAATGATGCCAAGAGTGAGATTGTCCGGAGAAGTGCTTCAGTTTTTGTCAGTTAAGTTGCACCCAACTGCTGCAGCACCTGGGTTGCCTGCAATTTTCACATGTCGGCAATGTCGCCCCAGGCCTGATTCCGAGATGTTACTTGGTTTTGCGTCAGTTGTTGCAATCTGCTTGCTGTTTGCAGTCGCCGGAAAGAGCTCTCCTGAGCAAAAGCCAGCGCATCGTCGCGCGCATCTCATTTCACCAAGTGCCAGCAGGTTTGCTAAGCTCAGCTTGAAACAAACGAGCTTCCGTAGATCCTATCCGATCCATTTCTTCATGTTCAAGGCACTGGGTGGGGAACGCGCGGCTACCAAGCAGCTCTTTGAAGCGTGGATGCTTAGCATTGCGTAGCACTGTAGCACTCTTTTGCTTGGCAGCTGACAGCAGCTTGTGACATGTATATAACCTTCTTCGATCTTCCACAGCTGGTGCGAGGGCAACCGCTGGGTTGGTGGGGAGGCCGGCTTTCTTCGGCATGGTCTTGAATGCTCCTCGTCGTTTTTTGTGTGGGGTTGCGGCAAGGAAGCTGAGATCGATTCTGCCCTGATCCGACTTTCCGGCATGCGTTCACGGCCCTCATTCGGTCACTTGCGCTTTCACTGCGACGTACGTGCATTATCTCCAGATCATGCTGTCCTGAGTAGTGTACCGGTGCTGCATTCTGTTACCGATTGCTTGCGTGGGGGGCTTCTCATGTCCTGATCAGCGATCATTCCTGGATCTGAAAAGCCAGGCCAGTGTGCAGAATGCACGGAAGGAGGAAAAATAACCGATCTGCGGCAATCTCAGGACCTTTGTGTTCTTGAAGTGCTTACATGCCTACTTTCAATGTCGGCTCACTCTAAGGAATTTTCACTACAAATTTTTGTGCGGAGCCAAGCTTGTCGCATGAAGAAGGCTGCTTTCAGGTCTGCCGAGCTGAGGAGCAGAATCCAGGGCTTGGAGGATCACCTGGCGAGCCTGCGAAGTTTAGACCTCTCTTCGTCGGGCTCCTGGCAATGGATGGCTTCTGTTCTGCCAGGCTTTGTGTCACCAAGTTCTGTAGTCCCCGCAGGAACAACATCAGAGTCATGGAAAATTTTGGGTCCATGATGAAGCTGCGCGAGCTGAAGTGATGTGCTTGGTGCTGTGCCGGGCAAGTTCCCTAAATCCCAAATCCAAAGCCTTTGATCGGCTGAGGCTTGACAGCTGTCAGATTTCCCGCATTCAGGGATTGGAGAAATGTCCCAGCCCGGAGCCTGGACGCTTTTCTGGAAGGCTTGTTGGCATATCTGCAGAATGCTGGAGACCTGACGAGTGCCGTTTGCGCAGAGGTCTCGTCTCTCTCCACTTGGAGGACAACGACATCAACTGCGTGGAAGGCATGGCTGCGTTTGCTGCGTGATGCTGCGTGTGCCTTCTGACTCTGGCGTTTTCTGTCGTCTCGAGGCCTTGAGAAGCTTTTCTCCCTGGAGATTCTGAATCTTGAAAGGAACAGACTCCAGAGGCAGATTGCCCAAGCAATCTCTACTCCTCCTTGCTGGTCTACTTGGGCTATTGCGCGTAGCCCGCTAGGCTTGGCCGTGGCTTGAGCAAGCTGAGCAAGCTGAAGGAGTCCTGGTCTCAGCCAAATCAGTTTGGTGCTTCATCGCGGAAGGCGCGATATCGGGGGTTCTGACGGTAGAGGCCGCGAAGAGAGAGACGGTGAACGAGGGATGGTGCGGCGGAGGTCAACGGAGGAGCGGAGGAGATGTCGCTGCGGAGGTCAAGGACAGGAAGGGCACGGGGAGGTTGACGGAGGAGAGGGACGGGAGGCTGATGGGAGGGCAGGCGAGGCATGGACAACAGGGTGGCAGAGCGCGATGTCGAGTTGGCGCGGGACAAGCGTGGACATTAAGAGGGAGGGAGCGCGATATCGACCTTCGGGGGAGCCGTAGACAAGGGGAAGGGACGCACGAGGGGGGGGGGGGAGAGCGCGATATCCGGTTGATGGGGAGGCCGCTCAAGGGGTTGGCGAGAGGGTGTGGGGGAGGATAGGGGAGGCGTGGCCACCAGAGCCTGTATGTACAACGTAAGGCAGGCTTCTCATGCAGATTTGACCCCTGCTTCGAATTGCAGCCTGCATTTGATGAAAGTTGCGAAAGATAAGCAGAGATATTGGTGGGCTTCCCTTCCATGGCTGACCACGTCGGGTCAGGAAATTTCAAAGGTGCATTGCTTTCTGTTTCTTTCAAACGTCCTAGTGTCATGTTACGAGCAGAGGTTGCGGCTGAGCTTTAATCAGCTGACGGCACTGGAGGGCCTTCCCGGCCTTGCTGCTCTGGAGGCCCCAGTACAACTGTACATCTGAAAGTAGTCTGTGCAGAAGTTATGTGAAACTGCGAACTATCTCCAGGGGTTCTTGTTCGTCGTCACTCTGCCAGTAGGTGCTGGATGTCAGCCGCAACCAGCTGGCAAGCGTTGTAACGGAAGATTTGAAAGGCCACCAGAGCGGAACGGTGAGTAGAAGAGTAGACTTCCCTGACTCGTGGCCGCAGGTTTGGGCAAGCTGGACGAGCTGAACCTTTCAGGCCCTGGGGAGGTTGGGGGGCATCTCGGTCCACAAGAAGCCACAAATGTTTCGAGGCAACGGTCTCTCCAGCATCGGCTTTCTTGGGGTTGGAGGTCCGCGTCGGAGTCTCAGAGCCCAACCTTGGCAGGGATCATTGACCAGTGGCGGTGCAAGTGAGCACGGTACATTGTCGGTACATCCGGTGAATCCGGTAAATGCGACTCTGACCATGGCCAAGTTCGCCTGTCGTCGTTGGATCTCTCCGACAATTCACTGACGACATCTGCTTTTAAAGGCGATGTTTGCAGACAGGGCAAATGCGGGCGAGCCACGCAGAATCCACGCTCGTTAGGCCTTCCATGCCTTCCGCTCCTCTCGGAGTTCATGCTGGCAGGAAATCAACTACAGGACGCGTGAATAATTGTGAATACGTGTGACCTCGGGCTCGGGACACTAAAGACCTTCATAATGTGCCTTCTTGTGAGCTTGCCCTACAAGTAGCGTTTGGAGCCGTCGCAAGTCACAGTTGCAGCAGGAGGTGCCCAACAATTTGGCGAGCAGTCGAGCCCTCATCGTGGGTTGTAGTTGAGTATCACGAGTCGTTTTGAGTATTCACTGGGTTCCCTTGAACGCCGAAGCGCTTTGGAGGTTGTCCTGCGCTGGAGATCCTCGATGTGTCGCGAAACAACCTCCTCTTCGTCGCTGAGGTTTGCAAATTGGAATATGTAGGAATTTAGGATGTCATGATATGTCATGCAATATATGCAATCAAGTGAGAACGCAAGGTGGAGAAGCTCAAGTCGATCGCCACGCTGCGTGAGCTGAGTGTGCAGGTGAGGATGCCTCGTCGCCTTAAAAACGGCCAAGATGTTTCTTCTCCTGGCACAGGGGAACCCACTTGCGGAGAGCGAGGAGCTCCCGAAGGCAAGCCTCAGCACACTTGCGAAAGATGGCTCTGTGGATGGCTTTGTGGATGGCTTTGTGGCAGTTCTTGTGGCTCCGTGGCTGTTCGGCTTTTCTGCTCTGTCACTCTCAGAGAGGCGGTGCGCTCCCTGGGTGGTCTCGAGTACGTCGACAACAGGCCGGGGGAGAGACAAAGGCTGCAGGCTGTGCTGTTGTAGTGGACATGTACGTTAAGGCCTTTTCTTGCGACGGGTCAACTCTCTCAGGCAGCTGATGCCTTTGCAAAACGTCCTGGAGGAGTGGAGTGATGTGCTTCTGGCTCCAACTATCGAATTATCCGCATCTTGAGTTCTGGCACACTTTTTCTCACACAGGACGGAGCTGAAAAGGAAGAGACGTTCAGCCTGACCAAGGTGGAGGACGGGCCCGGCGCTGTTTCTGTTGGTGGCGAGGGTTCGAGTCATTTCCAGAAGGCACCTTCGGCCACCGCTTCCCGACCTGGTACGGCCTCGCGCGCAGGCCTCAGTTGTCGGAGCATAAAGAAACCAGAGCCAACCGTGCTCGCTCGCTCTCAGGGCCTGGTACCGCTTCCCGTCCGGGCACGGCCTCGCGACCTGGAACAGCAACGGCTCTGAAGGAGGCCTGATGTATCTTGGTGATCTGTACAGTATCTGTACACATTGTGCCGTTCCCCATCTCCAATTGCTTCAGGCCGGAGTGCAGCAGCCCCTGATGCACACTCCAGCAGTTCCTGTTCGGAAGTGCGCCAGCCCGTGCCTTACAGATCCTTGCAGCGACTTGGCGCGCTTCCTCTCATAGTATCATAAGACAGACGGGCAATAATGAAGCTGATGACGGCCTCAGGTGAGGAGCAAGTTTCACAGTGGGCACAGCCTCCTGGACAGCAGTTGATCGTGGTGACCGTTGCTGATCCTGGACTCAAAAGCACCATGTCAGCAGCACCACAGAATAAGGCAGACCATCGGAAGCCTTCAGGCTATTGGCAAGCAGGTCGCAAAAACGGGCGACAAGGCAAGCATCCTGCCGATTCCGGCACAGTGCCAAGTTCAGCTGTGCGAGGCAGAGCAGGACTTGCGCGAGATGCCGTGGCCCTCAGCTATCTCAAGACATCTCCCTCGATGCACGACGCGGTTGCCTGGTTGGCCTAGTTTCGAGCAAGGCATCGGTATGTCCAGAAGGCAAAGAAAGCCAACCGTTTGCATGCGGAGTGGGAAGCCAGCGGGAGTCTCAAGGGACGAAGGCAGAAGCCTGCATCGGATTGTTTTCGATGGTCTCATATCAGGGCAAGAAGCAGCCATTCCAGAAGAGACAGAGGCCAATGCCGCAAGAAAGTTGCGAGGCTCTTGGGAGGCTTTTATTTCTTATCGCAATGTTTCCTGGTAGGCGGTCCCGTCGACGCCGGAGTGCCACCAGGCCAGCATCCCTTGGCACTCTAGCCACTCTGGCAGGACTCGAGCAATAGCATGGTGACAAGGCGCCAACGCCGCTGCGGCCAAGTTCTGGCAAGGCGAGCCGAAAGCTGCGGGAGGCACCTGGCTCGATCAGTTTGGCGACGACGGAAACGCGCGAAAGAGACCCATGATCAATTGCAACAGAAGGCAGACGCAAAATTGGAGTGTGAAGGTGGTGGCATTCTACCAGGGTGGTGAAGACGAACAGGCCAGGGCAAACGGCACCCTTCACGGCCTTCCGGTCGTAGAAGCCTTGTTCGCCGCAAATTTGGAGGCCGACGAGGAGACGCCTCCTGAAGCCCTGGCCTTGGAAGGAAAGTATAGGAGTATAGGAAGTGTTTTGAAGTTCCTGAAGTGCCTTTCTATGAGGCTGGAATCAGCCCAGTCTCGAAGATGCCCACCTCCGTGGTCTTGGCATCCTGTGACGAGGTCGAGGAGATTCAGGAGGCGGTCATAAAGTAAACGATCGCTCATACCTTCCAGATATGTCTCCCTCCAGATGTTCTCCCTCGTCTTCTTTCACACTCAATCCCTCTCCCCGGTTTGCTGCTGCCGCTTCTGCTGCTCACTCCGTAGCTCTTGCTCTTTTGAGGTTGAAGATAGGGCACCTAGCCCGGTTGTGGAGTCGGCAGAGCCTTCTGAAGTCGAGGAGAGTGGAACTGCGTGACATAGTATGACGTACCGAGCCGTGCTGACTGTTGAAAGCATTGGGACTTAATTTGCTTATTGCACGCGGAACTTGCAATGCTGCCATGATGTTGGGTGGAGTTTGGGTGCATGACGCTGCTTGCCGCAGGAGGCTCTTGAAGACGACGGCATCAAAGAAGCACCAGTGCCATCGGGGCTACCAGGGCCCCTGCCCGTCGCCGCCTGAGTCGCGTGTGTGCTTGATTTTCTGCATGATTCATAGGCTTTTGCGGTTTTTGGAGGCGAAGGCCGGGCGGCCTCCTCCAGGCCAGACCGCTGCCACGATCACATCCTCCTTTCAGTTCCTTTTTTTGTCTCCCAGGTAAGGACATGAGAGTCGGCGTCCGTGCTTCGGTTCGCCGCTCCAGCTCGGGCACCAGGAGTCGCGCAGGCAGACCGGTGACCTTTTTGGACACATAATCTCACATAATCTCACACTGCTCAAGCGTGCATCTGTCGACCATGAAGATCTAGCTCAGAGTCTTAGAGCGCAATCATCAAAACCTGGCTGCCCAAGGGGTAGGGCCCTACCCTGCCAGAGCATCGAGCCCGACTCTCGGATACTCTCGAAGGGCCTTTAAAACATCCCAAGACTCAAGACACGGATCGCTTATGGTGCCTGAGGTCCTGGAGCTGTGAAGGGCTACCCAGGAAAGCGCTAGGGGCCTGTTAGGGCCGGTCAGTGAACTGCAGCATCCAATGCCGATGAAGGACCCGATGTCACAGCCTATCCCGAATTCATTGCGACGGCTCTGTCAAATATTGACAGGGTACATGTGTACATAGTGCGATGCGCGGCGCTGTCGCAGCATGATGTGTTTGCCCGAACAACAAGAGGTCAGTCTTGCAACGCTGACTGCAGCCCATTGCAGCCCCATACAGCAGTAGTGTAGCGTATGAGATGCACTCAGGGCAGGAGCCCAAGCTGGCACCATGATGAGGATGAAATCAAAATTGGCGGAAGAGATCGCGAACTGCGGCACGCTGAGAAGGTCCACGAGAAGGAGCTTTCAGCCAGAAGGAGGTTGTTTGGATTTGAGCTGCTCAATGTCCATGTGAGGAGCGTCAGCTGCGAGATCCGTTCAATCAGGACAACGCAGCACGAGACTTAGATGTGTTGGACCGTTGGTGCTGGAGGTTGCAGCCGCATCTCGATGTTCCCGTCACTAGTGCTGCTGCCACTGCTAATCCTAGTGCTACTGCTACTGCTAGTGCTTCTGCTACTGCCACTGCCACTGCTCGTGCTCGTGCTAGTGCTAGTGCTAGTGCTACTGCTATTGCTACTGCTAGTTCTGCTGCTCTTGCTGCTGCTCTTGCTACTGCTCTTGCTACTGCTACTGCTACTGCTACTGCTACTGCTACTGCTACTGCTACTGCTACTGCTACTGAACCGACAGTGGTGCCGTGTGTCAGGCCCGCTCACTCAGCACAACGTTCTTGGGCCGATAAATGTGAGGTTTTCAAGGTATACGGGGGTCTGAACGGGGTTTTTGTGGGAGAAAAGAGAGATCAGCTCGGCCCAGGACAATGCAGAGTGACCAGCTTCATCAGGAATCGGCAGTGCCAATGAAATCATAGCTTGAAGCAGAGCTTGGGTCACTGACTGCCTCGAGCTCCAGGTCTAGCATCACATTGGAATCACAGCTTTGTGGAACACATTCTCCCAGTTTGCCTGGAGGCATTACGAAGCTGGCAACTTGAAGCAACTTTTTTGCTGGCTTGTTTGAAAACAGCGCTGCCACCTAGGCGAGAAGCCCCGAAACACAAAGAGTGACCCGCACTCTCGAGTGATTTGTCTGTTGCTTTGCACAAAGGCCGTTTAGTAGCCAACACCAGGTTCAAGGCTTTGCATTTTGCCAAGCGCATGGCGAAACAACGCGCGTCCTACCTTTTTTTCTCGCGCGCTGGTCAGACTGTCCTGAACCTCACAGTGTGCCTCCTGGCTCGAACGTCACTAGTGTGGGTTTGGCGCCCACGCAGGGTTCTTGCCTGTATTAGCCTACATGCTCGGCCTACCGTCGCCAGACGCAGCCCCCAAAAGAAAGGGCGCAAGCTTTTGCTAGTTTTGGTGAAGTTAGACGAAGTTAGAGTGCTGGCGTGTTGGCAGCTCTGACAAATGCCGTTGTTTCCATGCTCCCTTGCTATGCAAGCCCGCACTCCGTACTCAGCTAGCCAATCTAGATACCAGGCTCGTGGGTGGTATCAGCGCACGACGACAGCCACAGGCATGGCATGTCCTTGCATGTCCTTGCCTATTGCGAAAAGGCGCGCAAATTTCACAGCTCGCTCAGGCAAGACCATCACTGCAAGTGGTGGGGGCCCTCGTGTACAGGCCAGGGCCTGAAGCTTCGAATCCCTCAAACCCAGAAGTCGGGTGGCTCCAGGCTGGGTATGGCCGCAGAGTCAACCCGAACTCCAACAACTTTCGTGGCAACCTGGCAGGAATTCTTTCTCCGGTTCATGTGTTGAGTAAAGCGCTTGTTGTTCCGTCCCACATTGCGAGGCTTCAAGCCAAAGAAGAGGTAGATCATAATGGATCATCCTTATGAAGCCCTTGCAGCCAGAGCCAGAAAAGCTGCAGTAAGAGGCGTTGTACAAAGCCATGATGGGCCTGGACAATGACTAGCAAACCCACTTGTTGAAACCACCTGCATACGCTATGAGAATATGAGAAGCATTGTCCAGCAAATCTGACCCAAATGGGCAGGTGTACAGCTTTGAGTTTAGGTAGCTGGTCTGCCGAAAATGATTGACTTGCAGCGCCGTGGGCGCTGAGCCCCGAAAACCCGAAGCCCGTTGTCCGTGGGCCGGCAACATCCTTACTGTACCCACTTGAACCAGTCTTGAACCCTTGAACCTATGAAAGAATCCTAGATTCTCGGAAGCTGGGGTGGTAGGTGGTTGCCAGCATTTTTCCGAGTAGCGCTTGCTCCATACCATTGTGAAAGCGTCGGCGAACTTTGTCTACCAATGAACACAGATCTACTCTGGCTGCATGCTTGGCCCATCTTGGCCCCTTGGCTCAACTCAGATTTGATTTGCCTGTCTCTTGAGACACTCGCTTCCGTGAGCCAGTCGGCCTCGCAGGCAGCCCAATGCATCTGTGTACCAACATGGTAAACTTAGAAAACGTGAGCTTCTGCACAGCGCAGTTCGGCGAGTGGAGCGTTTGCACCACTTGAACACGGTGGCCTTGGGCAGACATCGCCGCATCCTGTGATGCTAGTCTTATGAGTCGTGTCCATTGTCCACATAGTGGGCACAAATGAGATGCCATGGTCAGGCTACACACAGACATCGCAGACGGGAAGATCATCCTGTTGTGCCAGGCCTGCAGTGGACATTCATTGCAGGGATACGATCATTCGATATCCGGACTCAAGTAGGTACTGCATGCAACTGTACCGCGGCCGCCAGATGTCTGCTGGCCTACCTGAGGCAGGGAAGTGTGCTTTTTCATGTGCAGGAATGTGCCGTCTCTGCTCTCCGGCCCGTGCTGCGATCCTTGATGATCCTCGTGATCATTCTTTGCTTGAAAGAGCTGCTCAGTATGCACCCATATGCACCCTCGTACTGCGGCTCTTCGGACGAGCGTGGCACCGAAGAGTTTTGCTCCGAAGAGTTTTGCCCCTCAAATTCGAATGCGGAGATACAAGGGGAGGCTCTCTTAGAGTCGGTGCAGTGGGCCGATGAAGGCGGCAGCTTGGAGAGCTGTCGCAAGCATGGCTGGCTACGTGGCTCTTGCCTGGATCAGGAGTCCAACAGAACGTTTCACGAAGCCCGGTGTGTGAAGAACTGGCATCATCTGGCATCATGAATCCGTTGCGCCAAATGTTGCCGTTAAACATGAGCAATGTTCGATGGAGATCACGGGTCCAAAGTTGACTTGTTGCACTGCCGCATTTGCCACTCGGGTGAACCCGGGCATAACAAATCAACCAGTGGAGCAAAGATGAACAAAGCTTGGCATGATCTTCATGAAGTTAAGGGAACCTCTTTGATGCTCGCTGCATTCGCTCGCCAGATGGCATCGATGGTTCCGGCAATGTGGCGGAGTGCTTCGTGCGAGGCAGGTACAGACTGTTTGTATTTTAAGGGGCTGCGCCCATGGGCGGGCAGCGCACGCAGAAGCCCGGGGCGAGCAGTTTCTAAGCATGTTGAGGCCCCTAAACTCCCTTAAAATCTCTAAGCGTTAAGTTTCTAAGCATTTTCAGGCCCCTAAACCCCCTTCAAATCTCTAAGCGTTTGAGGCTCCGAGACTCCCTTAACGTTTCTAAGCACTTTATAAGGCCCCTAAACTCCCTTTTTCCTAGCCCCGGGCTTAGACACGTCGCTTATGCCCGCCCTTTGGGGGGCATCATGCTCCTGATGCCCCCCCGGGGTCCCGCCCCGGGAGCCGCTGATGCTCCTGATGCGCGCCTGGGGGTCCCGGGCTGGACCCGCTGATGCTCATGATGCGCGCCCTCTGGGGGCCTCCGTGGCGACGCAAAAAACCACGAAAAAAAAACCGTTCACCGGCGGCACGCGGGGGTCGGCGGCACTGGCGTCCGGCCTAATTCTGCTTCGCAGAAGGCCAGAGGCCAGCAAGGCTATTCCCGGGACGACCCGGGCTAAAAGGTCCGCATTTGCTCGGTCCTTTGGGGACCTCGCGCTGCCCGATTTAATGGCTACCGCCAGTGCCGCCGACCCCAGACCCAAGACAGTCGCATTGGGGCGGAAGGCAGGGTGGAGCGCGGGCAGGCGGGGGGGGCGGGGGCGGGGGGGGTGGGGGTGGGTGGGGGTGGAAAGGGGGGCGGCGGGGGTGGGGGGTGTGGGGGGTGACGGTAGAGGGTTGGTGTCGGATTAGGGAGTTGGGGGCGGAAGGCAGGGGTGGACTGGGGGGCATAGAGATGAAGAAGCGATGAGAGCGGTGAGAGCGGGGGGGCGGTCGGATGGTGCACGATGGTGGGAGGGGGTAATGATGAGGGCTGGGGAGGGTTGGTGGGAGGGTTAGGGAGTGGGAGTGGGAGAGGGTGGGGGCGGCTGGCGGAAAGGGGGGCCTGACTCATTTGACCAGCTCTGGTGAGAGGGTTGGGGCGGAAGGCAGGGTGGAGCGCGGCGGGTGGACAGGGGAGGTGACGGTCGAGGGTTGGTGGAGTTGGGGGCGGAAGGCAGGGGAGTGATGAGAGCGGGGAGGCGGTTAGGGCGGGCGTGGATTGGAATCCCTCAAACTAGAGATTTGTCAGGGGCGGAGTAGGGGGTAGGGGCCTAGGAGGGAAGGGATGGGGGGGGTGGGGGGGGGTGGGGTTTCAGAGTCGAGGGTGGGGGGTTTGGTGTCAGGGAGGGGTGGACTGGGGGGCATAGGGAGGGGGAGTGATGAGAGCGGTGAGGGCGGTCAGGGCGGGCATGGACTGGAATCCTTAAAACACTGGAGATTGGTCAGGGGCGGCAAGGCCTGGGGGGTGGCGGGGGGTGGGGGGGGGGGGGGGGGGGTGGGGGGGGATTTGTCAGGGGTGAGGGAAGGGAGGGGGGGGTGGGGGTGAGGGCGGTAGGGCGGGCATGGACTGGTTTCTTTAAAACACTAGAGATTGGTCAGGGGCGGAGTAGGGGGTAGGGGCGAGGCCTACAGGAGGGTGGGGGGGGTGGGGGGGGTGGGGTGGGGCCCGGGGGGGGGGTGGGGGGTGGGGGGGTGGGGGGTTGGGGGGGGTGGGGGGGGGGTGGGGGGGTGGGGGGGGGTGGGGGGGGGGGGGGGGGGGGGGGGGGTGGGGGGGGTGGGGGGGTGGGGGGTGGGGGGCGGTGAAAGGGCGGTCGGCAGGGACTCTAAAACACGGAGTAGGGGGCAGGGGCGAGGCCTACGGGGGGTGGGGGGGGGGGTAGGGGGGGGGGGGGGGGGGTGGGGTGGGGGGGGTGGGGGGGGGGGGGGGGGGGTGGGGGGTGGGGGGGGGGTGGGTGGGGGAGTGGGGGGGTGGGGGGGGGTGTGGGGGGGTGTGTGGGGGGGGAGGGGTCTGGACCCTTTAAACCACCTGAATGGATGCGGTGGGGGGGGGTCAAAGGTCCAATTCAAGGCGTCATGGGTGAGGGCGATGGGTGGCGGGGTTTGGGCATGCACTGAAGCCAAACAATGCAAAAACACTCCAATTCAAGGTGTCATGAGCAGCATGCTGTTAGAGCGGGTGAGGGCGGTGAGGGCGGTGGGGGGTCTTCACTGACGCCGCCCTGCTACCGCTGGGGTCGGCGGATATGCTGGGTCTCTCGGTTGCAGCACCCTTCTGTCCAGGATCTCGCGCTGATGAACACCGCAGCTCCTCCAGACGATGTCGAACGCTCACGCATTTTGAAGGCCTCGGTCCAGTCCGCCATGGGCAGCAGCAAAGCATCAATGCATCAGTTCAAGCGCCTGCACGAAGCAAAATCAGGTAATCGAAGCGCGTGACTGCCAGGTCGTACAGGGTACCTGGATCAACGTGGACTGTCCAGCGGAGAGGCCCTCTTTTCTCCCCTTCGCACTCTACAAACGAGCAATCACCAGCACAGGTACACAGTCGTTGGTCATCACGTTACTCGCCCGGATCTCAGAACTTATGAGAAAGGAAGGCGGCTGTACGAGGCGTGAGGCTGATTCCAATGTTGTGGTTCGGAATGTCAGGCAACGACGTTCAAGGCTGCCGCCACTTCACCCTTTTCTGGGATCCAAGAAGGCCGACATGTGCTTGCTTTTGCGCTTAAGACTTGCGGCGCCACACGAATCCACACGACATGTCTCTGCCTGGTTTTATCCGTGGAAGGAAGCAGCTGCAATGGGGGACCCAGGGCAGGCCGGACGAACTGACGCAACGGCCAAAACATGGCAAGGGGCCCGACTGTTCGGCGGTCTTAAAAGCGTTGTGAGGCTCTACCTTGCTTGCCTTGGTGATGGCATGGTGGCATGGGTGCCGTCCAGGTTCGAGAATCTAAGTTCTGCTGAGTGGACATGTCGGTTCGGCTGCGAGTGCTGCGCAGGTACTGCTCTCGGGCATGGAGATGGCAGCGAGTAGCGGCACCTGGAATGTCCCGTCCTGAGACATCTCTAGGTAAGCAAAGAAATCCTCACGCTGCGGTGTCGAATGCTCTTCGACTTGTTGTAAGAGAGGTATGTGACGATCATGGCAACTGTGGCAATAAGCTTTGCTACTCTACTTTGGAAACATGAGCCGGTGACAGGCCACCACACTCGATGCCGCCACAGTGGACACCACTGCCATGTCAAGGACAGTCAACCCCGATTCCGTTCTCGTGCCTGTCAGCAATCCTTGCATAGTGCCACCGAGGACTCTCAGCCTGCCCGGTGCCAGCCTAGTACTAAGCAAATGAAGCCTGAGCATCTGCACAACCACGTCACACTCTCCCAGGGCACGTACGCTGTGCGGCATCCACGCACGCCTGCTCAGTATGCGTCGACAAGAGAATGCTGTCAGGTCGACACAGCCATGGGCACCTATGGTCCTTGGCGGAGGTGTCCATGACACGGTGTTTTTTTGATACAAGCACTCTGAAATTGCAAGTAGCCATCGAAATGGGAAGGCCTTACGGCGCAGCTCTTCGAAGCTGGGCTCCAGGCTACGCAGGCAGACCTGGGAGAGCGAGCGCAGGGAAGAAGTCAGCAGTGGAACCTCAGGTGGACGCCCATCGGCTGGAGTCTTACTATGTCTTACTGCAGGTTTGAGACGTTTATTGGCGTTCGCTGCGGTCAGATCCGCGTCACTGCCAGCTCTGAGGACTTCCCCCCGCGTCGCTCCCACTGGCACTATGGCGTCTTGGCATTCATTGGGTTGCCTATGGATTTGAGTGCTTGTTCCCAAAACAGTGTGTTGACACTAAGGGTTCTTACCTTCATGGTAAAGGGTGTTGCAGTGGTCTGAGCATTGATCCGGGAAAGTGGCTCCCCTTTTCCGGGAGCGGGGGGGGGCGAAGACGAAAATTCGAAGACGAAGTTTGAAGACGAAATTCGGCACTGAAGACGAAATTCGGCCCCGGAAGCTTGAATTCGGAATTTCGTCTTCAGGGGCCGAATTTCGCAGGGCCGAATTTCGTCTTCGGGGCTGAATTTCGTCTTCGGGGCCGAATTTAGCTTCAGGGGCCGAATTTCGGCTTCAGGGCCGAATTTCGTCTTCAGGAACTTCGTCTTCGAATTCTGTCTTCGCCCCCCTCGGAAAAGGGGACCCCCTTTGCTGGGTCTCTGTATAGAGCACGCGACGCGCCTGAGACACGCCCGATGCGCGCGCGATACTATTCCGCGAGCGGTGGTCGCATGTAGGACGAAAATCGTCCATTTCCGCCGTGGGGGCGGGCACGGATTTTGTAGCGGCCTTACATGTTTTTTTGGCTTCGTGGATGGTGTCGAAATCGCGCTCTCGCCTAGGCCCCGTGCCCATCTTTTGCTGTTTGCAGGTGGAAATCCTGAGCTCTCTGCCTACGTCCCGAGCTCTTTTCGAGCTCGCTCCGCGTCCGAAAACGCGTCAGGCGCGTGGATTCCTGCGTTTTGGGCCGTTGTTTGATTTCACTTCGTGCGGCTATTTCGAGGGGACTTGGAATTCGTGATGTTGGAAATCGCGCTCCCGCCTAAGCGCCGTGCGAATCGATGTCGCCATCCTCGTGCTGCTGTCGTCGCTTTTTGACGTCTGGGTTCGCGAAATGAACTGTATGAAGCTGTCGTAGCCTTTGGACGTTGGGGTGCGAAACTGTCGTCGCTTTTGGTGTTTTTGGAGGACATCCGGAGCTCTGGTAGGCTGAAAAGTCGACCTTTGCAGTACAAACGTAGTACGCCGAGGACGTCCGAAAGTCCAGGTTCTCGAAAGTCGACTTCCGTAGTATGCGGAGGATGTCTGGAGCTCCAGTGGCATCAAAATCGTTCTTTCGTGACCCCATGAAGGGCAATCCCTGAAGTTGCATGTTGTTTGCCACTAGCGTATAGATCTCCTGGCGTGCTGGTCTCTCCGTGCTCCGCTGCTGGAGCCGCTCGTCATCGTGTTCCTCGTGTCTGGAGAGCTTGACTCTTCGTGTCCCCATTTGGGGTCTGCGCTGGCAGAGTCAGTGCTGAACATGTTTCTATGTTTAGCCCGATGTTTAGCCAGTTTGCACTCTTTAGGGGTGCCCGCCAGTACTGTATCCTAGATGCTGAGGCGATGGGTTTGTGGGTTGCTCCATGCTGTGCGTGCTGTGCCCGTTCGAGGTTACGCTGGCCGCGGCTTCCACGGCAACCGCAGCATACAAGGCAAGAGAGAGAGAGAGAGAGAGAGAGAGAGAGAGCACCAAAGTTGGATCCAAGTGCCACGTAGTTCGTGGGCTGGACCAGAACATGGCAAAGCACAGCCAGGCATGAACCTGGAAAGAGACTCCCGCCTGGCCTGCGGACTGTCAAGTTCCGAGGCCGTTTGAGGGATGGCATAGCAATGCATTGCTATGCATTGATCAGTCTGGTGATGGCATTGGCATTGATTGGCATGACTGTCACATGGTTCCAGTCCCGTCAACTCCGTGGTGTCGCAGGTCTTCGATCTCCTCTTCCGGGATATCACGCCGGACGATTACGAGACCCTGCTTCGCCTCGATGAGTCAGTCTCAAGGCCCAAGTGCTGGATGTTTCATGGATGTATATGGACGTATATTAGAGGATTTTAGAATTTTAGAGGTGTCTTGGAGATTCTTGGAGTCATGGACGCGTCTCACGTCTCGCGGGGGCTGCTGCGGAGGCCCACTGCCAGCACCAGCTGCATCAACAATCTGAAGAAGGAACTGCTCTTGGAGAGATCTCGCGGAACATGCTCGTTATAAGTTGAGCTGAAGCAGTCTGCGCTCAGTGGAATCGAATGCTTGTTAGAATAGACTGTGTCTCAGGTCCCTGGCAAGGATCTCCTCGGCGAGGTGTGGTGGCGATTGGAGGGTCATGGAGGGTCTTTTGTAATCATTGTGTGACCCACTGCTCCGTTCTCAACTGGGACTGCCCCTCCTCTGCATTCTTTCCTTGCGCAGGTCTGCTCTGTTTGCCTCGCGGCCTTCGACGACAACGACGTGGCGGCAGCACTGCCGTGCGGGTGCGTCCTTGCAGGGCTTTGAATGGCTTTGAATGGCTTTGACGGGTGACAAGGTCCTAGAGGCTTCCTTTGTGAGTATTTTGTGAGGGTGAGGGACGCTGTGGGACCCCATGTGGGCTGCCTGGGTGTTTGAGGCCAGGCTCCCTGCTTCCAAGCCGCAAAGTTCCCGGGGCGCAACTGAGTTGGCAGCACTTCGCTGCAGTCTTAGGGCAGGTGTCTTGAAGGAGAACTTGCTTTCCTGAGTCTGACATTCTTTTGAAGACCGGAACCTCCTTGTATGAAGCCTGGTGGGAAATTACTTGGTATTATTACGTTCTTGTATATAAGATTAGAGTTTGTTGTGACAGCAGCTGTATAATTATGAAAGGGTATCAGGGCTAGTTCGAAGGAGACACCACACCAGGCTCCGACGTGTTGAATTTCTTGGGTCAAGTGCCAATGAAGTTTGGGAAAACAATGCATGAAATGCATGTGCCGGACTGGTATGCAACTTGCTTTACACAGGGCGCCCATAGAGATGCCTATATCTAGAGTACGTGCACCTTGAGTTGTTTGCTCAAGATTGCTCTTTGCCCAAATTGAAGTTCAAGCACAGCTGCTGTTCGCCCGCAAGGCACTTGTTAGGGGCTGGGAATGGTACAGGAAATCAGCGGACACCCTGTGCTGTGCTGGCAGCACGACCCCCAAAGAGCTGGATACACTATCTGGTATCCCGGTATGAGCCTTACCTTCGAGACGACCGGTTTTGCTTCTTCGGCTTTTTATGGAGTTCAGATATCTGCGGAATGTGCTGAAGGCCCCTGAACCTCAAAACAAAACACCGAGAGCCCGCGTCTGAGGCATATTCCTTTGCGGCCGCTGCAGGGGCTTTCTGGAACTTTCTGGGGCTGTATCAGCTGTATCCCGTAGGCTGTAGCAGAGCATCGCCTCAACCTCAAGAAATAAGCACCTGCAAGCGCTTACTTTTGTCTGGGCCAGGCACCACTTTCACTTCGACTGCGTGAGCAAGTGGCTGGGCGAGTGCCGCTCTGCTTGCCCACTCTGCGGCGAAAACATCGGCGCGGTCTCTGTGGGCACGGAAGCAAAGTCCGGCAGAGAAGAACTTTTGCCGGAGAGGTCAAGTGCCTCAACAGATCGGGCTTAAGCGTCCCGAGCACCGCTGCGTTTGGCAGGACTGCTGCTTCTGTCTTTGGGAGGGACCCTCGACATACGTGCCAGGCTTCTAGTGAATCCCTAGCCGAGCCTAGTGTTCTAAGCCGCCTTAAGTGCACTTGGTAAAGTTTGTAAACGAAAAGGCGGTGCACCCTGGCCTGTGGCGACGATGATCCGCTTCTTTGGGAATGTTCGGTTTTGCAGCGCTGCAGATCGGAGTTTGTTCGTCTTGAAGGACACATAAAACATGGTACAGCATGGTACAGCATGGTAAGTCGTGGATGCCTTTGGGTTGCAATCCTCTTGCTCAGGGTTTCCTAGTCCCCCATCCTTGGCCAAGTTACCCTCCCGGCCACATCTTCAGGTTTGAAGTGAAATGTCAGACGAGCTTTTCTCGGTGCTTTGTGCTTGTACTGTTGTGGGCAACAGCTCATGCCATGAGAGACTTGGTGGGCATTGAGCCGCTGTGTCAAAGTTATGGTCTACAGCCCTGAATGGTGTTAGCATCAGCAGATCATGACAGTCTAGGCAAGGACTCTTGTGGACTTCTCAGCCATTTTATCCGCCCTTAGCTCTTGTTCTTTGGCAACTTGAGGTTCGGTCGAGCAGCTCATTTTGCATTCCGGGGATCGTATGACGGCAATCAGGATGAGAGGCTAGATCAGTCCATCGGCCCTTGGGCCATCAAGATGGGTGTGGTTGTCCGCCCATGTCCACCCTATAGACATGTCCACCGCGCTCAGAAGGCTCTACTTGCCTTGCTAAGCTTTGAGATAGAGATGGACTAGGCCCCTGAGCTCGACGGCGGTCAGACCCTCCTCACCACCCTCCTGATGATGCGACCCAAAACCAATTCCCGAAGTCGGTATCTCGGTATCCTGGCCAGCGATGTGAAGATTCAGTGACATGTGAAATCTCTAGCAGGTGTCTTGGCAAAAGATTTGTGAGCAAAGACTTGTGTATTTGTGTGACAGAGTTGTCAGGTGCTTGGCGAACTGATCATAATTGGGCCACAAAGGCCGTAGACCAAAGCGTCTTGAAGACATATGAAGACTTGCGATTCCAGTCACTGATCCCTGTTGTCTGTTCAGGTCTTCAAGCAGAGGTCCCTTTTAGCTAGGGTGGAATGGAAAGCCAGTGCACCGCCAAAGAGTGAATCTAGAAGATGGCATTGATACTGTGGCTGTGGCCGCCGTCTTCTTGTCCACCACGTTGGGAGCCTTAGCCATGTGCATCCTGACTGATTCTAACTAAGTCTAACTGATCTACGTATTCAGAACGCTGCAACGAAGTTTGACCATATGCTTTTCGCTTGGAGGCCACCCTTACCGAGGTGCGCTGAATGCCCCCGTAGCACCCTGGTAGAGGTGCTGTGTGGTTTGGGGAAGGCAATCCAGATTGCGGCTAGCGCGTCAAGTCCACAACAAAGGGGCGCAAGCAAAATAGAGGGAGCCGGCCTCTTCGGTCATTTCTTGGCAGGACACGTCGCGCCACCATGCCTTTCGCATCCTTTTTCTTTGTACAGAGGAGAGCTTCGCATGTTCAGGGCTGTCAGTGTGTTTGCACAGAGAAGGCTTTTGCATTTCCACGCGTGCGCGATCGGAGTAGCTTCTGACCGCTGCCTTGCCTGGAGGAGTCTCGCAACGAAATCTTGCTTTGGCTTCACCATTTTGGCTGCTTGGCGCAGGGTTAATGAGCGTCTGTCGTTGACGATGCTAGCCTTGTGCAACGGCCCAGTAGTCGTCATTGCAGCCACAAAAGTAGCCAGGCTTCTGCAGCATGGACCAAACAGTGACCAAACCACAACAATGAATTGAACGGTAACAGGATGGGAATCCACTTTGAACCTCGAAGCACAAACGAAAGCAGACATGTGCCTGTAACTGGCCCTGAGTTCCTGCCCTCGCAACTTCGAGAAAAAAGAAAGCAGGAAGGCAATTCAGGAAACAGTGGTGAAAAGCCTTCATGAGTAAACTTGAGCATAGCAGAGTGGGCAAGGTCACATTCTTGAAAGCCTGATGCTTGTGGCTTCCATGTTCAGTCCAAGTACAATACTGGCCATAGACGGGTGCTGTGTGATACTGGTAAGGCGCTTTTGGTTTTATCCAGATGTTGAACTCAGCGGGCATAGATCATGTTCTACGCGAATGGTCTGGCTTTCGTCGCCGCACACATTCCTTAATTCCTTCCTTCACGTTACTTCCTGGGCTGAAGCCAAGGGCCTGAAAGCCTGACTGAAGCCTGCATGTGAGCCTGAGAGAGAGCTCCATACCTGAGATTTGTTTAACCAGCAACGGGCAAAGGGGCTTCAAACGGCAGCTGACCTTGCGAATCGGGCTGGCCCGTGGGCTACCTTTCATGAAATTTGTTTGGGCCTCCTTTCGTACTGAAACCCAGAAAGTTAGATGGAGCTGGCAGTGGCCTCGGCCTGCAGCTGCCCTAGCTGCAAAAGACTACGGCCAGAAAGCTTGTGACTATAGCGGGCAACTGCAACAAACTGAGTTCAGAATAGTTCCAGGAACTCGTGATTGCAGAGGGCAGCTCCACAAAACCAGGTGCAACATTAGATACGTTAGCACATCCACAGGCTTTCCGCAGTGCGGAGGTCCTTTAAATGACGCCCAACTCGTGGGCCCGATTTATTGCATAAGGTTCCTCACGAGAAGCTTTCCTGGCTGCAACCTATGAAGCATTGTTGGGTTTCTACCCATTTGCGGGCTCTTTGGATGCAACTGGTTCACCGCAGCTTGAATCTTACCGCTCCCCGAACCTTGTGAGCCTGCGGATCCCCGGACTTTGTTTCAAACCCACAGT
Source organism: Symbiodinium natans (assembly GCA_905221605.1). Classification (NCBI taxonomy): domain Eukaryota; class Dinophyceae; order Suessiales; family Symbiodiniaceae; genus Symbiodinium; species Symbiodinium natans. The sequence continues at coordinate 459,791 of CAJNDS010002253.1, forward strand.
CATGACGATGGGAGCGGTGCTTCCCAAACTAGGCCCTCAGAATCTTGCTGCATGACGTGATGAGCTTGGTAAAACCATGGAAACTCGAAGGTGACACGCCCTGTGGCTGGCAGCGGGGTGACAAGTGAGGGGCATTTTTCGTCGACGCCATGTCGCTCTCGGACTGCAAGACTGGCACCGCACCTTGCGCACAAATGCTCGAGACTCACGAGACACGTGCGCGGAGTTCCTGGCAGAAATCTCCTTTTTTTGAGTCATTAAAGACACCCCCGCCGAAGCACGGAGGTATACGGAGGTCAGATGGGCACAGCACGGCAAGGTGTGGAGAGCAGGTCTGCGTTGTACATAAAAGAGAGCCTTGGGCAGGATGCTGCGCGCGTGGCTGCTGCCAATCAACGCCCCCAGAACACCCCATGCCTAAAGCGAACAAAGCTTTTCACGCTGGCTCATAGGTGTTGATAGCACGTGTTCACGCTCCAAGCATCAGCCTCGATGAAGCACGTTTGTGAAGCAGCTTGCGTTTGTTTTCGGAATCCTCAGACCTGAACGGGTTGTGAGGAAAAGGAGCTTTCCGTGCCTTGGGATGGGGCGCTCCGCCCAGTCTGAGTTCGGAGAGCTCCAGCAATTGAGGTCTCCTTTCTGAGAACCTCACGGAATTTCAACAGACTTGGTCTTGCACCTGAGTGGTCTTGACATTTTTGCCCTAAGCCTGGAGTCTCACAACCGGGAGGCTTGATAAACGCGAGCCAAGCGAAGCCGACACTGCCCTGCACCCAGCAACCTAGAGAACTCTCAGAAACCCCTCGGCCCTCAACCATCTTCACTGATTCATAGCGATCCCGATGAGAGGTGAGGTGCAGAGAGGCAGAGGATTCTAAGCATTGAACTTTCAGACGGCCTCTGAGATCCTCCAGGCGGAGGCTGGGCATTCGCAGACATGCGGAACACACCGGACTCTTACAAGTCGTACCACCCTTGGATAAAGCTTACTGTAGCAGCTTCCTAAGAGCTTGAGAGCTCATGGCAGTGCATGGAAGCACATGGCAGTGACAAAGTGACAAAGGTATGTTCCGCACCAGAGCAGGGGAATGCACAAGGTTTACAATAAGCACGTGCCTCTAGGTGATGCAGTGCAAAGCGTGCTATACAGCTCAAATAACCTTCTTTGAAAACTTCTTTGCCTATCAAAGAGCAGTGCATTCCGTGCTGGGCTTGAGGTGAGTGTTTCCTTTGGGGCGAGAAGCCCCCGAAAGGAGGAACCGTGCCGAGAGAGTTTCGCAGAGATATTCTCCGCAATTCACTGCAATGAGAGGGACGGCTCTTGGGACGGTTCTGCAACCGTCATGCTGGCTGCTAGGCTCCCGAGGCACGAAGGGGTTGGGGGAATGTCAAGGAGGGAGGGTGCTCGAGGATTCTCTTGCACTTGATTGCTGCCAGCAACTGCATATTCTGCCTGCTAAACTGCACTGCACAATAAGAAGCGGAAGGTACATCTCCTGCTTCCAACCTTCCTCCTCTAAAGTGCTGCTTGTCAGGCGCTCATGCAGGAGCAGCGTCGAGATGCGTCGAGTATCACTGAGCGGCGCGTGCTTGTGCAGGAATGCGCGCGACTGAGCTGAGCCCACGTGTATCCCTTCGGGAATGCCCCGGGCTGGGTTCATCGAAGAAAATAAAGATAGTGCCGTGTTTCCTAGAACGCCATAGTAATGACATTTGTCGTTTTAGCTGTCGGATGGGTTTTGAAGTTTTGGGGCACAAGATCTTTCCATTGCCATCCTAAGGACACTTGCAGCAGAAAAAATTGCAATAGGCAACTTCCCCGCAAAAGACATGAACCTGGAGTGTGTGTGTGTGTGTGTGTGTGTGCGTGTGACGTCAACGGGATGTTCAGGCAAAAGCCTCGACCATGAGTGCTGGCAGTTAAATATCTACAGCCCCGCTGGCAAGGAAACACGGCTGAGAAGCAGAGCAGCCTTGCATGACGGGGTCGAGACAGACCTCACAACATGCCCAGCCAGCATGAGTCCCCCAAAATGGTCCGGAGTATGATTGACATTGGCCTGACCAATCAACTTAGGCGCTCTGTTCTAGCCAGTGCTCGCCAGTCAGTTGTGCAACGCCGGCAACCATGGCTGTCTTGGTTCAGCCCACTGTACTGTATGCCTCTCAAGCGCAGATTCCCTAAGTTTATAGTTCCAACTGCCGACAGCGCAGGACTGGACATGTTCTGCCACATGGATAGGTGACATTGGAGTGTTTCCCCAGTGCCATAGATGTTTGCATGGCATCGGCCGAACGTGAGGCTTGGTAAGTCGAAAAGTTGGTGGCATTGCCGTGCTGCACACACACAGAGTTGCAGAGTTGCTCAACCCCGTCAACCAGGCCATCCTTCAAAGCCAGGCATGCGAAAGATTTGCAGGGGACCGAGTGGCAGCTCAGAGGGCTCTGTCCCTGCTGTGTCCATGGCAGCGTGCGGTAGCTAAGATGTGCAGGGCACATCAGTATAAATCAGCATGCACCAGTATGCAGCCCGAAGATCTGCGAAGTCGGGAAGCCTGAGCGAAGCTGCGCAGCAGGTTGTGCCAGAGGGGAAGCAGGTGATCTACCGCGGCCTTGCAAGCACTATACTTCTAGGAGCTCGGGCCTTGTCCAACGTGCGCCCGTGCACGGTCAATACATGGCCCATATGTCACTTCTGCACTGTACTTCATCGTCTTTGTACAGGTCGAGAAGAAGACCAACTTGCAAGTAGCAATCAAGGCCGGAAGATTTCTTGGTCAAGATAGCACTGGCGCTGATTGGGTTCGCAGGCGCTTTTGAAAAGCAAGTTCGAGAATAAACATGAGTTGAAGCAGTCCCTCCGCGAGGCTGCCGTATTTTGAGTTGTTCGGCCGCCATCGACCCTCTGTTGCCTCACCCCCAGCCCTTTCCTCCAGGTGGAGCTGCATGCGTCGATTCCACGTCACAAGAACGTCTTGGAGCTTCTGTACTCGGAGGACACCTTGTGCAACATGCGGGACATGCTGGGCACACATCAGCTCCGAACATGCTGAACTGACCAAGATGTATTAATATGAAGGAGCTGTCATCAGCCATCCTCTTGATTTTTCCATATGCTCCTGGCACCTTGTCTTGCAAGTTGGCGTTACCATGTGTTTTCCATCCAAAGAGAGCGCACTGTGGATGGGATGTTCCCTCTCCAGAGCATTCCAGAGCTGACTTCCTGAGATGGCGACTTATGGGAGTTGATGCGGTGCCCCCTAAGCCCTCTGCTCGCAATGTTCGCAGGATGCTTCCGCCGTGTGCTTCCGCCGTGTGCTTCTGCGTTGTGTGCTTCTGCGTTGTGTGTTTTCCGCGCAGGTATGGACAGACGTACTGCGAGAAGGAAGTGAGGAATTGTGCAAGCCAACTCGTGCCGCTTGGCTGTTACATGGGGCACATCTTGGCACTTGGACTCATTGGACCTCCTCTGAGGAGTGCCTTGCACCATATCCACACGGTGGCCAGCATCGCGCCCAGAGAGAGGGGGTGAGGCCGTAATATGGCCGTGTACCATGTGCAATTCCGACCTGCCAAGACCTTTTGCACGGCGACATCAAGCCGCACAACTTCCTGCTGTTCAGCACCTTAGCTGCAGCGAGACAGTCATTTGGATAAGACTTCGCGCTCACTCAACTGGGTTCAAGATGCTTGAAGATTCTGTCTTGCAAAGCTGGTTTGGGGTTTGAAAGTACGTGTCGCTGGTGAGGACTCGTGTTGGGGGTATTGGAATGGTATTGGATGTTATTGGCCAACTTCGGCAGAACCGTTTTTTGGTTTCAGGGTGGAGGCCTACATCCCGAAGCCTCCTGCAGAGGCGGAAACTTTCCTAAGTCAAAAGGCGCGTGAATTTGGAAAGCCCCAATTCCGGAAAGGACGCAGGGAGGGGTTGAGGCTCCGAGGCACTGTACGCCACGAGTGACCTGAAACGGTGTACAGCTGCATCGCAAGCAACAGAGAGACGCCAGTCTGCACCAGGGCGCCATGAAGAAGCTCAGGAGTGGACGACCGCTTCGCTGTGCAGCTCTGTGACTTCGGCTTTGCGGAGCATCCAGACCAGCCTGGAGGCCTTGCGAAGCCTTTGCGAAGCCTTTGCGAAGCCTTTGCGAAGCCTTTGCGAAGCCTTGTGAAGTCTTAAGTGACATCGGAAGTTGGCTTTATGAGATCTCTTGAAAGGTGCCCTCAGATGTGCCACCGATATGTCAGGAGTTTTCACCCATCGTGAGTTGAGAGGCACACATGGTTGGAACGGAGCTTAGAGTTTCGTGGATGCAGTGGCCAGCAGCGATGTTGCGAAGCACTTGACTTAACTGAGCTACCTTGCCAAGGTTTGCTCCGGAGATGCTGAGCGAAGAAAGCTGCAGACCCAGATGGCTCTGCGAGAAATGTCATGTCTGAGGACACGATCGAGCCCCGCATTCCAACACAAAGCATCACTATCAAAAAAGGTTCAGAAATGCTTCAGAAACTACCCGCGACTCAGAGGCTGCCTTTCCGGCTCGTGATTCGGAAAACTATCTGGTCTTGCGATTCAGAACCTTGTTGCTCCGATTGCGAGCTTTGGCAGACTCTATTCCACCTCCCCGCCACACACCCATCCCAACCCAGGGCCCCCTGCTACCAGTAAGAAGCCGTTCCGCCCTTCTCGTTTCTCACCCGATGTTGCGACATCAAAACTCCGCATTCCAATCTACGTCCTTTGTCATCCGTCGACTGGAAGACAAGGAATGTAACTCGGGATTCCCACCCCCCCCCCCCCGGCGCCTCATCTTGCATCACACCAAAGAAGGAGGGAACTTTCCAGCCATGCCACTACGAAAGAGGGTCATGCATAGATGCATGTGAACTGCTGCGCTTCCCCACTGGTGCTCATGGTTTCCGAGTCTGAATCCACACGCGTTCCACATCCGCCAGTGCACCACAGCGACTGAGGCTACAGCTTCAATCTTGACATGTTCGGGATTGGTCTCATCCTTTTCAGGCAGGCAGGCATCCAATCCAATGCACAGTCGCCATACAATGTCACAGGCTCCTTGCCGGATATGCTCCATTTGAACCGCCGTCTGTCTTCAACCAGCCGGAGTTTGACGAGAGGCACGGAGGGGGGCGCGGGGAGCGGTCTGCGGAGACGTACAGAGCGTAGTCGCACTTGCTTGTAGCTCGTGGCATGCTTACGGGCCACGGCTGTGGTTGGGTGCAGGTACTGGTGCCACGTTAGCCCTTCCTGCAGAGAGTTGGTAGCACAGCTGCTGTCCGTCAAACCCGTGACGCGCCCCACGGCAGCGGCCTCAGATCGCGCGTTGCATCCAAAAAGACCCCTTTCATCTTTCGGGCCTGCGTTGACCCTTGCGCCTTCCTCCGCCAGCCCCGCCTAAGCGTCCAAAGGGTTATGGTGAGTGACGAGTCAACGAGATTACCAAGACTGAGACGACCACATGTACCACGCCTTTGCGACTGAGAGTGGATGTGTCTTAGGCAGCCGAGTGTCTCCAACATGGCTGGAGCGGCCCTGAGCTGGAAGATGCAGCGACACAAAGAGCGCAGAAATGCATTTACAAGGAACTTGTGTGGCCCATCGCCATCTTTCGCGGCCTTGCTAAGGATGACGGGTTCCGAGCCCCCGGAGGTGGGGGGCAAGATGCTGCGCACGCAGGAACTGCTTAGGCAAGATTCATTGGCACAGAAACTTGCGCGTGCCAGCCTTCCGCTGAAATGCTCCAAGAGATCGCAAAGTACGGAGCGCCGCCACTGACCAGCGCCGGAAGCCTCGGGCACACTGAGCACGCATCCTCCTACGCCGCACGCATCCGCACAAGATCGCACAAGCTGTGGTGTGACACATACTGACATACTTGAGGGTTCAGTGCAAATGATGTTGTCAATTGTGGTACCTGTAACTTGGGGAACGCCAAGGTCCAGTTTTGGCCTGCGGGTCGTATTCCGTCCAAGGAGTGGCAGAAAAGCTGTGGCCTCAGACAATCTCAGGGGCCTCTCAGCCTAGGCGGTGCCTGCATGTAGCACTCTCGAGTTGCGCGCGACAGGTTATGCCAACCTGGCGGATGCTTTTGGCGATTCCTTGGTTCCCGATTCGCCAACAGCAGCTTAGTGGGGGGCTTCCCGAATTCGTTAAACTTCAGGCATTTGTGACCTGACATTTTCTTGGTTATCTGCGCGCGAATGCTGCAACACGCCCACTGACTCAAGTGACACTCGGAGATTCGTAGAATCCGGCATAGCTAAGTGACCCCTCACTCTTCAAGTTCCCCCTAATTTCTCACTGAAGGCCCTGATGGCAGGTGACCAGTCTCCGAAGGTAAACTTGTCAGGGGCAAACTGCAATGCCTTATATTTTGACCATATTCACGTATGACGCACAAAAAAAGGAAGCCGCCCTTCAGTCCTCAGATGCGAGTTGGGCCTGAACATGATCCGTGGATATCCATGGGAAGGCTTCTTCAGCCTGAGGCTTGAGGGTGTTCCGAAAATAAGGAATCAGTGGAGAGGGAGGCCGGGAGGCAGAAGAGCTTTCGAGAAAGTCGTCGTGGAGGTCGCCGTCGTAGTAATCAGTAGTAGTAGTAGTAGTAGTAGTAGTAGTAGTAGTAGTAGTAGCAGTAGTAGTAGTAGTAGTAGTAGTAGTAGTAGTAGGAGTAGTAGTAGTAGTAGTAGTAGTAGTAGCAGTAGTAGCAGTCTAGTTGTTTACTAGTAGTTTACTCGTAGTATGCTAGTAGTAGACTAGCATGAAATGAATGAACGGAAGAAGACCAAAATGGTATTACAAAGGGCGCTAACAAGGAATTCATATGGCGCCCATATGAAAATTGGCGAACGAACTCATGAACGTAGTGAAAGAACGTAGTGCGCGTGCCAATAATGAATTCATTTCATGCACGCTTTTAATATGAAATGAACGGAATGGGTGCGTGAAAGAGGTTTTGCATTATGCGCTTGACTTTATTCATAGTATTTCTACGGGCCAAAACAAAGATCCTTGTAGTAGACTGGTAGTAGACTTGTAATAGACTTGTAGTAGACTCTAGTAGTATACTAGTAGTATACTAGTAGTATACTAGTAGTATACTAGTAGTATACTAGTAGTATACTAGTAGTATGCTAGTAGTATACTAGTAGTATACTAGTAGTATACTAGTAGTATACTAGTAGAACACTCGTAGTATACTAGTAGTGTTCTAGTAGTATAGTACGAGTAGTACGAGTAGTACGAGTAGTACGAGTAGTACGAGTAGTACGAGTAGTACGAGTAGTACGAGTAGTACGAGAAGTACGAGTAGTACGAGTAGTACGAGTAGTACGAGTAGTACGAGTAGTACCAGTAGTACAAGTAGTACGAGTAGTACGAGTAGTACGAGTAGTACGAGTAGTAGTAGTAGTAGTAGTAGTAGTAGTAGTAGTAGTAGTAGTAGTACTAGTACTAGTAGTAGTAGTAGTAGTAGTAGTCGTAGTCGTAGTCGTAGTAGTCGTAGTAGTAGTAGTAGGTAGTAGTAGTAGTAGTAGTAGTAGTAGTAGTAGTAGTAGTAGTAGTAGTAGTAGTAGTAGTAGTAGTAGTAGCAGCAGCAGCAGCAGCAGCAGGAGGAGTAGTAGTAGTAGTAGTAGTACTAGTAGTAGTAGTAGTAGTAGTAGTAGTAGTAGTCGTAGTCGTAGTCGTAGTAGTAGTAGTAGTAGTAGTAGTAGTAGTAGTAGTAGTCGTAGTAGTACCAGTAGTAGTAGTAGTAGTAGTAGTAGTAGTAGTAGTAGTAGTAGTAGTAGTAGTCGTAGTAGTCGTAGTAGTCGTAGTAGTAGTACTAGTTTTAGTACCAGTAGCAGAAGTAGTAGTAGTTGTAGTAGTTAGTACTAGTACCAGTACCAGTAGTAGTAGTAGTAGTAGTAGTAGTAGTAGTAGCAGTAGTAGTAGTAGTAGTAGTAGTAGTAGTAGCAGTAGGAGGGAAGAAGCATGCCTATGGCAGCCCATAGCCTTGCGCTGTATGGGGCTACTTCGCTCCTCTCACTTGCCGAGTTGGCTTGCCGAGTTGGAGCGCTTCATGAACGGTTGCCGCCGAGACAATTATTCAGCATGCCATGACCAGCCCATGGGCTCAAGAAATAGTGTTTAGATCCGCGTCTTCTCATGTACAAATCCAGTTGTACAACGCAAACCTAGCGTGCCGGCTGCTGTCCAGGACAGTTGCTGTTGAGTTTCCATCTAGAGTCGAGCTGCCTGGCTAGCAGGATTCGAAGAAGATGTCAACTAACCTACCAGAGGCTGGATCAACATGTGGCACATGTGTGGTGCATCTTGGTACTAGTACTTGTTGTCTTTGCCTTCTTTGGCCCTCAGATCTCTGGCTCCAGATCTCCGGAAGTCGCGGGCACAGCTTCGTTTTGGTTTGATCAGCCTGATTCCTTTCTGACTGCATCACGCTAGGGCCGAAGCCTGAAGAAGAACTCTGTGAATTCGAAGTTCTTGCCCACCTCACAGGCGGCCCCGACACGCTTTCGTGCGCTAGATGCACGTTGATGCACGACGTGATTGCATGATCTTGCATGTGCATGCACTGCATTCAGTGCATGCGCGAATGATACACTCATGCTCGCGTGGTGTCACTCAGGCTCGCTTTGGTTACCTTGGTCATTTGTGCCTTCACAACTCCAAGGAGTGCCCTCTCGGGAGAGTTGCGAGAAATTGCGCAAGATCATTTCATGATGGGGGGCTGTTTGAGATAACAGGATGACCCAGCAGAAGCTTTGCGAAATATTACCGCCCTAGATGCTCCAAGCTTTCTGCCTAATGCCGCAGCCTGAGTAAGTACGTTTCGTGCAAGCGATTTGTGGTACTCTGCCTCTGCGGTGCACAGGGCCGAGCATGTCCATGCCACTTTCAGAAGGTCATGACGCTGCAGCGCGCGTCGACGCCGTGGCAATACAATACGCCCTGCCGAACTTTGGAGGCCGTGGCGTGGCAGTCGCATGGCTTCGGCCCACTTCGGGGTTCTGGCGAGCCGAGTTCGCCTTTGAGGCAGCCTGCGCCGATGAATCGGCACAAGGCCAGCTTGTCGCACCTGTGTTCAAGAGACTCTTCCTTCAGTGTGGCTCTTGCACATAACTGGCAGCTGAACCGTGCTCCATTTTCAAGTCGTGAGTCATGACTCTTTCTCACGAAACACGCTATTGAGGTCTTTCTCTCTTTTCCGAGAGTACTAACATCCTGTCCTTCGGGCTTTGAAGGAATCTCCAAGCCGTGCCTTCTTGCTGTCGAGAATGACTCGTATCTCAAGATCAATCTCTCAAGGAGAGCAACTTTTGATTGCAGGCCTGTGACAGTTTTCAGACGCCGGGAATGACCTGGAAGTACAAGCAAGGCAATCGCACCTGCATGCCTCCACAGTTGGCCCAGCACACAACTACTGCAATCAGGCCCGAGAAAAACTTGAATCCAAGCACGCCCCGGAAAATCCCACGCTGCTGGTGCGGGCTCCCGCGATGCATGTTTCAACGAGAAGCGCATAAGACTTAGCAAGGCTCATTATAGGCATCACAGGCTGAAGGGAGTGGGATCACAGGCGAAGCCGAAGCGAGGTCCTTGTCGCCCTCGAGAGGCCGGATGCGAGTGCTTATTGCACCAGGCATTGCGTCAAGCTTATGTGCCAACCCATTCTCCCATTCTAAGCCCCAATCTCTAAGCCACTCCAAGCACATCCGAAGCCCTGCTCAGAACACTCGGAGTCGACTGAGAACATGCGAGCGCAGCTTTGCCGCTCCTGGCTGCACAGCATAGCAGATCACGGCAGCATGTGCACTATTTTGGAGCAACTGTTGAGCCACACAGGCAGCAGCATACACGCGTGTAGTTGCTGGAAACATGTTCACTGATCTTGCACTCATCACGATCACTGATACTTGGCGAGTGGTACTATTACGCTTTGTGTTCATTATCGGATACTAGAATATCTTAGCGCAGGCTCCTGTGCTTTGCAGCGGGAACAAAGAGGGAACATTGGTCGGTGAAGCCTCATGGTGGGTCCTTCAGCGCTTCGCAGCCGGACTGTTCATGCGAGGGCAAAGGAGCGCCCTCGGAAGCATGCAAGGCCACCCAGAAGCTTCCACTGGTGTTTCACGAGATATCTGTACGGAACGGCCCGATGTGTTCAGCACTCAGGTCGGAAAGGTGGACAAGTTGGAGGGTGTTGTGGGGGCCATACTGTCTCGAACGCACATCCTTGAATGCAGTCCAGCAGTGCTTGCTTGCAGCTTCTTCAGAAGGTCATCCTGTCGGTATTTCTACTTCTGGCCTTGGCGGCGGTTGTCGTAAGCACCGTCTTGGCCAAGGAGGCAGCGCTTGTGAAGCAGGAGTGGCGTAGTTTGGGAGAAGCCCAAGCTGCGCTGCTTAAGTGCTTTTGGATGACATGTTTCTGTGGAGCATGGCAGGGCTCGCTTCAGAGCGTTTTGGCCTCGCCTGCCCTTGGTATACTGGGAGTGTGTGCAGCTGAGCATTCCCACCACACGAGGGTGTGCGAGAGCCACTGAGCCACTGAGTTCATGTGCCGTGCAGAGCAGTGAAGGCCAGCTCCTGCCCTTGATGCCAGCCTGGCAAGGGGCTCAGGCAGCCTGAGATTTTGGAAGCATTTGACAAGCTTTGGTGAGATGTCGTTGTGCTCATTCATCCATGCATCTCGCACGAGGTGAGATTCAACACTTCGCAGTGAGCATTGTCTCACCGTTGAGACGGGCTGCGCTTGGGTTTCCGAGATGCATAGAACATGTTAATGGATCAGATGCAGCCGATGGCAAGATGCTAATCGGCGAATCTGTTAATGGACGGCGCTACGATCGCCATTCGCAGCAACGTGTTCCAGCGAACATGTCCCTTCGCATGATCCATGCACGAGTACCGACCGCCGTTAGTAGTGTCACGTGGTCTTTGTCTGTTATGTGTATATCTGAGCCATGGCCTGGCTAAGTTATCCTGAACCTCTTACCATAAACCCTAGTCCGGCAACCCTAAATCCTCAGGTGTCAGGCTTAGAATTGTATGTGGCCCGCTTTTAGCTTCGATGGGGTTGCAAATGCAACTCCTAGCCCCAAAAGCGCTGACAGGATCAATTTACTAAGGGGACCAAGGCTCCGAACCCCCACCTCGACCCCATCTCAGCCCTCAAACATAGAATGTGGAGAAGTTCCAGCAAAAACTCGGTCAAAACGTGACTGAGACCCGAACATTTTTCGGCTTTTAGAAGACATATGTTGGCTTCTCGAAATTATGGTCCTTTTTGGCGTCCTTATTCCAAGGCGGCCCCTCTTATTTATGGTACCTTAACGGGACCAGAATGTAGCGAACTGACCATGTACATATACATATATATATATGCACATACACACAACATGCGTAATTCTCACCTTGAAGCAGGTGGAGGCAGCCAAATGCTGAAGTCCACCAGCAAAAAGGCCTGATTACATTGCTCCTTGCTGCAGCTGCAGAAGTTGCAGACAAATGGCAGCAGGCGATTTCATCTCAGGCACCAATGCCTGCGAACTATGCAAGGGCCTAGGTTGCCGGATGTCTTATTGGCGGCTTCTGCAGCTCCTTTGCTATGCAAGCCAAGAAGTCAGTCGGCAAGTTGGCTGCGTTTGGTTGGTTCCGTCTCCTTGCTTCACGATGTCCCCTGCCATTGTCACTCCTGCAGCCTCTGCTCTTGGCGCGTTTTTGTTGGGTGCCTCATGTTGTACAAGAAGCCGGCGGACAGGACAGCATTCAATCGAAGACACGGTAATCTAACTTAGTCAGATGCCTTTATTCCTGTCAGTTGCACTCCTAGGTCCGGAGGATTCGTCGGAAAGCGCAGCTGTCCAGAAGTGCTAACGACCATAGGCAGGGCAAAGTCGTTCGTGGGTTATTTATATGCCGCTTATGGACATGAGACTGGCAGGCAACAGATAGCCGACTTAAAAATGTTGGCTGACTCTGCAGCTCGGAGCGAGATAGCCACAGCTTTTGCCATCAACTCCGATGTCCTCTGGCATGACAGCACGACGGTCTGACAGACATTAAGGCCAGCCGCTCCGGCAACGTTTACCAGGCTTTACAGGTCCACGGACGCGATTGCACGAGCGCCGAGTCGACTCCGGCACTCCTGTTCCTCTCCTGCAGGCCTATCACAAGATGGGGGTCGTCTTCGACAACCAGGCCATGTATCCGGAGGCATGGTGCATGACAGTGCATGACCGTGCATGATGGTGCCTTCACAGGGATGCAGTCGGACATGCAGTTGGACTTGCTGGATGGTCTCAGGCCGTCCAGAAGTACAAGCAGTTCTTGGCCTTGTGCATCACCTCGAAGAACACTCAGGGTGAGGCGCTGCGTCTTTGCCATGGACCGAGCAGCCGCCCTTTTCAGTGCTCTCGTCTCCGCACGCTTTCCGATTCTCCGACCTTACTTTACTCGCACCCCTTCCTTCACACATATTCAAAGCTTCGGAAGTAGATGTTTATGTCGGGGCATTGCTGTCCAGGTTTCGGGTTGGACGCTCCAGGTGACGTCTGACAAAATAGACTAGTAGCGGGGGACCGCCTAGCCCAAGTATAACCCAACTAACGGAGGGGGCTCTTGTCACACTTTCAAGCAGCCACGCAAGAATGAGATTCTTCGAATTTTGAAGTGATGCTCGATCTATTCTGACTTCTGCCTCGACATGTGATCCTGGGCAACTTTGCGTTTCAAGTGGTCTGAATGGCTGGTGCTGGTTACTTTTTTTCTGACATATGGTGGATTCGACAGGCATTGGCATACAACTGCCTGGGCATTGACTGCTTCAAGATGGGCCGGCGCCTGTGATGTCAGACGAAGATCCTTGAGCAGCAGCAACTTTGCGTGACCCTGGGCCCTGCTCAGTTTGCTCAAAATTGAGACAGACTTGTCATCAAGCTCATTGTTCCCAAGAGTGATTCCCTGCATCTCCTGAGTATGCCAACAGATACAATACAGTGAACACAGTGTACATGTAGGCATCTACAACTCATGTGCATCGCCATTGGCACCTTTACATGCGTATTTTCTCAGCCATGGCCTACCGTGTGAATGGACTTCCACCGTTTCAGGTATCAGTTAGCATCACCTTTCCTGAGGGATACGTGGGCAAGCAGAAGCTAGACACCAGCTTCCAGGCCCCCCCCCATGCAAGACAAGGGGAGTTTGTGGTTCTCTCCCCCTCCCCATGCCTTCCCCAAGCTCAGAAGCCAAGCAATGCTCAACAGGTCAACAGCACGTTTGCATCAGCAATCTCAGCCTGGATCAACACTGCTTGCACGTGTTCGGTCGGAGCAGTTAAATGTAGCGAACACTATCTATTGCATGTGGTCGGAGTCGCCAACACTGTAGATTGCAGGGCTTGCAGGTGTTTGGGGCCAGGTGCTGCAAATTACAGATCTTGCTTCAAGCGTCGTACATAAAAACTAATTACAGTATTTGCATGGGACTGGTGTTTTGCTTGTGCTGTACGCATGTTTCCCCCCTTCACATGTTCCAAGCTCCTATGCTCGACGGTTGTTTTCTGATGCTCCAGGGCCCCTCAGCATCCTACCGTTTCTGTAGCTGTTCCCCGGGGTGCTTGTCAAAAGGTAGCCACGGGGGGGGGGGGGTTGCAGAATGGAAGGGGCCCCGAATGCGAGGGGACTGCTGTCTACTTGCACGTGGTCGTGCTCGTCTTCCATTGAACGTTTAGCATCGTTTTCGCGTACTGTAACTAGCACTGCCATGGTCAGGTGGACGCGGACGGAGCAAAGACACAAGTTGGTGTGCTTGATCACTTGGCCAAGACTGCCGAGAAGTTCGAAACGACCCGCAGCCATGCCAGCCATGCACTCACGGAGGAATGCATGCCCTTGCACAGCAAGCTTGAGGCACTCAGGGTCATAGCATCGAGTGGAAGGCCCAGTGATGAGAAGCCCTTCTGTAAGCAGCAGTCTCGAGATTTTGATGAAACCACAGTGTGCTCTGATCTGGACGACCTGGTGACAGCCACGTGCTCCCTGAAGACGACTGCCAGCACCCAGTCAGGTCTAGGCGAGATGCTCGAGTTTCAGGTGGCTCCTGAGGATGATGTTCCACCAGAAGTTCCCATCTGTGCTGGGGAGGTCTTGGCAACTCCAGCTCGCTGTGCGAGGGACACCTATGCCAGCACCCGGAACCAGCCCATCATCATTAGGTCCATTGCTGAGTTAGGTGAGCCAACCGTTTGGTCCTGATTTTGATCCCCGGTGTGTTGAGCACCCTGGGAATTGCAACTTGCACAATGGTTCCTCCTCAATCTGCCTGTTTGGGTGGAAGGTGAAGGCTGCTCAAGTGAGCCGCAGAGTCCCAAACCTTTTGATCCTGATGTGTGGTTCGAGTTCCGTTCATCGGCGATGTCAGAGTGCACGGCCAGTGTGGGCATCAGCTTCGCCATACGAAGCATGGCCTATCAGGTGAGACTTTCTAGTTCCGAGCAGAGGAGCCATACAAGACAGTGAAACGAGGCAAGGTTGTCTGACTGCGATGCAGTCAAACACCACTGGCTTCGTGTGATGAAGCTGTGCCAGCCCGGAATTCGAGGAATTTTCGCAGCAAACCCACTTGCTGCCGACAGCAACCCGCTGGGTTGTTGGTTCGGATCAATCATGATTCAGTTCCAGAGCGTAAGATCAGCTCTATGGGAATCAATCCATCGCTGCCCCCGTCTCATTCCAGCTCTCAGGTAAACATCCCGATAATCCGAAAAATCCAAGGCCGCCTAAACCTTAATACCTTAAACTGCGGTTCCATCGACTCCATTTCATGGAAAAGAGAAGCTCCCAGGTGGCGGTGCGGTAGCCGTGGTACTGCATAGCAGTCCAAGGGCCTGAGTGAACATGACTCCGGCCATGGAACACAAAGCTTCCATCAATTTCGTCTGTTTCGTCTGTGATGTGACATTTCCACGCTTAGCAGAGCTGTTCGGACTTTTCTTCAGTGTTGTGAAAAACAGCTCAGAGGGTCCGTGGCCTCCGGACAGCAATGCTAAGCTGAATTCCTTCAGTTCCGCAGGTGCTGGGCACGTTGCTTCAGCGTAGTGTCTTCAGCACTCCAGGGCTTTGCAGAGACAAGCCTCACACAAATCTTCGTCAATTGTGCTGCAACGGAACAGGGCTGATTGTGGGTGCTCTGGAGTTTCTACAATCTCTACAAGTGGCTAGAGCCAGCCCATGGCTGTCATTGCTGGTTCTCCGACATGTTCTGTGCCCTTTTCCAACGCAGCTGGCACCACTTTGGCATAGGATCTGGGCTCGATCTGGGGCTCCTTCTGACCCTTTGAGCTTGCTGCACGTGACGGTTGGCTTAGCACAGGCCAGCACTGCCCCAGACACTGGTGGAGCTGGTATGCCGATATAGATGGCAAGCGCTGCAAGGCAGCTGCTTGCTGGTTCTGGTGTGCGCGCAGGTGCTGTGTCTTCAGCTGACGGTCGTTTGCAGTAGGGGGAGGCATGCTTGTCTGGCCCATGGCAAGACCTCGTGCTCAGCAGCTCAACATCTTCTGGTGGCCTCGACAAACATGCTTGTCCCGCAGGAAGGAGCTCTTGTAAAGAGATTTTGACAAAAAGTCTGGGGTGGAGGGTGCGACGCTGACCGCGCGGCCTGGGATTCATTTGCAGGAGCCAGTGTTTTGTTCATGCTGTTGTTTGAGAGCCCCTGAGGGCAGTACGACGAAGCAATCCAGTACCACAACAAACACTTGGAGCTGGCAGCTCCGTTCTCGGTGTTCTGCATCGCCATGGTGCAGAGCATGCAGTGTGTCGGGATCCTGCAGTACGCCTGCTCAGGATGGCACAGGCCGTCTCATAGCGCACACAAACCTGGGCATTGTCTTCCAGGCCGTTTTCGTGAGCTTTCAGTAGCACATCTTCGCATGACCCAGCGAGAGCTTCACGCGAGGCCATGGGGCTGTCCGAGCATGCCGCCATCCATCATCAGCATGCGATTGAGTATGCCAACCGCATGGGCTCCAAGGCTCCCGAATCTGCACAACCAGTGATGCATGGACTCATGCACGGTAGGCTATATAGGACATGGTAGGACCCTTGTAGGATGCAGCATGCACACTCGTTTCCTGCAATGCCAAGTGGCGCAGCGTCGTTTGCTGAGCAACACATGAAATCAAGTTCAGCGTGTGCAGGATGCGCAGTGCTTCACCGCTGTGGCCTCAAAACGGAAAGCCATCACGGATGCTTCTCAATGCCTCCAGGAACCCAGGAAGTCGCACAAGTCGCGCAACGTGTGAGTTCTATTGAGTGCTCAGGTGGGCAACTTGGGCATCGCATCTGCAGCTCAAGGTGACTTACAGACAAGCCGAATCTGCTTGCAGTGAGCCAACCCCACCCCATGTGGATCAAATAAACTGAGCTTTGAGTGTGGCTTTGCATGTTTTTTCATTGCCCTCAGCCTTGTCTAGAGACGAAGATTCCTCGAGGTATCACCTGAGCTCGGCACAGCGCCAGAAAGCAGCCGCAGCGGACAATAAGTCGGATATCCCAGACTCAGGGAGCAAAAAGATGTCCCAGATGTAGGGTTTTCTGGCACCGATGACTTCTGCAGAAGATCTGTCTTCAGGTTTGCGCAGCATACCCTCAAAGAGGTGAGCAAGAGTGCGTATCATCGGCTCGGGCAGGCCAGCGAAGAGGGCTTCTAGCGATTCTAACTGTTGAGTCGTCTCGTGCAGAGCAATTCATGCGGCACGTAGGTGAATGCAACAGATGGTCGCTTCGATGAAGCGGCAGACCATTTCGCAAAGGCGATGGAGGAGCCCAATTCTGCCCTTGCGCTTGCATTCGTTGATTGCCAAGTCACCCTGATCGCGACGCTCCGGAGGCTGTGGCTCAATGAAGGTGTTAGGAGACGACGAATCACAAAGTCGGTTTTATTCATGCCTTGCAACGTGCTTGCAGTGTGTAGTGTAGTCACTTCGTGCTAAGCCAGGGAAGAGGACAAAAATGATCACATATTTCCTGTACTTTTTACGGACCTGTTTAGTTTAAGAGGTGTTTGCAGCCCTTGACGCGTCGCTTGTCTGGTTCGATTGGCTGGTACTGCATCGCTGAACACACTGCAACATGCAGGCGGCTCTCGAAAAGATCGGGCAGTCAGGCAGACTCCAAGGAAAGACCTATCGCCACGGCGGCAAGCATGGAAAGCAAACTCGCAAGAGCAAGAGCCAGCCCGCCGTTCTGGATGCTGACTCGATGCCATCACCTATACACGAGGGCCGGATGTTCAACACCAATGTCATCTCCATGGCAGACAACGGGACCCAGTACAAGAACTATATCCACGTCACCGAGGAAGACTTGCGACGCTACGGCCATGACCTGCAAAAGCTTCGTTCGCGCCAGGTTGTGCCATGGTCAGAGAGGGAGAGGCGCATCCGACAGCTCTCTTTTGGTGAGGCTTTCGAAGACAACTGCCGTCAGCCAACAGAAGTATTGGACCCATGGAGAAATATCCCAGATCCTGAGTCGTTTCGACCTCCCAATGAGGGAGACCTTTTCGTCAATCAGGTTGTGCCACAATCACCTCGGAAGATCGAACGGGAAGAGCCTGAAGAGAATGAGGCAGATGAAGTGCAAGAACTTCTGGAGATGACCCAACGGCGATCCTCTAGCAAGCAGAGTATTTCTAAAGACGGCTACCGACGCATGTCCAGCAATATCAGCGCAGGCAGCGCCTCCACCGTGGCATCTACAAATGTCAGCCGCGATGTCAGCCGTGCCTCTTCAAAAGACTCAGCTGCCAGAACAAACCTTCAGCGCCAGTCATCTGTGCCACTCCCACCTGTTTCCCGAAGCAGATCCTTGATGATTGCCGGTGCCACACTTGCTGGGTAGAGACATTCAATGGCCTTGCGAGAGAGATGTGACAGAATCGTGAGAGACGTAACAGTCCTCCAAGAGTCCGCATTTCAGAAGCCCAAGGGCCCCAAGCGCAGCCCCCTTGGGTTCATGAAAAGAGTCCCCAATCAAGAAGTCTGTGAGTGGGGGCGATCGGGGGAGGGCATCCCTTTTACGCCATTGTGGCAAGCACCAGTCTGCCACAAAAGTTGCATGTCATTTGCCTTCCCCCGCCTTTAAGCGATCCTTGAAACCTAATCTGGAAAAGCAAATCGGCACCCGGCTGCACTCGGCACCCAAGAAGCTGTCAGAGGTCCCTCTTCAATTCCCATCAGATGCCCTAAGAGGCCTGTTTCCCAGATTAGGCGCTTGCTGAATTCACCCAACTGACGTGGACCCACACCTTACTTTCCAAGCAAAATGGCGGTGCATGCACTTCATGGTTGAGACACACTTGCTTGAGACCCTCGCATACGTGAGGCCCTGCCAAGGGAGATAGCAGCCTCGCATGCAGGTTGCCAAAGCCGGTGCAGACCAGAAGGATGAAGAAGTGTCCGTGGCCATGCTCGGAATTGCCAAGCACCCAGAGAGTGGCGCAGAGCACGGTGAACAAAGCGCTTGGGCAAAGCGCCAATCGCGCTTCGAGGAGAGCTGAGAGAACGTATCAAAGGGTCCCCAAAAAAGCCGGTGGGATTTGTTCAGCACTGGGAGCTGTTCAGAACCATGCTCGGGTGGAAAACTTGATTGACGTGTGAGGCTCGGGGGATGTTGAACTTTGATGAGCATTGTGCAGCACGAGCCTCAGTCCTCAGAGAGTCTCAGAAATTGCAGAGTCTTCTCTGTGTTCTCCGGGTTGCGCATAGGCCTTGGTCAAAAAGGCCGCCGAGGTGAGCTCGACGAACTCTGAATTCTCACAGCTCTGTGGAGACTTTAGCCTTAGTAGCTGAAGATTGTGAAGGCTTCGCTCGACGAGGAAGATGGCTTTCGACCTTGAAGAGCCTCCGCAGCGCATCGCGTGGCATCGCCAGGTGCCCTAGAGTCTCCCAGAGTCATGTCTGGGTGTCACCCGGGTTCAGTCACGTCCTCACTCAGGACGGTGTTCATTTCAACGCCTTTTCCGACAACTTGAGCCAGCTGGCAAGGCTGTTCTCAGGTGCATGGTCTCACCCGTTTCACTCACAGTTGTCGTCGCCTAAGGCCAATCATTACGCTTCGCTATCGATCTAGACAAGGAATGTCATGATGCACATTGTGTACAAAACCTGAATTTTCAGGACATCGCTCATTCGTTAGGATTCGTCAAGTGTTTCGGGCCTATGAGTCTCACGCAGCTGATGGCAACACATGCGCGATCTGCCTGCTTCTAGCAGCTAGGGCGAAGCCTGGGTTCCGACAACTTCTGATTGCGGAATATTTCCATACGTTTCCTCATGAATCGTGTTTGGATCGGCTCCAAGCCCCGTTGTGGTCTTGTCCCTCGTGGTGGCTGGAGGAAGCGGATGCTTTGTCGCGGGTTTCAGATCGCAGACGCGATTCTTGAAGGATTTCGAAGATCTCGGAACGTTTCAGCCAAGTCTGCCGTTCGCGTGTCGCATCAAGTTCTTTTGCCTTTTGCAAGGGCCTCCCGTCCACATGTTCACACACGCCTATAAGTCAAAACCCGCCCAAGACCTTGGGTTGTTGAGGAGCTAGAACGAGATGGCTGAGGCTCCGCTGCTGTCATATTTGTGGGCAGATGGTTGAAAGACCAGATAGAATATCCTCCGAGACAGTTGCCAGAGCCAGGCGTCCGAGCCGTTTGTGATGAATAGTGAGGAGGGTGATCTCGATGCATGCGCGGAGGCCATATTCTGTGAGGCAGTTGGACGTAGAAGGACGTAGACGGAAGAACCATAATGTCTCGTTGAGGCCCTCGACCACCAGCGCAGACAATTTGAGCTCGAGGCGCAATCCGCAGATGAGGTATCGATTCCATCGATGCTGCTTATGCAGTGTGAAGTTTGAGAGAGGGCAAGTACGAGGATGCCGAGCAAGTGAAGCACATCCCTCAGATGTGCCACGGAACTGACCGGGATGTTCTTGAGTATGGCCCAACCTTGCAAGCATTCTCTTCTGCTTGTTCACGCACAGCCCCAGATCTCTCAGTGGCCAGGCAGCGGTTCGAGCTGTTGCAAGAGAAAGCGGATGCCAAGAGGAGGGAGGCCACTCCACTTTTACAGAAGAGTGTAGCAAGATGTAGCAAAATTGAATATGCTTGCAAGAGGGCAAAGCTCTGGAGGCATTGCGGCAGCGGCAGCTCGCACAGCGCCTGGGAGTAGAAGAGGCGCTCACCAGTTCATGACGGTCGAGCAGACGTTCCCCTGTCAGCGTGTTGACAGGCACACATGAAAGAGCTTCAGGAGTTCAACCAACATTGGGATCAGAAGGCGCGTGCTGCACTCTAGAGTTGTTGAGCACCACATTTGACATCGAATCCGGGACCAACATCGGCAAGATCATGGTAGACATTGGTAGAGACTGTCTTTCTCAGGTTGCAGAGTTTGAAGCACATGCTGCCAGCCTGCAGTCGCAGCTCCAAGAGAGGCACGCTGGGCAAGCGATGGAGTGCGGTAGCTGCCCCTGGACCCTTTTTCAGCTTGGGAGCATCCTAAGTGCCTTTTTCCATGCTAAGCCGCCTGACCAGGCATAATCAAGAGTTTGCGGAAGCTCGGAAGAAGGCAAAGATCTGAGCCTTCTCAACTTCTCATCCTTCAAGACATGCGGCGTTGAGTGCGTTGGATCTTTGTGCTTGCCACTTTTGCCACGTCACCCAGCATGTCCGCAGTTCGAAATGGAGACAGAGCCTCGAAATCCTCGCTTTAGCAAAGATCTGCTGAATTTGAGGAAGATCCAGGAGCCTACGGTTTGATGTTGCCCCTAGGGGGGAAGAGCACGCATGGCAGCTGCAGGACACCTTGGCCAAAATGAAGAAGTGCTGCCCCCATTGCTGCCCTTGTGTTTACGTCGAAGATGCCTTAGTACTGGGCCGGTTCTCAGAGGTACTCAGAAGCCGCCAAAACAAAGCAACAAGCTGACGTGGTGGAGGCCGTCCTCTCGGCTCTGATGCACCTGGCAGTTTCCGAAAATATGTTAATCGGGGTACCCTTTTTGGGGGTCCCTTTAGGGGGATTCTATTCTGGGCACAAGAGGGGTACCCTACTTTGGGAAATACCCACCTGGTTGTTACATTGGTTTGACAACTCTCGGCTGCTGGCGACCGAAGCACTTTCGTCGTTCACAAAAGCAGGCGAAGGAAAGGGAGGCATGGAGCGCCAAACGCGAAACGAAGATCCGCAGCTTGGAGGCCGGGGAACATCAATTGAAAAGAGTTTAATGTTCTACCCTGTTTAGTAGGGGCCTCCTGAATTAAGTCAAGTTCGCCGGGCTTTTCAGGACCGTGTGATTGCTTGGGGGTCGAGGGCGGGGTCCGCAACTAAGTCAAATCGTCCGAGTGTCGTAAGATATTCCGCGCGGCGCGCCTTTCAAATCAATTGCCGGGCATCGGTGTCTCTTAAACACTTATATAGCTCCTCCCTATTGATTCATAAATATATAATATGGAGCCCGTGGACCGCACAGTCTAATTTGATTTTTCCAAGACCTTGGAAACGATCTTCGCTACATGACGTTCAGGAACAGTTCCTGCACAAGCAGTCCCTCGAAATGACTGGCCTGACGAAGCGCATCGTCTCTGGTCGGGAGGACTTTGGATCCGCACATCGCATGCCGCAGCTGAACTCTGAGAGCTCTCAGTCTCAACTCCTCTGCAGGAACAGAAGCAGGCGAGAAAGCTGGAACTTCAGCGGCTGCTGCAGCGATACCACAACGTGCAGCCCCTCCTAGTTGCCATGTGGACAATGCATGGCTGGTGGTCGTGCCACGTCGTGCCTGCTGTTCTTTAGTGACTTCCGTGCTCGCGCCGCCAACATACACTTCATATACACCTCATCCATGATGCAGAGTCGAGAATACGTGAGAATAGCCGAAAACTGCAGTCGATCTGGCCGTATCATCGCATATGTTTCATACTCGTAACTAGTCTTGCGCTTCTGTATCTGCGAATCAGCTGCTGGTACGGTCCTCGAACTTTCATTCTCAAACATAGCTTGCCGATGCAAGCTGTATCGTGTTGACTCCCTACGTGGGAAAGGCAGCTGTTGAGCCCCAGGAAGCCCTGTCTATTGCATTTACTTCTAGGAAGGCGCCCTGCCTAGCTTGCAGCCATGGTCGCAGAGTTGCTGGCACCGCCTAGATCTCCGCTGGGCCAACAGCTTGGAGAGAGAGAAAGCAAATGCAGTTCTCAGTCCCAGATGGCTTCCTCACTGAGCGGCTCGCTGCTTTGCTGTTAGCCACAAGCACTGAAGCTCAGCAGTGGATTAAAGTGACTGCTGTCAACAGTCTGCCCACATAAGCAGCAGCTCGACTACAAAAGACCGACGAGATGGTATGACGCAGAGACGAGTAGCCGGTCTGTTATGGGACTGCACAGGGGCGCTGATGCACCGAATAAGCAGTGTCGTAGAGTAGATCGTAGATTCTGCCATCATGGAGCCATGGCTAGCTCCGGGCTTTGGACGCCCCCAGTCGAGCGCTTAAGCACCGCAATCCCAAGCGACCTTTGATTCTCTTGTCAGTGTGTCTGCCTCAGCCGCCATGATTCGCTTAGACATTCTCTCGGGGTCAAGGGCGTCAAAGAGTCAAAATAGAGGCTGAGATGGCAAAACCGCTGGGATACTGGGCTCTTGCGATTTTTCCGGAGGCTGGGTGGTGAGGCTGTGGCATGCTCATGCATGCTCTTCTTGGGTCGGTTTCTCTCTCGATACACAGAGGCTGGATGAGGCTCTGCCCTAATTGTTTTCCCCCCGTGAGAAGCCGCCACTTCAACATTCCTTTTTTGAGTCGGGGGCCCCTAGAGCAAGAGGCTGTCTGCCGAACAGGGCCTGCAAAGAGAGACGCTGGCAAGGAAGTTGAGGGCGACCTGAAGAAAGCCCCTCAGCCTTTGCGTTTAGCCATGAGATCGTTTTGGTGACCCTCGTGGGGCCTCCAGAAACATGACTCGGAGTTCTCCAGCGACCTACATGGACCCCCCACGGCTGCTGGTGCATATTGGGATTTGCACGCGCAACAACAACGCAGTTTGTCGGGCAAAAACCTGGGGCACCGGTTATGTTGGGGAGAGGGCCGAGGTACCTGGGGCGGGGGGTGGCAGAGGGGAGATGCGGCCAGAGGCCAGTGCGCCGAGCTACCTAACCGCGCAGTTCCACTACTTACTCGTACAGTTACAGCTTGCAAGACCGAACTCCGTGCTCGTTTAAGGTCGCACAAATTCTTGCAAGAAACACTGCACAAGCTGACCCAGGCAGTTGGAGCTTGTTCGTTGAGTCAATTTTTGCATGATAATTTGCCACAGGCAGGGATGCATGTAGGTCATCGCATTTCGCGAATCTCGAAGCTGCTGATTCAAAGGTCCTTGTGGGAAGTTTAGTATGTCGTGACACGCACAACATGAAGGTCTGTGTCCGCGAAAGGAACAATCCGATGGCATGGCGAAAGTATATAATATATTTCGCGAACCTTTTTACCTCATCCAGGTTTAGTCCTACGATGCCAGCAGCTTCCAGGCACTCAGATTCCTGCTAGACTACCCCATCCGACTTCTGCGGTTCAAGGCAAGTAAACTCGGGCTGCATTCACTTCATCCTTCTCGACTCACAAAGACGTGCGAAATCCGCAGCAGGGATTTTGCGCGTGCGAAGGATCCGTGTAAGTCGCGCGAATGCTCATCTTAGCCCGTCCGAACCTGTGGAGGTACAGGTTTTAGAAAGGTGAACAGGATTTGGGTTCAAAGTTCAGGGTTGCGCAGGCGATTGGAGCCTTGTTTTTTGCCAGGACATCACCCTGCACATTTCTGGCCTTAACCCTAAACCATCTAGGGCTTCGGGTTTTGGATATGTGGATTCGCTTGTTTCGCCTCGAAGGGGCAGGGACTCAAGCCTTGAAAGTTGGGCTGATAACAGCAGCACAGCATGGGTCCGCGAAAGTTCCGCGAGGGTTTTTTGCTCCTGCGAAGGAGCCTATTCAATTTAGGATGAATCCGGGGATGAAGGAATGTCGATCAGATATTACACGAATTCTGGCATAGAATGTGGGAGTGTTGCAGTGCCGCACTCGTGGCAACTGGGGGAGCGGCGGGGGCCTAAAGCCTGGAAAAACGGCGCATTGGCATAGCAACGATAACATGGGGTTCCCGAATCCGCGCTGATGTTGCCCGACTTATGCTGCAAACCTCACTCAGCAGCTAACTTGCAAGCACGCCCTATTGGGACCATTGAATACGACATGCGGCACTTGCAGGACAGCCTCCGTGCAGGAAGCCCCACAATGACGAATACTGCCCGGGACTCAGCATCGAAAGTCTTCCAATCGAGCTGGTGTCAAGGATTGCGATGTCGTGCCAGGAGGCCACAGACCCGCGAATGGGGACGGGAGCCACATCCGACATCAGCTCAGACCTTAGCTGGGGGAAGGATGCTGATAGTCGCCAGCAAGACTCGGAACGAATCCATGTAGAAGCAGCAAAGAGCAGCGCGCAGCTGTAATAGAAACATTGTCGTTCTGCAACGCTAGAGGTCTTGGACCCGTGGATCCTCGAAGGTCTCCTCGACAATGGGCCAGTTCACGGCTCTCGCCCCGGCCTCAGCAAGAGAGCACTGATTTAAGGGGATCTTACGGGCACCGGGGTTCCTCTAAGCCTTTTGTTGGGAATATACCCAATCTCTCAAGGCCGCTGCAAGAAGATGCATATCCTGACCTGCGAGCCTTGGGTCTGGCTGCAAAGTTGTCCGTCGCGCCTGAAACACGTGTTGACTCCGAAAGTTACTCCTAATATCTCCTAAGGTGTTTGAGAACGTTGCAAATCGACTCAATAAAGTTACTCTCCTAATCTGTTTGAGAACGTTGCAAATGAGACTCTCAGGAGTGGCGGTGCGTGAGGAAGTCGGCCACGCCCTGAACAGCGGCGTGGTGGCTCAGATCCTGGAGGGATGGAGCTCCCAGTTTGTCGCGTGGCGAAAGTCCGATGACCACGTGGTCAGGCCAGGGAAGTCTATGCGACAACAAGCGCTGTATGTTGTCAATGTATGCCATTAATATGCTGTGGGGGGGAGGGGGGCGGGGGGGGGGGGGAATTTCTGATTCTGCATGATTCTGCGCCGTGCAGGCAGCTAAAAGGTCACATCAGCGAACTCGAAGACGCAAATCGCTCTTTGATCAGCTTTCTGAATGAGTACATCACGACTTCGGAGTTCGTCACTCGGATGCACCAGGCTGTCGACCTTGCTCTGGATGATGGTTTTCGCGCACCCTGTGGACCCCTATAGCTGCAATGTGATGGTGCGAAGTGATGCCATACTAACCACGATCAATCATGATCAGTCTTTTTGAGGCACGATTCAGGGAGGCCATGAACAAGTATTCGAATCTCGTGGATGAGCTTTCAGATTCACGTCAGGGTCATGAGTCCGTTCTGCTCTCTGCGGTTGAGCACGTTGTGGAGAAAGCTGTGAAAGAAGCCACAAGCAACATTCCGCAGCTGATAGAGGACCGGGTTTGGGAGAGCGAAATTGTAAGCTGCAACACAGTGCCCTCCTCTAGCTTGAAAATGCTTTAAAACTTTATAAGATATGCTGACATGTTGCACAGTCAGCGTGGATTTGCGTCTTCTTCGGCTCAGCACATGTAATCCTGAAATTGTGAAACCACGTCAGGCAAGCCCTGAACACTACAGTACGCAACTTGTTGGTGAATCACAAGCCTTAACAAGGAAATGCGAAATCCCTTACAAAAGCCCCAAAGGAGTTCCAACCCAGAGAAGCTGCATGCAAGGGTGCCCAGACGGTGACCCCCCATCCAAAGTCATTCTCTTGAGCTTATGTACGTGTGAAATGGCAGTTCTGTTCTATCGCTGTGCCCTGCAGGAAGACTCACGAAACATGCATTTGTTCAGACTTTCAAGCTGGCCACACGTGGCTATCGCCGAGAGAGCGCGTCAAAGAAACGATCACGGTGGATTTGTGGCAGCGGTACTGTTTTATCGCTGTGCCCTGCTGGAAGACTCCACGAAGCATGCGTTTTTCCAGAGTTTCAAGCCTAGTCTCAGCTGCTATCCCCAAAAAGGTCGAGAATGTTTCCTATCATTGTCGCATGTTTTGGGCCTTGCGTGCCCTCGGGATTTGGGTTCTGGGCTGTCTTCTTGACATGTTGGGCTACCTTCCATGCGGGGCTGGGCTATCTACATGGTGATTGGGCTATGAAACCATGCGCGCGCGTATATGTAAGATTCATTCCAGGATCGGGGTTGGTATCCCATATCTTTGATATCAACTTCGATATGCTCTCCATTTACACGCTTCTTCCAGCTTGCTTTCGGGAAGCACAGCTAGCTGAACAGAACAGTTTCACAATGTTTCGCATCTTGCGTGTTCTGGCTCATACTGAACCAGCTAGACATGCAAATGGCTTGATCTCTGTTTCAGGTTGAGTCGTGACAATTCGATTGGGCGAAGCTGCAAGAGCGCTCGTATCAATCAAGAGTGCACCAAATCAAGTCTGCAATCTAAATCACGCCCGGGTCTAGTATACAAATAGCAAACAGAATGTTTGAGAGCAGCAGGGAAAAGGTGTCGACGAATCCTGTCTTGTTCCTGTAGCAGAAATGACGAGTTGAATGTGTCTCCGGGCCTTCAACTTTGCAGAGGAGAAGATGTCGCAGCAGGTAACGCGGTATGCCACCGACCAGCAGCGCCAGATTGACACGGTCCTGGAAAGTGTCCAAACCTATTCAAGTCAGGTTTCGCAGCAACTCAAGAATCAAGATGTCAGTCTTCAAGAGAAGCTGGGCTCGGTGATGCATGACATCGGTAGTGAGATGCAAGAGCGCATGCAAAAGTCAGCAGACGAGATCAATGTGTCGACGCTCAAAGTGCCTGGGCATTGCAAGAGAATGTCAACTTTCATAGGGGCAGCTAGCAGGAGCTAGGGGGCAGCTTCCGCAAATGCGCAGTGTCAGGCAGCACATGAAGGAGCTGATCGCATGAAGATGGTCACTATCGCGGAACATGAGAAGCACCACGCGTACATGCAGAGGCTCATCGCTGGAGAAGGAGCAGAGTTGGATGAGAACGACGAGGCTTGGGGGACAGATGTTTAGCGGTTTCGTGCTCAAGGTTCACGTCATGTCCATGTGTGCTTCAGCCAGCAGGCCCACACCAACACTCCCCTCCCCCCTTCACGCCCCTTACCCAACCCAGCAACCTGGCTTTGAGTCAATGCGACGTGTTTCGTTTGCTTTCGCTGGCTTGGTGCCACTTAAGTGGGCCAACGTGGAACAGCTAGGGATGACCCAAGTGTCCCAGATGACCCAAGTGTGCCAAGTGACCCAAATCGCCCCCCAAGTGCACCAAGCGTCCCAAGTGCCCCGAGCCCACTGTCTTGGGTGCACATGTCGGGGTTCTACTTTCCGTTTGCCAGCGCGCGACCTGCCGAGCACACCCCAAATACCTCAAAAACCAAAACCCTAAGCTAACCTTCATCTTCAACCCTGAAATTCTGGGACTCCAGGGCCTGCGAGAGATGCTCTTGAACTTCCGGGAGCTCCTCTTCCAGGGTGTCTCGACCAACACACAAGCCGAGAACTGGCGCAAGGTCTCGGAGCAGGCTGAGCTGGAGATGCAGGCGCTACTTCCTCTCTGAAGCGAGAGGGTCCATTCAGTTCAGTGAATCTAGAAGGCTCCTCGTAAGTGGGGCTTCACTGGGCCCTGTTAGGCTGCCAAAGAGGAGCGGGAACGTTGCCAAGTCCTATCTGCCGAGTTGCAAACGAAGCTGGCCGACGCCGAGGCCGGAACTGGCGTTTGTTGATGCCCATCTTGTTTTCCATTTTGGGAATGTTCGACCGGGACATACCGGGACCGAATCGGAGTGACTGAGTGGCTTCTTTCCGACTGTCGAGGAGACCCTGGCCGCGCAAGGCAGCGAGCTGAGCGTCGCGAAGGTCGCCATGGCGAAGCCCTGGCCATGGACGATTCGCCTGCGTTAGCCTGCATTAGGTAAGAAGAAGTAAGAAGCAGACTTTCACACCTCCAGGTACAGCACGGTTCTGGGTGGAACTTGTCAGGACCCGATACGTGGGCTATATGGATGAGATTGTCGCCCGTGGTCAGGTCAAAGTAAACATCTATGAGGAGTGGATTGAAGTTATTGCAGGTATGGGCTTCGCACCCCGGAAGCAAACACAGCAGCCAACAGCAGAGTGGATGGATCCTGCCGCTGCCGATGCTGCCTTGCCACCTGCCTTACACTGACTTACGCTGAAGGAGCCAAAAGAAGGTCCCAAATAGGTTCATCACTTGTCGTGCAGGCGTTGGGATTGGTGCTGTGGGTGTGTGCACTCTCGTCCAAGGTCCGATGCTTTGGAGATGCTGCAATGCTTCGGCGAAGTTCCCATTTCCATAGAAAGTCATGTGAAAAGTGCCAAGGGCAAGGCAGACTTCTGGGAAGCTATTGCGACAAACAGAGCAGAGCTGGTGAGGCAGGGGGCATTCTCAAGACTTAGCTACCGTTGCAAACCTTTGGGTGATGTATTTCATGAAGAGGTATGAGGTGCGTCGCATACTAAGTACAGATGTGTGCAGGGATGCCTTGGAGGAGAAGGGCATACCGCTCCCTCCTCAGAAATTGCATATCAGCTGAACGTTCTTCTTGAAAGGATCATGTCGGGTGATGTGAGGTTTCGGCAAATGTCCGCAAACGGCCTCTATGGAAAGGCGGGACTTGACAGAAATTGCATCATGCTGAAAGTGAGTCTTTTTCCACAAAAAGAGGCTGCCAGCCCCAAAGCCAGCCCCCGAGGCAAGGCAAAGTAGCGTATGGTGTTGTTATGATGTGTTGTGTATGGCTCCACGTTTTCAAAATAAAAGGGCCCTTGAAACTGGGAGTGGGAGTTGTTGGTTCTGCCATGTGGGGCTTCAATGCCGTTTGCTCTGCGGTGCCACAAATACTGGAGCACTGCTGTTTTTCAATTGGATGGCAGCCTGTCGGAAGAAGAGCCGATCATTTGCTTGAGCCAAAACGACTCAGCACATGTAGGTCAGCATTAGACGTGCTGCAAAGGATACCAATGTTTCACCTGTGTCAAACCGGTCATC
The DNA here is from genome assembly GCA_905221605.1 of Symbiodinium natans. Lineage (NCBI taxonomy): Eukaryota > Dinophyceae > Suessiales > Symbiodiniaceae > Symbiodinium > Symbiodinium natans. Next base: position 488,953 of record CAJNDS010002253.1, read on the forward strand.
CTGGCATGAGAGCCAAAAAACAAGTTTCCTGATATCGGTCCATCGCAAGATGAGCATGGGTGTGGCATGCGGCATGCCAGACTTCTGCCAAGGCAAGCCAATGCAGCCACCAGGACGGCCGACAAAACGCTTGCGTGCGTGGCCAAGCTGAGCGTGGAACAGCAAGCTATGTCCACGACTGTCATGGCCAGCAGCATCATGGCAAATATGTGGTTGACCACCGTAAAAGGTCCACTGCCCTCAGCAGCGGAAATGTGAGCTCCGACATGTTCGGGTCCAGCAAGCTCTACTGATTCTACTGGTGGGCCGTAGTGCAGCATGGTGCGGTGATGTGGCAAACCTGTTCGCGAAGCTACCTACATTGAATGCCATAGTCTAGTGGAGACTTATAGCCAGGCCGTCATCGTTGAAGGCATTGCTTCTTACAGCGCCGACCCTGGTAATCCCTGGGATGAGCTGTTTCCGGCCTTCGTGCCAAATGCTTCTCAGGCTCTGCCGGACAAGCAGCAGTTCATTGACGAGTGGCCGGGCTGAACGGTTACTGCGGTTACTGGGACCTCTGCGGCTTCCAAGTCGACTCGTAGCAATTCAGGCGGCTGCCAACTCCCAACAACCCACTTCTACGCAGAGCCCGCAAAATGGCACTGCAGTGTGCAGGTTTTTGTTGCATTTTTTCCCCAGGTGTGAAGGGCTGCGTGTTAACTTAGCAGGAATACAGAAGCCAAACGCTGTAGCTGCATTCGGACAGCTCAGGTGGCTGGCCGCGCTGCCGCTTGGCTGAAACCAGCTGTAAACCAAGAACCTCCGATTGCTGCATGTGCCGCAGCGTGTCATATCCGCGCACAGATATCCTGAACAAGTGCATTCTTGTGTTGGTTCTTGCAGAGTAAGGGCCCATCCCAATGTGTGCATCAATGAAGTGGCAGACGTGCAGTGCGGTGCCCCGGATACTCAAGATCCTGCGTGCGAATGAACGATGCTGCGCTGACAAACATGGGCTGGCAGGCGCCTCGATCAAGAGGACATTGCTGTGCTGCCGGTGCCTCCCCTGGCAGCAAGCTGAGATGAATGTCCTGCATCAGCGGCGTTGTATCCGTAACGCTGGAATGGAGCACAGTGCCTTCGGGAGAGTCAAACTTTCTAAGAATAAGTAGTAACAATCGAGAACGCTTGACAAAAAATCACCACGTGCCGTGCTTGGCCGGCATGGGCGCACATGTATCGTTCTAATCTCCGTGCTGCATGACATTTTGGTTCAGGTGTGATCTAAAACGGCAGGCAGCTGTTTGTAGCCCTGTTTGGACTCGGTCTCTGGGGGAGTCCTCATGGGGTTGCGCAGGGACTTGCGAGTCATCTCGTGGTTTTGTGGGAGCGACCCCCATGTGTTTCACCGAACGGGTGCAAACCGTCCGAGTGGACTGGCCTGGTCACACAGCGGTTACAGAAAGCTTGGAAACAGATGAACAGAGTGAATGTCAGGCCTTATTGATACACCTTTGTTTCCTGTATGTCCTTACCACAAGGTGGTTTTACCAAAGCACTTTCCTGGAGTGAACAGGGTTGTTAAAGAAATGTTACACGTACAGCAGAGTACTGTATGGGAGCGAATGAGGGTCTGCTCTGCGAGTCACGTAGTGTAGACGGCACTTTCTACCAGTTAGAATATATTCGTACTAGTTATTTCTACTTGTTTGTTTGTACCGAATTTTCCTAAGTTGTTTAACATGCCACTACGCATTATCAAATACTTCAACTGTTAGTCATTTGTGACCAACCGGCAATATTACTCATCTTCACTACAATTCAGTAGTATCGTTCATCAATCTGCTTGCTGAATTTTCATTCGTACTAACGGTCATGTATGTGTATTTGTTAACACGAGTTAGCCCATGACAAGAAATTTCAAGCTATTCCTAGCTATGACTAGTTACTAGCTAATTGTTGGCATTCCTACTTATTGATGATGAAGAAGTATCCATTCGTATTCATGCTTCTTCAGTAGTATTCAATATTTTACAGCACTCGTCTCTTTAATTCCATTTTATCCGCAACTATTAGTCAATTCGAGATGCTCACTTGAAGGTTTTGGCTATCAGCCATGTAATCTCAAGACTTTCATAAGAACTCTCAGCCTCTCGCAACATGCTGGGCAGCCACAAGCATGACCGAGAAAAAACAGCTCCTCCCCCACCACCCCGCCCCCAAAAATAGAAACAGAAGCGACGAACAAGAGTAATCGTACTGAATTCATTATCAAATTGGTTTGTGGGATGGTAAGAATACATTCAACTAGACCAACACACCTGCCCCCCCCCCTCCTTGCCACCGAACTTGCCGCGCGCAAAGGTGAAAGGGGTGTTCCGAGACATCCTGGCTTGCGAGGCACTTTGGGAATGAATAGCTCAGATCTTCACAGTCACGCTGCTCTCTGCATTGAACCTTGTTCCTTGAATTTGGTTGATCATGCCTTGCAAGCCGCGTTGTTCGTGGTGACTGCTTTGTGGCGTGGGCCAGTGCCAAAAACAGGCAGAGAAGCATCGTGAGCATACAGAAGTGTTGAAGGACACCCTGGTCAGGCCTCCCAGGAATATAGAAGGTCGGCTGCAACACTTCCTAAGTTAGCAAGTGGATCACACTAAGGCACGGAGTGAGGAGTTTCTGGCACCACTCCGTGCCTCAGCATGGTAAGAAGTTCAGATTTCCCTGTTCGAAAGATTGCTCGCACCAAGGCGATCGCAACATGCAGCCGCCTCTGGCAGAGTCCAAGTATTTTCAGGACAATGGAACAAATTCAAGCAGTACCTTGCCAAACAGCTATGGCAGCTGTGGTGCAGCAGCAGCAGCAGCATCGCGCATCTCTGGTGCCCAGGACCAGAAGAACTACAGACTCATCCTCAAGAGAGAGGAGATCGAGGCAAGGAGTTGGGTGGAGTTTGGTCACGTTTTGTTGGTGGCCGCTTGATGCTATTTTGTTTCCATGCGCGATGTTGTGAGGCTGGTGTGCGGATTGCGGCGAGGCGGATTGAGACATGGTGCAAAGGGGAACGTACAGGCCTTAGAGTTCACCACAAGCCAAAAGTTGAAGCTCGAATCACGGCAATGCTCGTCTAAGCCATCGGGAATCTAAGGTATCGTTCTTGTGGCGATCCTGAAAGGTGCCTTCATGTTCCTCTCTGATCTGTGTATCTCGGATGCAACGCGCTAAGACGTATGTGCACGGCTTTGTCTGTGGCCTGACTGTAGCCCCTTGCCAAGGCAAGAACCTGATCCGACCAAGCCCCAGCTTCCGGGCAACGAGCTGCGATAATGATTGATTATGTCGCGATTGTAGCACGGAAAGACGTGCTGAGGGCCGTACTCGGTGTACTTCATTGAGGCCGGATAGTTGCGAACTGGCAAAAAGCTCCCCGTCCGCGCCTGTAGGCTTCCTCGTACAAGGAGAAGCGCTCGCAGTCAGGCCATGCCCCAGCCCAACCTAATCCAACCTATTGCTACTGAGGGTTCAAAAAACATTCTTTCCGCCTGGCGCAAGTAAGCTGTTGCAAGAAGCATTCATGAGCAGCTAGTGGGGGTGGAGCTGCTTCGCGCCGACAACAGGCTCTGTCGAAATCAGCGGGCCAGATGTTGCGAGCTCCAAGTTCTGCGATACGACAACCAAAGCACCGCACAAGGCCTTGCTTTGAATGCGGCAGATCGTGTCCAACAAGCTTGAACTAAACATACTAAACCTCTTGTCGCCAAGGTTGTACTCATCGATGAGCTGCTGGACAACGGTAAAACAATGCAGGAATTGGCCATTTGAGCGACCATGCTTGTTGGAGCTCAGTCTTAAGGGACAGCCGCTGCCTCGTGCGAACGTGCCACCAGGAAATGAAGCAGTTCTTCCTTTCAAGATTATCAGCCACTCATACTGAAAATGATGCTGGGCGCCCAGTACGGTCAGATCAAGCCAGACGGCCAATGTCATTGGCACAAGGCCCAAGGCATAAGTCTGAAGTTCCGAAAAGGTCTTGACGGTGTGCCTCTTTAGCAAAGAACGCCAACGCGAGTGGCCAGAGGCTGGCTGCTCAGCCATGGGATCCCCGAAAAGTAAGCCTAAGCCTCGTGAAAGGCGGACATCATTGGTGTCAGGAATCTGCCGGAAGCTCGTTGTTTGTTGAACTGTCTTTGCTGATCAATACGAAGCTTGTAAGGCCCGATCTTTGGCTGGTTGGGTATGGTTTGGACGTGGCTTGGCTCGAGGTTGACTGAGAACCAATGGGTGTGCGAAGGAACTTTGCTATGTCAGGCTGAGAGCAGCACGGAGAGTGTTGCTACGCCACTCTGCAGTTTTCTGGTCATGCGATTTCATTCAGTGGTGTGCAAGATTGCGCCAACACTTGTAAGAAGATCGGACACAAGCCCGGAGGTTGTACACCCTACGGGCACTCCCCCAACAAGAGCCACCTTTCGGACGGAACGTTCAGAAGCCATGAGCGGCGCATGGAGCGACCTAAGGATCGCGGAACAAAGCGCGGCTGGACGGAGCTCTTTGCCATACCAAAGGTGCTGCAGTTGCTTTGCAATGCGTTGCAAGCTTGAGTTCATGGGAAGACAAGACCTGAAGGTCAAGATCATTGATACTTTTGATGTGGACGAGGCCGGGCCGACATGAGAACCGAAACAGAAACAGTTAGGCACATCTCTGAGGAGGCCCTAGAATTTCTTTCGTCAAAAACCGCAATCATGACATTTTATAACAGCGTCTGATAGCGATTGTTGTCAGGTACAGCGGCTGCTTGGACACCTAGATGAGAACGCAAGTCTGACGGGCCAGATGGTCTTCGCAGGCACATACATAGTCCATGCTGTTGCAGGGGGGGGGGGGGCCTCAATTGATCCGGGCATCCAAGTATGTAGCAGAAAAACTACGCCCAAGGGACGGTTGAAGAAGAGAAGATTGATGCATCTCTCCTGCACAGTTCAATAGCTCGTCTCGACAAGTTGTTGCCGTCTGCAGGCTTTGAGCTCACATACTCGAACAAGCAGAGGTATAGCTTCTTGTCTGCACCCAGCACCCAGGCCCCACGAACCGCGCATCAACCACTGCGGGTGCTCACTTGCTCCTCTGACCACGATAAGAACTGAGGAGTTCATGGATTGGACTTTCAGGCCTGAGACCCACCAAGCAAGAGAGACAACGGCAAAGCAAGATAAAGCAAGAAGAGTGAATGTCTCGATGTCGCCTGCAGGGGCCACTGCGGCTGAAAGGAGCGAAGGCGTCCCAGGTCATGAGATTGGAGAGAATGCGATTCTCATAGTCCAAAGATGTCCGAGGATTTCTCCAAAACCATTCAAGTCCCAGCAGCCTTCTGCACAGGCCAAAGCTGTCACGAAAAAGGACATTCGAACGCTCACGGCTCAGAATGTCATCGTCCCGAGTCGGGAGAGTCAACGCAAGTCGCAAACCGGTACAAAAGTGCCTTGAAGCCGCTTCTGGAGGATCCTGGATTCAATCCCACGGGTTAAAGGCAAGTTCGAGCACGAGCTCCAATTTTCCTTCATCCAGGCCAGGTAAAACAACGTGTTTGAAGCATTCATGGCTTCAGGCAATACAAGAGGCTTCAACTTCGTAGCAAACTTCGTGGCAGGAGAATGTTGCTCTGGTCCCAGAGGATGACATCTTTGCTGGGAACAACCAGGCAGGGCACAGCGTTCGCTCGAGTCTAAGCACAGCTCCTTGAGATCGTTGCTGCCAGATTTTTGCGGAGATGCGCTGCCGGCTGCGAAGGTCACGCTTTCAAGCTGTGTCGCCGAATGATATCTTGCTTGGACCTGGCGTAGCTTTGCCACATACCACAGGCAAATCCAAGCTGCGGCGGAACGTTTTGGCGTGAGGGGCCTGTAAGCACGTCAGACGGAAGCTTCACCTGAGACATGTTCCATCTGTGTGGGGCAGGGTCATGGACCGGGGTCTCAACTACCAATAGGCTCGACTCTTGAAGCCTCGTTAGCTCGAGGGGACCATGTGTAAGCCCGGGGATTGTGGCATTGCTGCACATGGATGACCAGCAAATGCTTTCACGCAAGCCTTCGGACAGAATCGCTTGCAGGGGTGTTCCGCATGCAGCTTGCATGCTGCAGAAAGCATTGGCGCGGTGATTGCTTCTGCCGAAACAATTTAGTACAAGCGGCCAGAGGAACATGAGAAATCAATGAGATTTGTATACGGTTTCGGCTTCTAAGACCGAATCTCGCTCTGTGATTGAAGCGCAGGTGAAGTCGCAGCTGGAATCGCAACAGAAGCTTCTTTGACGCAGCAAAAGATCCCATAGCAGCTCTTTGCTTTTCTTAGAGAGAGGGCTAAAAATCACATGCCGCATATTTTGCAATATTCATCTCTTGAGCAGCACACTTCCCCAGGATTGAAACGTGGCGCTCCGAGAAGCAAACGCCGCGCGGAAGGGTCCACCCGGCAAGTGTTGGAGCTCAACTGTGTTATGGCATTATGGGCTATTGCGCGTGCTTTCCGAGAGAGACTACTTTGTTACGTCTGTTTTTCAGACCAGTCCGGCTCCGAATAAATTGAACTTGCATGGCATCATGGAGAGACGGGTGCTCAAGAAGTGCCACGAGTCCGAGATAAGAACCTGCGCACGTGCTGTTTGCGTGTTTCACATTGGCTTCACGAGCTTCTTCATGGCAGCCTTCGAGCAGTCTTTCCGCATCCATGTCGGCCTCCTACGCCGGGGACTTTGCAAAAACGATCGGGGATCGTCCATGAGTAGCCACGTGGCCAAGCTTGAACGCAACAGATCTAAGGCTCGCCGATGACCGACACGTACATCTAGCAGGCGCTTGTCTTCGACCACTCAACTTGGATGGCCTGCTGAATGCTTTGGAGGTCAACGCTGCCTGACAGTCAACGCGTCCACACAGCTCTGCGCCTGCCATGCATACTAAATCACTACACCTGAAAGCCTTTTTCCCAGCAAAACAAGACGTATGCCGCTGCATGCCTAATGTCGTGTAGTGAGTGGCTTCAGCCAGTTTGATCACAACAGCTGCGCATGGCAGACGTGAGTGGTTCAATTAGCATGTTGCTTTGTGTCTTTCGTCCCATGCTCGTGCTTCTATGGAGATTTCCTGGGTCAGCTTCGCATTCTAGAAGGTTTCAGGATCGAATCAATGTCTCCAAAAGGAGATTTCCATGTGCATTGAAATGCTGCTCTGCTCCAAGGAAAATTCTGAGTGCGATTCTGTGCTTTGCCTGGCCCAAAGGTAGAGCAATGCGCCAGGGATCCACACCCTCAAATCCAGGTTAGGACCCGTCTGGGTTTCAAGATTTGCCTTTTGGAAAGCTGAATGTCGCTCCCACGATAGCGCGACAGGAACCAGGCATTCTAAGGGTCCAGCACGGTGTTTTTGTTGAGGCGTTTTGGCTTTCAGGTGAGTGTAGTTTCTCCGCTTGTCGGAGTCCACTCCCGGATTTCCGGAACCCCAGCCTTCTACCCGCGGGGTGGCTCCTGCATCAACACTGTGGTTTGGCCCCGCCACTTCTTTGGCGTCTCCGATCTACTGCGACTTCTTGGAGTAGTTTTTTCTGGCCTTTTACCCGCGGGGTGGCTCCCGCATCAATAGCTGTCCTTCCCTGGACCTATTGACAATCCTATTGATATTGTGACATCCACGAGATGCACAACCAGGCCATGGAGGCATCGCCCGCTGACGTCGAGGACGTCGAAGAGTGGCAACAGGCGCTCCTTGTGGGTCACCCTAAGCCATAGCTCCCTAAGCATCCCCAGGCCCCAAGCCCTATTCCGTTGTCGGGGCCAGGGTGCAATGTGGGATCCGGGATATCGGGGATAATCGGGGATAATCGGGGATTTGGGGCTTCGGGTTGAAGGGGTGGTGCAGGCACGAATTTACGGTCCAGGGTTCAGGGTTGAGGACTGAGACATACTGCTCAGCGGCAGGAACTTTTCGCGTGCCAACATGTACGTCGAGGCTGGGGTGGAGGAGTTTCCATGATCATGATTGCAGCTGGAACCCTGTTTTGATCCAGTTCATATCAGTGATTTGCAGGAACAACCCATGCCTGCGTTAGCGTAGCTCCCTGAGCCCCTTCATGTCTATGTCTGCACAGGACTTCTTGGATCAGATGCGAGCAGCCGGCAGCTCATTGCACACATGTTGCTGAACAAGCTGGGCTACAATAGGCAGGGCAGAGCGGGGTCGGAGGTAAAGTATTGGACAGAAGTGGCCACTCTGGGTAAAGCCATCTGGGCGGACCTTTGGCAGAAAAACATTCCCCTGCCGCAGGCGATAGCGTTGGAGTCCGCCACCACTCACGATCCGACAACAACCCTGTGCGATCCCTGCAGAGATCTGCAGAGGCTTGGAGCTTGTAGGGTTTATCTCGCGGTTCGCTTCTATTTCCGAGACAGGCCGCTGGTGTTGACAAGATCCAGAGCAGATTCCGCTGTGAACTTCATGAAGCACAAAGTGGCAGGCATGAGTGGGACGCTAAGCAAATTTGTGTCCGTGCGCGAGACAGACGGAGAGTGCAATGCAGATGCAAGAGAGTGTATGTTTGTCTAGCGCGTGCTAGACAGAGTCGATCAAATCATGTGTTCCAAGTTTCCTGTGCTCCAATGACTAGATTAGATTCGGTGGCATCGAGGTTGTAGGCAAATGCGCCTGTGGCGGGCTGGTTCTCCATCGAGTCATCAGGCAGGCAGGGCTTGGAGCCTTCAGGGTCACTCGCGGTTTGCTTTCGGTTGCTTTTTTTGTTGGATCTTGTTGCAAGCGGCTTGTGCTTACAGGATCCAGAGCAGATCCGCTATGACCAAGGCCCGACAGAAATGTTTCGCATGCCGCATGCTGTCTTTTCATTTCTTTTTGCTCAACGCAGATCTGACTCTGGAGCCGTGGAGGTACCGGAAGAAGCGAAGCTGTGATGTGCCGCAAAATTGCCGGGTGTTCCGCCTGCCCCCACCCCGCATGTGGGCGCCACGACTGCCTCCGGTCCTTCGAGCAGAACACCCTATCACAAAGCCCACCCGTGTCTAATTAGAGATCTTTAGAGCCTCTCCAGTTCTCAAGCCCTCCGCGGGCCTGGCAGGGCCAATTTGTTGCACAAGACGTGTTTAGCCCACCTGCAGCTCTTGCGATGGCGCGCCAGTCGAAGGCGTCTGCATGCCGAATGCCCAACATTTTGACTTCGGCTGCAGGCATTGCCAAAGACTGCCGCGATCCGGACCATGGGCCGCTGTGGAAGGGTCGCGTTCCATACCGCCGTTGGCCTGCTTGGCACTACAGCACTGCATCCTCCAACCAAAAAAAAGGCCATGCGTGCTCAACTATGAGTCCGACCTCCGATGCCGCATCATAGGGGCTTCTCAGCCTTGCGGAAAGTGCATTTGGGCTGATACTGCCTTGTGCGTTTGTTTTGCGCCGGCCCTGGCGCCGACTGCAACTGAAGCCATGCTCTCTAGTGTCTGGGTACCACTGCGAGTGACGTGCAGCCACTTCCATGTCCAAGTCGGTGCCGCCCGGTCATTGCTGCTACTGGCATTTCGCATGCTTCCTAGTATTCCCAGTCCAGACGGTAGAGTCGGTAGATTCTGAAGGTTTCGAATTCTCTTATGCAGCTCTGGGAGCGCCCGACCTCCGAGGATATGTCGCCGCTCAGCCTGCTTCCGAAATCGAGCGCATTCTGCTGCCATATGTCTTGCGCATCTTCACCGCCGTTCCCGGCACAATGTTGGACTTGCACGCAAGGCATCCAACCGCAAGTGTACAGTGACGTCCATAACGTCCATACTCCTGGAGCCCGCTGCACTTCGATGTCTTGGCGTCATTTGCGCGTGGCTTGCAACCATCTCCATGTCTGTCCAAGTCGTTCCCACCCGGTTATTGCTGCTTCTTGTGTTTCCCATGCTTCCCAGTATTCCCAGTCCAGACAGTAGAGTCAGTAGATTCTGAAGGTTTTGACTTCTCCTAAGCAGCTCTGGGAGTGCTCAGCCTCAGAGGATATCTTGCTGCTCAGCCTGCTTCCGAAACCGAGTGCATCCGGATCCTGCTGCCAGAAATCCCTCCTCTGTGTTCTTATGCAGTGGACGCATGCAGTGCAGACCATGTACGCATGAAGCCAACTTTAATATCTCTTCAAGATCTGACTCTCAGTGTACGATCGCTCGTCAAGCTAGGCCTCTGAGGCGTTCTTTTCGATTCACAAGAACCTTTGCGCTGCCCGCGTATCGTGATTCAGCCAGCTTGGGGCAGCCTTTGTTGCCTTGCAGACGCAAGGGTGTTCGCGCCCACAGGCAATCAATCAATCAATCAATCCGCTGCCCGCGGGGCAAGTGCTGTCATGCGGCAGCCAGGTATCTCTGCATCTTTTCGACTTGCGCACAAGACAAGAAAGCACGCAAGCAATGGGCGCTTCGGTACCGTAGCTACCGAAGTCCCAAGCTCGAGCGGCACTTGCCACCGCTGAGTTACCCATCTCATTTTTGTGAAACGGCTGTGTTCCGTGCTTTGTTTGTCAATGACGGGCGGTCAGGAGGTCTCGAGTAGGACTGCCTTGCGGGCATTGTTTTGTCCGGTCCTAGCATACGTGATTTGTTGGCATCTCTTCCCACATCGGGAAGAGTCAGTTCAGTCGTTTTTCGCATCAAGTTAGGCCTCTGAAAGGACCCAACAACATGGGCTTCCAAGCGTGCACGCTTCCTAGTCCAGACAGTCGAGTTGGATTGCAACGGAGCGAAGGGTCGGTGCAAGCAAAGTGGGAGATGCAGGTACCACAGCTACCAAAGTCCCAAGCACGAGTGGCGCCTGCCACCACTGAGTTGCCCAGTGGGAAAAAACATAAACTTGTGAAACAGCTGTGTTCCATGCTTTGTTCAATCCGTCCCTGCTCTAGCTGGGGGCTCCTCCGGGCTTGACCCCCCCCGCGCTTAATAAATGTAGGAGCGGATGCACTCGAAGTTTGCACACGTCGAAGCAGTCGAAGCACGTGAACTTCCGAAGAGCCTCGCGCGACAGGAAGGCCAGGCCTGGGACGTTTTGTCACTCTGCCTGAATGCGGCTGTTGGGGCTGGAACGTTCTGATTCTGTGCTCTATTTGCTTGGCCCAGTCTACGTCTACGTGTAGATGACAGCATTGGCCAAAGACCCGACTCTCCAGGCAGGCACAGCTCTCGAAAGGTTTCCGGACGACTCGGAGGCCGCGCAGCTCTGCGTCTCCAAACGGTGGCATCCATGAGGTAAGTAAAACGACCCAAGTTTTTCAGTGTTGTCGAAAACAAATCATCTTCGAGCCCCACACGCCTGCATGTGCCTCATGCCGAATTGGTGAGTATACTGTACAGTATACTGTGCGCCCGCCAGGTTGCACTTCATAACGTGCAGTGTCTCTAGGCGTCCCATCTGCGGAACCTTCACCATGAGCCGCACTGCTCGTATTGCCTGCTTCTGAAGCCCACTCATCCGAAATTGGTATCTCGGCTGCCCTTTGTAACAGCAACGTCACATCTTCCAGAGACGGCTGGCCCTCGCGGGCAGCTGCACGTCGTTCAGAGGCCTGTGCCAAACTTGCATGGTCTTCCTCTGCTCCAGTGCTAGGCAGTCCAGTCACGGCTCGAGCGTCGCGACCATCTTCCATGCCCACTGCACCACGGGTCGTCTCAGCTACCATCACTGCTCCTGCGCTTGGCCTTGCCACAACCTCCGTGTCTGCTATCCGTGGTAAGTCTCGTGGTCTAGCCTCTGCAGTTCTTGGATCAGGCCGCTCTCCTCCCTCAGCGGTTTCTAACTGTGCGCGCAGGACAATTTGCGAGCAAGAGCAAGCGTTCTGATGCACAGGCAACATGTCAACAAGCCATTCAGACCTCAAATCTGGCTCTACCAGTCAGCCAGGCGTCTCCAACAATGGTGTCCAGCAGTGCGGATGCTCCTCGAGCTCACGAGCTGGCAGCTACTGGGTGCCGTCCCTCAGGCGCCCACGCGGGCAAAAGCCGGCCCCAAGCTGAATACAGAAGGCAACCCATGCAACAGGCGAACCACGGAAAGCTAATCCCCAGCGAAACGCCCTTGCCAGACTATAGCAAAAAACAAGCAAAACGCATGCGCCGATGCTATAGGATTTCGGACGACGTTGAATCCAGGAGCCGCCTCCAGGAGCCGCAGCAGCCGGAGCTCTCGAAGTATGTGATCTACTTTGCGCCCAAACCCTCAGTCGCATTAAAGTCTACAAAGCCCTCCCGCTGAACCCCACACTCCCTAACTCTGCGCCGGATTGTGGGGTTCTGGCTTTATGAACCTTTCAATATCAGAAACCCTTTGCGTCGCACTGTTTGGTCGGGAACGGGCACACACTCACCCCTGCGCTTCCAGCCAAGTTCGCTTGTCTTGCTATGAGGCCGGAGGCTTCTGGAAAGCTCCGGAACTTCTTGAAAAGGTCCGGACTCAACTGCCTTGTGACACCTACGCGAGACCCCCAAACATAAGGGTCAGGATGCCAGAGCAGAAAACTGCAGAGGGACGCCTGGCGAACCCCATGTGTGACAATCTGCACCATCATGCGGAAGCCCACGTGTGCAGAGAACTATTCACAAGCAAGAGACGAGAAGCACAGAGGATGAGGCTTTCGACATGGTGCAAGTCTTCCTGGGATTGATGGCTGATCAGGGCTACCGGGCTTGGATCTGACGCGCTCGTCCAACCTGAGGCAACAATCCGGATAGGAGAGGCATATATGGCTTCAAGGGCCCTTCAAGGCTGCACCCTCTGCCCTAGAAAAGAAGAGTCGTGGGAGCCTCGTCTGCGTGTTTGAGCACGTTGCCTCTTGTCTCTTGCCTCTTGCATTGATGCTTGCCGTGCCCCTTTAGCACCAGTTAAATCCTTGCAGCATGGCTCTGCAGCTGTGCGACCATAGCCGGCAATGGCCTGGATGACATGCATCACCCCACTCAGCGCTGAGTACTTTTGTCGCGGAGGTTTGATTGCGTCCGAGACAACTCTGGCTGCTTTGTCTGCAGTGCGGCTCGCTTCCGACTGGGAACGATCGGCGATCCACAAGGGCACTTTCGATTAGAATGATAATCACTTGCGGCTGTTGCGGCTTCGCAACGTGACAACCGCCGGAAGCTCCCCCCCGTGAGGCCCCACACAACACACAACACATGCTCGTGATCGCTCGTGCATTGCCGGTCGCTCGCATTTCCTCACCTACGTGACCGCAAAAGCGGATGGGGACGGGGCACCGACAACAGGCATTTGCACTAGCCTTGCGGCATCCAGCAACATCCAGCAGTGTGGCTTAAGCAGGCTCACCGTGGTCAACATTTGATCTTTATTGCATATGCACTCTCGATGCCGCTATTGTCTGACCAAGTCAGAACACGCACATCACGCACACAACACTTCTCGCTCATGCAGGCAGTAGAACAGTTTCAAAGCAACACAATCTGCGCCAAAGTCTCATACGAAATGTTGGGTTTAAGAAAGCTTGAGGTCCAGCTTGAGGCTTGCTCAAGTCCATCGTGCTACAAGTACAACCATCTCTAGGCATCATCAGCATCCTCTTTGAGAACGAATGGTTCGTGCCTATGTTGCGCTGGAAACTTGAAGTCCCTCGGCCTGCAAGGACGCCTGGCTGGCAGCGATCGGCTGAGAGAATGCTTTGGGAGGTGTGGCGCGGCTCAGACGGCCAAGAGGGTTCCGCTAAGCTTAAGGCAAAGGCTGGCTAACCTATGCAAAGCCAAGCATTGCATGTTCCACTGGTACTGCAAATACTGCAAGACGTTGCAACTCAGTCTATCCTATCGCGGCTCTGGAACAATAGCAAACCAGCCACCTGGAATTCCCTGGATGTTCTGTCCAAGCCTTCCCAAGCTCCTTGCAAACTCCACCCCTTTGCTTTTGTAGCAGACGTAACAAAAATGTTGCGGCAGGCATAAGGCGTTCACAGAGTCAGACTTAGCCCACATCAAGTGCCCGGCTCGACCCCATTGCAGTGACTATCGCTCCCTGGACCCTGCAGCTGCACAGCTGGATACCGCGTGCATGCTTGCCTTTAGGATTTTCTGACATGGAGGTCCAGGAGGGCCACCTCTGGACGTTTTCGGCTGTAGCCTGGTGTGCCACTCCAAGCCAAAGTCCCATTTCTTGGATTGCGGCAGACACTGGGGGGAAAGGAAAGCCGGAAGTCGTAGCACCCAGCCGTTCATTGGGGGGAAGTCGAAACAAGCAACAAATTTCAACTTACAGAATCTGAAGGCCTATGCCGCAACCACTTACTTCTGGCAGCTGGACCGGCCTCGTCCGAATCGGAGATCATTCGCCTTTCACGGCCCGATCTCCGCCAAGCTTGCGCTCCATGGGTCGTGCGGTGTAGATGACAGCACGATGCTGCTTCATGCAAACCGTACACGCAAAGCTGGCTTGTGGAGCAGCGTTTCATTGAGGGATGCCGATGTTGTTATGACATGCTTTTTCGTGTCGTAGCGGCGAGTTCGACCTTACACAGTACCGTATCATCGTCAGTGTTGCAGCGCCTTCATTTGCATGGTCGCCAACGTTGGCATGACTTGGCACTCGGCAAAGCTGGAACTTCACAAGTTCACAAGTGAGCTGCCTGGCTCTCAAACTTGTGTTCAAAATGTCGCTCATTCACCTACTCCAGTTAACCCGGTTAACCTGTACAGAGAGATATCCACAGAGAATGCGAGCCCTTTGAGCCGACAGCCTTGCAAGTTGATTCTGCAGCTTGAAGCACCTGCCGGCCGGCCAAAGGTGCATTCTGCTCCCAGCTCTTGGAGCGGCCGAGCCTTTTTGAACAAGTGTCCAGGCAGCCACTGTCGCGGCAGTGGCACATTTGTCGCAAGTCAAGGCCGTGTCCTCGTCGCATTCGCTTCAATCAGGCTTCAATGAAGATACAAAGGCTGTGGTAGCCTTTTCTCGTGCCGAATCGCTTTCAGATCTCTCCCTCCTTTCGGGTGTTGCGCCTTTTGTCACAAGTGCTGTTTTACAGTGCGTGCCAAGGCGGTGTTGTGCCATGTTGTGCCGTTTCACACACATGAACACGCCTCCCAAGTGTTGAAGCGTTTGGGATTGGCTCGTTGACGGCGAAGCTTTGTCGGACATAGGAACCTCGCCTCCTCACCTCCCAGAAGGTACTTGCCACACTTGCCGGATGTGCTTCATGGCTCTGGTCGGAAATCTTGAAGCCAATGGCTTGTTGTTCCTCCAAAGCTACAGCTTAGAGAGGAGGCCAGCTGCACCAGCCCAGAACTATCCAAAACACTTCAGAAAACTATGGTAACTTCATGCTTTTCACAAGTTGGGTTCCTATGACATCCTACACGAAAAATCCAATGCCGCATGCCTCGGGCTTGGGTTGCGTCTCATCTCAGACTCCGAGACCTCCGAAGATTCCCCTCGTCAAGGCTTGATCGGGGTAACCCCCTGGAGGCTAGATGAGAGGCGAGAAGTAAAGCGCATGTCGCGCAAGCGACAGCCAGGTTCTGCGCTTGGCCTGCGTATTACCAATCGTTGACATACCATTGCTGAACGGCCAAGTCTGTCCCTTGGCCCGATTGCCTGCACTGGGGATTAAACCCCCCCCTCACTTAGATCTGCTTCGGAGGTGCTGCCGACGACTGCGGAGTCGGCGCCAGTCCTGCACGCTGACCTGCAAGCCCTGCAGTTGACACACGCTGGACGCTGGGAGGAAGCTTTCAGTCCCTGTGCTAAGGCGTGCCGCCCATCAAAAGGCGTAACAAAACCGGCGTGTCCTTTGAGGAACGCCTTTGAAAGCTGGACGAGTCTCAACTTAGATGGGCTTGTGCTGTCACGCCGAAAGCGCGTGCCCGTGCTATCTGACTTATTCGCCAATTTTGTCGCAAAAGGTTGGATGCGCAGAACGAAGGGCTTGCTGTGAGGAGCTGGGGCCATTGGAGTCCTGGGAGGCCGTGTTGCGAGGTGCAGCTTGAATACGCAGAGGCCAGATTTGAAGGGTGGCTTGCACTGTCGGTGCCGCGAAACACCCGACACCTAGCAAGCAGTCCCCGCCCATATGCATTGGCGGGACTTCCGTTGCCCAGCCCATAGACACATGCAGGCACGCACAAATCACATTCCTGACTGTTGAGCCTACGTGCACATGGGGTTTGACATTCCGTGTTGCGCCTTTTGTCACATGGGACTACCTTCTCACGGTGCCGCGTGCCAAGGCGGTGCTGCGCATTTTCACACATGTTGCGCCAAGTAATGCTCCAACGGCGTTCACTCGGGATTCGCCCCGCCCAGCAGCCTGTCCTGTGCAGCTCGCTGGATTCCGGCTCCACAGGCGCAGGTTTCTACACCGTCTCCAGTCCTTCAGCTCAGACGCCTCCCTTCTCCGAGTATCTTTTTGGAGGCTCTGGGATTACAATGTTCGTTCAAGGTCTTCCGTTTTGTCCTTAACTTCTCCAGCTGTGCAGGTAGATGCCCTTTGCATTGTGTTCCCTGTTTTCCCTGCTGTTCCTAACGCTCCACTTGATTGCGGTCCTCGAAGCGTTCGGCCAAGGCTCCAGGTCCTTCGAGAAGAGCTCCCCAGCACTAAGCCCACCGTGTCTTTAGAGCCTTTCGAGTCCACAAGCCCTCGGCGGGCCTGGCAGTGTGGGCTCGTTGCACAAGACGTGAAGGTGCATGCCACTATGAGATACTATGAGTCTGACCTCCCATGTCGCATACGGGCTTGTGACACTCGTGATCGATGCCTCCTTACGGCTCTCCTACCGCCCGGCTTGCTTTCCTTGGGCTTCAGGCTTCACAGTTGGGACTTGCCGTCTCCCGACATCTCGGCTGTTTGGACTGCTGATGCCCGCCCCCTGACATACAAGTGGATAGCGGCGCCTACTCAAAAAAAGTAGCAGTGGCCACAATCCAAATAGGTGGCAACTCCTGACCTGTCATGCTGACCGTTTACATGTTTCTGCTTGGTCTTCGGAACTTGTCCGTCCGTGCTGCAGCTTGCGCATGAGATTACGACATTGACGGAAACAGCAATTCTGTCGCAAGAGCAAGAAGATGCATGTGGAAGGAATGGAAGGAATGTTGCCTTCGTCTTGTTTTTGGGAGGAGCTCGAGCGACGACCCTTCCAGAAACTTACATGACCATGGCCGGCCGCATGTTCCCCTTAGCAGCCGTAGCATCCGCAGCCTCCGTCAGTGGTTGGGTGGCACCCATGGAGGCTTCTCTACGGTTCGCAATGTTCGTTGCTTTTATATATGCTACTTTTGGATTCATGCCTCGAGCAGACGCTTGATTTTGAGCGGGCACTCGATGGGAGTGAACGTGGCCCACACAGTAGCAGGGCACTTGGAACGCATGAGCTTGGGCTCAAGACTCGAACTTCCCGAGTTCCAAGCTGAAAACGCCTGGGGGTTAGCAGGCGGCCAACAGGGTCTTGCTGGTAGGTGTCTTGCGAGCCATGGCACCATCCTCCGGAGGCACGATGAGTGGTTGGAAGCGATGGATGAGAAAGCAGCTGGGAGCCATGAGGGCTCATTTCGAGGAAAGAAGCGCCATTTCCTACCCAAAGTGGCTTGGCCAAGTGAGATTCGCGAAGGGGGGAAGCAAGAGATTTCTCCGAGATCTCTTGCAGCAGCCTGGCAGGCTTGTGGAGGCCTGGGCTGAAGTCGCTGATCCGTCTGCAATTAGGCAGTGGGCTGAGATTTGGAAAGGTGTTGGGGTTCCTGGCAGCATGCTCTGGACTGGATCCTCGAGATGGGGCCTTGGCTTCGCTGGCTGGCTCAGTGCTTGTGACAGCAGTAATGAATGGAGGGACAATTGGCAGGCGTCAGGCCTTGCTGAAGAGAAGAGGCCAGACTCGTACTGGCAAACCATGGCGGACTATGGAGGCGATGTGGACTTGGACATGGAGGATTGGTTTAAACAGCCTGATGGGGCTTGGGCAGCTGGGGAAGGCGGCCAGAACCTCGTCACCAATGAGCCGATTCTCTTCAAGGACATACAGATCCCAGTGGGCGTGGCGGCAGCGCGGAGCGGCCAGTTCCTTTACCTGAAGGAGACGATCACCCGGGCGGACATTGCGTTCGGCGACCAGTGCCTCGAGGCCGATTACCTGATTCACGATAAGTACAACATGTTGCTCTTCGGTCAGCTTCCGAGGGGCTGGTTTGAGGGATGGACAGTTTTGACTGCTCTACTCCCCACTGTGTGTTTTAGCTTTGATCCACTCAAAGCCCAGAGAATAGGAGAAGCATCCAACCCTGGCCCTCTTGATGAGGAAACCAGAAAACAAATCCAAGAGATGGTGCAAAATACGGTTACGCAGTCTTTGCAGATCGCTTTGGCGAGCATCGATTGGACTGCGATAGTTGCCAAAGCTTTGCCCCACCAGGGAGTTTCGGGACGAGATGGTTCAGCAACGCTTGCATCTGGACAAGACAAACGACCTGCTGACAACGACGCTCCTTCACAGGCCAAATCCAAGCGACGCAAGAAGAAACAGCAGGTTGAAACGACAGCTACGGGACAAACCCCTGCTGAACCTCCTGCTCGCCAAGTCTACGTCGCACCTGGCAAGGACAAAAACAAAGGCAAGGGGCATGGCAAGGGTACCACGCTTAGTGAGGCGCACAAGGCATTTGAGCCTGAAGAAGGGTGGCAGGTCGTCGCACGCAAGCAACCACAGGGCGAGTTTCAACTTCGAGCTCAGGATTGGTCAGGACAACTGGTCAACTTTGAGTCCTTCGGCAAGTTTGTTGATGACACCCCTACCGGTCAGTCGGTTGAAGCGGTTGTGTTTGCCAGTGCTGCTCAGATCCAATCCGTGCACTCCATACTTCGAGGAGCCACGAAGCCTTATAAGGTCACCACTGTCCATCTCCCGGAGGAGGGCACTAAGACCGACACACAGAAGATCCCCGGAAGGATTGGCGACCGCCTAGTGTTTCGGCAAGCGCGTGTCGTGCAGTGTGTGTCCGAAGGCAACCTGGGGGCCGCTCCTCATCCGAAGGGGATAGGCAGCAAGGTTGTGAAAATCAACCCTACCAAGAGCATTGTTGCCTTCATTAAGGCCGCCAAGCGTTTCTGTGACAAGCAGTTGTGGACCGATTTTGAGAAGAACCCGGCTCGGGCCGCCCTAACCTGGATCGCCTCACATCATGTTCAGGCCTTAGACACTTTCGGGTGGGTGCGTGAGAAATCTAGGGACGGCGAGTTTGAGACTTTCTTTGGTTTGGCAAGAATCCCTGAAGAGGACTTAACTTCTTTGATGGCTGTATCGGGTCGCAATGGGGTTTTCCTCTCGACGCCTCGTGGAATAGGCCCACCTTTTGCTGTTGAATGGGTTGACAAGGCTCCTGGCGATAAACCGCAAGCTTACCTAGAGAGAGTTGCAAACTTGTCCAGTAGCCTTGGGCTGATCGTGTCCGGTGGCCGCCTTGGCTTCCGCAGACCCTTGGGAAACGGCGAGGCAACCCGTCGCGTGTGGCAGATCACTGATGTCCCAGCCTCATGGGATCAGCGAGCTGTTCAGCAGCTATTGGCCGAGTCCCTTGAAGACCTCCAACTGCTCAGCCACCGCCGGCAGAAACAGTGGGTTTCGTTTAGGTTTAGAGCCAAACCTAAGGCAGGCCATGGAGATTGTGACCCTATCCCTGTTGTGGTTGAGCACCTTGGCGCCAATGTCACCCTTTGGGCTACCCATGCCCCAAGCAGGCCACAACAAGTCCAGCAGCGACCTGTCCGTACTCTCACTGTTCCGGTCATGCCTGCTGCTCCGGCCCCGGCAGTAGCTGCGAAGTCAGTTGAGCTCCCCGCTGAGTCCGGAGAACAACAGAAGCCTGAGTCTGCCCCGAAGAGACAGGCCCAGCAGGTACGACCTGTTCCCGAGGACCTCAAGTTGGTTGAGTGTCCCAAGGATGGGAATTGCATGCTACATGCTGTGCAGAAAGGTTTGGAATTCCTTGGCGAACCACAGCCTGCCCACCCGCGAGTCATCAGAGCCGAGCTTGTTACGCACATGCTCAAGCATGAACGATACGAAAAAGAGTGGGATGGTTTGGATCCGCGCGGACAGAAGTCAGCCACGGATTTCCAGCAATATATGAGCATGATTGAAAAGAACGGCGTGTTCCTCGGGGAGGCAGAACTCATTGCCTTAGCCAGGATCTACAACGTCAAAATCGTAGTGTGGCCGCAGGGCGTTGACTTCTCGCCTATTGCTGTGCATTGCAAAGCTCCTCGCACCTTAGTGCTCTGGTACACAGATAAGCACATCGACCTGCTTGTTCCAAAGGTGGGAGCCAAATACCCGGACACTTACGCTAAGGTCAACGCCGGCCCGGTCCTAGGCCTTCGGGCTGGTGGTAGAAGTAGTCAAGCCTCTTCGTGCAACACACCTGTGCGCAGGCGAGCCCCTTCGGTCATGTCTGAAGCCAGCTGCCAGACTGCCAGCGCTGCCAAGGCAAACCCGAAACGAGCCCCAAGTTCGTTAGCGGTTTCTTAAGCGAGCTTCTTCTTGCATTTCTGCCAGTCTTGACACTCGCTGCTCAAAACGACAAGCCTGCGACAAAAGCGCGAGCCAGAAGCCAATCCTGCTGGACGTGGATGGTGCCAACGCAGAGATTTTGCCTGTAGGTGTGCCTGCTGCCTCCATTTCCTGTTCAGTTGGTAAGTCGGGTTGTGGGTCTAGACGTGGTTTTGCATCTTGCCCAGAGTCCACGAAAAGCGATGCCACTCACCTCGTAGAGCCCTGCGAGGGAGCGGCTCTTGCCCCTGCGCCCAAGCGTAAACCCTTTCGATGGCAGAAGCCTCTCAAAATCACCAAGTCTGGTCTTTTCCGCTGCGATTTGTGCTCATTTACTGCCAAGGTTACGCCCACCAGCCTCCATACTGTCAGGTGGAAGCATTTGACCGGGTTCCACAATGGTGCTGGACTGAATCAGAGCCAGAAGCGATCTTTTGAGTACCTTGAAAGCCTCCCTGGTGCTCCGCACCATTACCACTGGAAGTGCCCCGAGTGCGACATCGGTATGCGCAAGGCCTTCGGGAAGGCCCTCGCCCCTAGCACCGTGCGTGCTATCTGTCGTAACCACCTCAAGAAAGCCCACCCTCACATGCCCAATGTGGATTATCAACGTGCACTTGGCATCCAATCCAGGTCCCAGACGAACCGTGTCAGAAAAGCCAATGCTGCAATTGCTGAGAAGTTTCGTGACCGCATTGAGCTCATAAAGAGGGGAATGCAGCCTTTCACCTGGCCCATCTTCCGCACAAGGAAGAATAAGTCCAAGGCCGTCTCCATGCAGCAGGCGTGGCGTTGCTCTAGGTGCATGCGATGCCTCTACAACTCAACCGACGCTAGCGCGCATGGCCCTCACTGTGGGCGAGGCCTCCACTCCAACAAGCAAGCCATCCGCAAGCTTGGCCTGGTGCGTGCCTGGTGCAAGCGTTATCCTCTCAAGCATGGCATTGAGACCAGTGTTTTAGAGGCAACCTTTGACACTGCCTTGAAGGCCATTAAGGGGTTGGATTTCGGGACGCTGCCTTCGGTGTGACTTCGCAATCTAAGGCTCAGCACCCACGTAGGATGCGCGACCCCCGAGTTCGCCTCCTCACTTGCAATGTCAACTGCAATGGCCCATCTAAAGTTCAGGCCACGCTTGACCTCATCAATAACAATCTTGCCGACCTGATTTCGTTGCAGGAAATTGATGTGCATGCCTTTGGAGCCGTGGCCTACACCAAGGAGTGGCGCAGGGCCGGTTGCAGCCTCGTCCTTTCTTCCCCTGAAGTTGGCTCCCAGAAGCATAGGGTTGGCCTTGTTTCTAGACTCCCTATCAGACCGGTTCTTTTGCCCTCAACTGTCTCTGCCCGTGCGGCAGCAGGTTTGATACAAGTCTCCATCCAAGACGCCTTGTACCCTTTGTTAGTGGTTGCCTCCTATGGGTACCCAGGGGATCAACATGCCACGGATGCCTTAGTCGATGCCCTCGTGGCTTTTGCCAAATCCTTTGGTGGACGTTTTGTCCTCTTTGGGGACTGGAATGCCACTGACGATGAAGGTGCTATTGCTCGTCACGCATGTGAGGGTTCACTGAACTGCTTGGACTCTGCTTTCCCTTTCGCTTTGCCGTGCACCAACCCTCGTCGTACGCGCCGCATTGACTTTGCTGTGTCCGATTTCAGGGTCTCTGCCTCTGAGGTTTCACATATAGAGGGACCGTGGGATCACGTTTCGGTGTGCTACACCCTAGACCTCTCGTCGTGTTTTCGGGGTTTTGTCTTGCCTAAGCGCTCCGCCTTGCGCACACCTGACGCTTGCACTGACCATGCTAGGTGGACAGCTTGCTGGTCACAGGAAGCTTTTGATAGAGCTTTGCAGTCGCATGACCTGGAGATGGCCTGGCGTCTCCTCTCTGATACGGCTGAGCAAGCCCTGCAGGACCCTGACTCCCACTCCAACCACCATGCTGTTCCTCGTTCTTCTGCCTTTGAGCCTCGTGGCTATTCTGAAATCCCGCACGCTAGGACTGCTACTTCTGGCCAGGAGTCCCGCGGCACGCAAGGTTTGCGCCGCTTGCGTAACCGTTTGGTCCAACTCTCCCATGATCCCTGCGATCCGTGTTTACGCGCTAACATATCGGCCTCTCTGTGTGGCCTGCGCAAATTAGTGCCAGAGTTGCCTCACATGCCTTTGGCCCAGCTTGAGCACTTTGCTCAATGTGTGCAGGACCTATATGATAGCTACGTGACCTCTGAAAAGGAAGCCCGCATCTTCCGTTGGAAATGCATGGTCCAAGAATCCCCGAACAAGCAAGTCGCTTGGCTTCGTCGACGTGCGGATCTCGCTTTGGAACTCCAAGCCAGGCCCCTGCCTGTCACGGACGTCGCAACTGCCATTCACCCGATTTCTGTGCTGAAAGAGCACGGCCCCAAGTGGGAGAAATTGTGGACGTATCCTGAAGATGACCCTGTCAGGCTGGATGACATCAATGACATCTTGAAGGATGTACCGGCGTGCCCTGCCTCTGAAATCATGCTTACCCTTGAGCCCCAGGACTTAGTTCGGCAAGCTAAGCACATGTCTGGCAAGGCTCCGGGCCATGATAGCTGGAGCGCCGACGACCTTGCCCGCTTGCCTCTCAACTGGTGGGCTAATTTAGCCCAAATCTGGAACAGCATTATTGCTGGCGCTCCAGTACCTCTCACGTGGTCTCGCGCGCTAGTTGCTCTCATCCCTAAAAAGGTGGTCAACACAAGACCGTTGGGCCTTTGCCCGATCGTGTGGCGCATCGGCGCACGTGCCATCGTAGGCAAGCTGAGGCCTTGGATTCATCAGTGGATCACGCCGTTGGCCTTTGGAGGCGCCCCGGGCACCTCGTGCGCCGACGCGCACTTACGCATCACTGCGGCGATTTTAAAGGGCGCCAAAGAATTTATCCAACAGGACCTCAAAAACTTCTTTGATCACCTTTCTTTACCCGCAGTCCTCCCTGTGTTAGCCCATTTAGGAGCTCCTCATGCCCTAACCCACGTCCTGAAAAGTTTCTATCGCTGTCCAACCCGCCTCTTCAAAGTTGGGCGCTTTGTGGCTGGGGGTTGGGTCGGGGTCTCTCGGGGTTTCGTACAGGGGTGCCCCTTTTCCCCATTAGTCGCTCTAGCGGTCGGCCATGCCTGGAGCCACCGCTCTTTGTCCCGCGATGTCCGTGGTTTCATTTTCGTCGACGACCGGCTTCTTTGGCCGCGTCCAGAAGCTTCGTGCCCTGTTGAAAGCACTGCAATCGCTCTTGCGCGCTCCGACCATTTTGATAGCACTTTCAAATTGCGTTGTGAGCGCGATAAATGTGCCTACGTCACTGTACCCGGACAGGGCCGACTGGGGGGCCTTGCTCAGGCACGTGGGTACCAAGAGCTTGCTCGTCTTGACTTCTTAGGCATTGCGTTGGATGTCGAGGCCCTTGAAGGTAGACCACTCAAACTCATCCTCGACAAGGTCCTTTTCCGTGTGAGGTTCCTCAAGTGTCTTCCTATCTCCTTGCACCGCAAAGTCATTCTCATTCGCAGCATGGCCTTTTCGTGCTTCACGTGGTGTGCCGGTGTGGCTATGCCTGAGCCACAAATTCTTCGGTCTATCCAACACGAGATCTCTGCTCTCTTCCGTGGCGCTTTCAAACAGGAAGTCCCTTTCTTCCTTATGCACGAGATCCTGGGCTGGGAGTCGTCCCCTCAGTTTGCCTGTGATTTTGCAGCGTTGCAAGTAGCAAACCGATTCGCCGTCAGACGGCCCTCTTGGTACGATGACCTTCCACTTGATGAGGCTTTCGTTACCTGGCCTGACGTCATGCCTGTTGCTCGCGACGCTGTACATCGCTTGGGGTGGTCCATTCTGCCCGGGGGTAGCGGGATCACGCGGTGCGACGCTAATGGTGTGCGTGTTTTCAAGTTTGGATTCTCTAACATAAGCGTCCTGAAGTCGTGGCTAACCGCTGCTTTTCGTGATGATGGCGTGTATCAGTGTCGTCGGGTCCAACGGCGGGGTCATCGTGACGAGGAGGCTTGTGCTCGTGGTCTGGACCTCCCTGCGCCCGCTACAGGCCACTCCTTCGACTTTGCTGCTCACCGGGCTGCTTTCTTCGGCTTGGGGACCTTGGCCCAAAAACGTGCCGCCGCTGCATCGGGGGGTAGCTTTTGGTATCATAACCCTGTTAAGTGTCGTACTGTCACTCCAGAGGACCCTGCTGCTTCTTGTGCTTGTGGCAGCAAATTCCCATCACGCCCGCACCTCACTTGGACTTGCCCTGTCACTGCTTCTCTTAGACAGGGGCTCCCGCCCCCAACCGACCGTGCCAGCGAGAGGCTTTTTGCTCCCCCTCTGAAGCCTTTCCCGCCTGCCCCTTCCGGTCCAAACGCGGATGTTTTCCGTGACGAGGTTGCTGCTGACCTCTACAGTGCCCTCACAACCACTGACGAGATCCTTGTTGCGACCGATGGCTCCTCGTTCGAGGACGTTGGCGGATATGCAATCGTTATCCGTGCGGGCACAGGAATCCACTCTCACGCCTCTGGAAACGATGATGAAGACCAATCTGCTTTTCGTTCCGAGGCTTGTGCCCTCCAAGTGCTTGCCAGTGCTCTTGCTGCCATTGTGGGCAAAGTTGCTGGCAATGTCACTGTGCTGGTGGATTGCCAGAGTGCTCTACGCGCCATCGAAAGTCCTTTGCGGAGTGCCCTTCCGCTTCTCTTTGAAGAAATTGCCAAAAACTTCCTCGCCGCTAAGGAGTCTGGCCTCACCACTCGCTTTATGTGGGTCCCTGCACACGACCGGCATGACAAATGGTCCCCAAATTGGGGTTATGATGCCGCCTTGTGCAGGAACTTGAACAAGATTGCCGATGAACAGGCCGGTGCTGCCCAGAAACGCAGATGGACTAGATCTCTGCGCGCTGCCTGGCACAAGGAGCTTGCTACCGCCCGTGCTTGGTCTGCGAAGGCCATTTGCAATTCGGCTAAAGCAAGTGAGACCTATAGGGATTTCCTTCTAGAGTCCAAGTGTTCCGCCAATGCCAACCCGCCAGCTGCCTCCAGAAAAGATGCTGAGGATCTCCGCCCGGGGGTTGCTGATGTGGTGGGTGTGGGCTGAAGTTTCTTGTCAGCTTACACTTCCTTGCCGTGCGGCTGACCCTGCTTTTGGCTCTCAGCTCTCTCCCGCGATTTCAATGCACCGCTGGGCTTTCGGTTTTGGGTTTTTCTGTTTTAGTGGTTCTTGCACTCCGTGCACCCGCGGGACAGAATCACTCACTGCCGTGCCGCCTGAGGTCTTTAATTGGTTTCCTAGTGCACCTGGCCTGTCTCGTCGTACTGACGTTTGCCCTGTGCATGAGGATTTCGCCTGGTTTTGTCACGGAGGTTTGGTGGCTTGGGTTGCTTTGGGTGACCGTCCTTCTCCTACATATGTTTCGAGACTCGATACAGCCGTGTTTGCATTGCCCACGCTTTGCGTTGAAAGAGATGTCTGCTTTTTCTCGGACAGGCCGCATGAGCTTGTGGACTTCAAACTGTACACGAATGTCCACTTTTGAGCTCTAGTACGCTGTCTGCAGCTTGCAGCGCTCATGTGAGCATTTGGCGAGTGCTTCTGCACTTTCAAAGGGCTTCAGGACGAATTTTCTCCTGTGTACAGTTGGGAGGATTCGCCAGCTTACGCGACCAGCCGCGTGTCTTGAGTCTTGCGTCGCAAGTTTTTCACTTCGGCGCTCACTTGGGGCACGTTTGTTTCCTGTTACACCCAAAGAACGCATGGACGTCCCTGTGGTTGCCAAAAGCAGCTGTACTGCAAGAGGTAATCCAACATGCCACGGGCCCCTCTGGTGGTTGGGCTAGTGTCCGTATCACCCGCGCCAGCCGTTGACAAAGTCGACACCGTGGTTTCCGGCGATGCCGGTGACTGACGCCATTTGTTGCTTGATGGCCGCCGACGCCGTGGACATCTTCGTGTCTTCGCCGCTTCGCGTCTGCCTTTCAAGATCCGCGTCTTCACGCCTGTGCGTCTTCGCTCGGAAACTCAAGCGGGTCTTCACGCCTTCGCGCCAAAATTCACGCACAGCTGTGGACGTCAATGCTACACCACGAATGCGAAGCTACACCTGAAGGTCGTGACTAAAAGCTCGCACAGCCATTACTTCTTAGTAGTGCATTATCGCAGGTTGCTGCGTCCAGACAGGTACTTCACTTTGCTGTGTTGCTGCAAGTTAACAACATCCCACTTGTATTAAACGTACCCCCAAGAACAAAGACACTTTCCGGAAAATCCTGCCGAAACCGACCCCGCCTTTTAAGCCCTATTCCGAATTAGGGGGGGGATTCAGGGCTCCCAAAAGCCTGAAACCAACCAACATCCTGAAGCTCCCTTCTCTCCCCGCTCTGTGAGTGAGTGAGTGAGTGAGTGAGTGAGAGAGAGTGTGTGAGTGTGTGAGTGTGTGTGTGTGTGTGTGCGTGTGTGTGTGTGTGTGTGTCCAACCCTGTAGCCAAGGGTTTCAACCGTCGACCTCATTTCTTTTGCGCAGGGGGGCAGAGGGGGTGTGGGGGTGGCTTTGCCCATCGAAGCTCCGCCCCACACCCCAGGTAAACGTACCTGCATTGGTCTGTGCCTGGACTCTGTATAGAGTAGCTGGCAGGGCCCTCACCTTCATTGTTCATGTCCACTTCATTTCGTGTTGTACCATTCCTCTGAGTCTGGTACAGCGAGGCAGGACCCTACCTCATGTTTGCATCATCTCATCAAGGTTGCACATGCCATTCCTTGTGTCTGGCCTGTCTGGTACAAAATCGTCATTTCACCTTCATGCCCCAAGACACCCAGGAGATTGCAATGTCAACACCAGTTTGAAACATCAGAGGTATTCAGGAGCATGATGTACTTCAGTGACAGCAGGCTTAGCCTGTCTAAGCTGATGTGGCTCGCAGATCGGAGGTACCAGTATTGGCTGTTAGGAAGGTTGCTTGAGTGTGTTCCAGGCAGTGTAGGGCTAGTCCCTACGTCTTTCAGAGTGCTGCCTGCGGCGGGGTGGCCCGTGCAGTATCCTGCAGATTTCGTCATGACGAAGCAGGGACCCATCCTGCTGACTTGGATGATGCGCAGGGCCGTTGATGCTGTTTGCTGTTTGCTGTTTGTTGTACGGTGGTATTCTGGCGCAAATCAGAGGTCTTTATGACTTACCCTCCTGCAGCCATCAGGTGTTGACGTTTTTTTTCGAGTAGTGTAGATCCCGTCCTTTGTTCTCCAAGCATGTCTTGGTTTGGACAAAACTGGAACTCCCAACAGCAGCAGCCGCGTGAGTGGCAGAAAAAAGAAGTTCTTGCTACGACAGCTGGCAACAGGACGATCAGAACTCAGTGAGCGGGATTCGTTTTTTCCGAAAGGTGCAGACGTCGAGCGTGTGCGTTTAAAACGCCGTCGTCGGAAGCGGTAGTTTTGGCTTGTCCTGTTGTGCATGTCCCGCGGGTGCGCTTAAGGCGCCGGCAGAGTGGGCCGCATGGGTCCATGGCACAGATGTAAAAGGTGCCCAAGGCATCCTAGCGGTGCAATAAAACCTTTAGGCAACTTGGCCTTCTTGGCTTCGTGTGTGTGTCCAACCCTGTAGCCAAGGGTTTCAACCGTCGACCTCATTTCTTTTGTGCAGGGGGGCAGAGGGGGTGTGGGGGTGGCTCTGCCCATCGAAGCTCCGCCCCACACCCCAGGTAAACGTACCTGCATTGGTCTGTGCCTGGACTCTGTATAGAGTAGCTGGCAGGGCCCTCACCTTCATTATTCATGTCCACTTCATTTCGTGTTGCACCATTCCTCTGAGTCTGGTACAGCGAGGCAGGACCCTACCTCATGTTTGCATCATCTCATCAAGGTTGCACATGCCATTCCTTGTGTCTGGCCTGTCTGGTACAAAATCGTCATTTCACCTTCATGCCCCAAGACACCCAGGAGATTGCAATGTCAACACCAGTTTGAAACATCAGAGGTATTCAGGAGCATGATGTACTTCAGTGACAGCAGGCTTAGCCTGTCTAAGCTGATGTGGCTCGCAGATCGGAGGTACCAGTATTGGCTGTCAGGAAGGTTGCTTGAGTGTGTTCCAGGCAGTGCAGGGCTAGTCCCTACGTCTTTCAGAGTGCTGCCTGCGGCGGGGTGGCCCGTGCAGTATCCTGCAGATTTCGTCATGACGAAGCAGGGACCCATCCTGCAGACTTGGATGATGCGCAGGGCCGTTGATGCTGTTTGCTGTTTGCTGTTTGTTGTACGGTGGTATTCAGGCGCAAATCAGAGGTCTTTATGACTTACCCTCCTGCAGCCATCAGGTGTTGACGTTTTTTTCGAGTGGTGTAGATCCCGTCCTTTGTTCTCCAAGCATGTCTTGGTCTGGACAAAACTGGAACTCCCAACAGCAGCAGCCGCGTGAGTGGCAGAAAAAAAGAAGTTCTTGCTACGACAGCTGGCAACAGGACGATCAGAACTCAGTGAGCGGGATTCGTTTTTTCCGAAAGGTGCAGACGTCGAGCGTGTGCGTTTAAAACGCCGTCGTCGGAAGCGGTAGTTTTGGCTTGTCCTGTTGTGCATGTCCCGCGGGTGCGCCTAAGGCGCCGGCAGAGTGGGCCGCATGGGTCCATGGCACAGATGTAAAAGGTGCCCAAGGCATCCTAGCGGTGCAATAAAACCTTTAGGCAACTTGGCCTTCTTGGCTTCGTGTGTGTGTCCAACCCTGTAGCCAAGGGTTTCAACCGTCGACCTCATTTCTTTTGCGCAGGGGGGCAGAGGGGGTGTGGGGGTGGCTCTGCCCATCGAAGCTCCGCCCCACACCCCAGGTAAACGTACCTGCATTGGTCTGTGCCTGGACTCTGTATAGAGTAGCTGGCAGGGCCCTCACCTTCATTGTTCATGTCCACTTCATTTCGCGTTGTACCATTCCTCTGAGTCTGGTACAGCGAGGCAGGACCCTACCTCATGTTTGCATCATCTCATCAAGGTTGCACATGCCATTCCTTGTGTCTGGCCTGTCTGGTACAAAATCGTCATTTCACCTTCATGCCCCAAGACACCCAGGAGATTGCAATGTCAACACCAGTTTGAAACATCAGAGGTATTCAGGAGCATGATGTACTTCAGTGACAGCAGGCTTAGCCTGTCTAAGCTGATGTGGCTCGCAGATCGGAGGTACCAGTATTGGCTGTCAGGAAGGTTGCTTGAGTGTGTGTGTGTGTGTGTGTGTGTGTGTTGGTTGCTGTGCTGCCGCCTGAGTGGAGCTCTCTACGCACTCAGGGTTAGAGTCATTAGTTACTGAAACCCTCCAAACCCTAGGCCCCAGACCCTAAACCCTTTGGACCCCAAACATGACATTTGGATAAAAAACGCCCCCCTAATACTAAAAACACATTTCGAGTTTCTATTGGGTGGGGGAGCCCCCCGTCCGTTTTTTAAGAATAGGGGGATGCGATTAGCTTCCCTACGGACTCCTCAATGATTCAATGTAAAAGCGACTGCAACGATCACGAAGAACAAAAATGTTGTGACGTCGATCCCCAGCAAGCCCCCTTGCAGGGGTGGTCCTATGACCGCACCGTTCGCACAGTTCGGGGTCATGTGCTTTGAGGCCAGCCGCCTGCCGATCAGCAAACTGCGAGTAGCGTAGGAGCTGACTGTTGTCAACCATCATCATCCCGTGCTTGGAACAGCCTGTGCTTGAACCCCGCTAAATTCATTATGTTAAAGTCCCATCCCTCCAGGCCTGGGGGGGCAGCACACGTGGAAACGCCAAGAGCTGCTCGGCTGTGGGCGCCAGGCCGACAGGAGGCCTGGATTGGAGGGATGCGTCGATTTGCCAAGCTTTAAGTTGCAACTGCTGGATTTTCTAGAGCGTCAAACTCAATTGATTTCATACATGAACTATCATGATGCACAGTTCCAGTCGGATGGTGCCTTGGGCGATGGTTGCTCGGGTGGTGAAAAGTATTACAAATAAGATGCGGAATCGAACTTGCGGTCTCGACATTATGACGAATCCTCGTGACCTGTGTCATTTTGCTGTGCAATGAGGTGTTCGCGGGACATATCACAAGAAGAAGTTATCATTAGACTTCGGCTGACTCTACCACGAAATACACGCTTCCTGTGCGCTGGCCATTCTTTCCACAACCATTGTGGGAATCGATTCATGGTCGTCATCTTGGCCAGAGGACAATAACCAATTTCGGAAGTTCCTATGCCTTTTGAAGACTGGAGATGGCTTCATGGGTCCCCCTACTACCCCCCTACCCCCCACCAGGTTCCCCCCTCAAATAACCTCAATTAGGCTCAACTAACCCTAAATACCCTTCACCACAGGAGGGGGGGGGGCGGGTAGTATAGAGGGGGGTAATAAGGGAACCAATGATGGATCTGTCGTGCCTCACCGGGCTTCCACTTGCAGGCAACTCGTGCCGAAGATACGGCGGCCTTGGCAACAAGGGCAGGCATTGCAGCAGTTGAATCTCAGGCAGTTCTCCATGGTCGTCTCTTGGGTCGTAGCTGAAATTACAGCCCTGCTTTAGGGTACTGTAACCGAAAACAAAGGAGCGCGATGTAGAGCAGTGAGGCTATGGCAACGCCATGGCCGGCTTCCGCTTGCAGTTCAATCTCTAGAGCTTGCGTCACCAATCTCACGACGAACATCTACTACTACTACTACTACTACTACTACTACTACTACTACTACTACTACTACTACTACTACTACTACTACGACGAGATGTAAGCAGGGGCTTCGGGCTGGCACCTATTGACCGATTGGCCCCGCATCAAGATGCCTGAGGGAGCGGCTGTCCAAATTGAGGGACGGCTGTCTGCCTCATGGGGTACCTAGGCCATGGCAATCGAGGCCCTGAACCCACGGAACAATTCCGCATGCACCCGCAGGCACCGAAGGGTTAGAGAGAATGTTCATTGGAACGTGTCGGATTTGTCGGATGTGACATGCCGGATTAAAACCCAACAGCACCATTACAAACCTACATCGCTGTACCATGTAGCTGCCCAGAGAGTTTGGGAGAGGAAGAGCGCAGGATAGTTGGATACCTGGTTCGGCTTGAGGCATGGGCTGTGCAGGTACTTGCTGACTACCCCGCAGCTGCCAGGGCGACTCTTGACCGTCTTGGCTGCCAGCGATGCTGGCCTGCGAAGGGAGCTCAATGGGGTAGTCACACCAGTATCGTCCCAAATTCAACAAACCTTCAATTACAAAAAGGTGGAATGTGCCAGACGCTTCACCCCGGACCTACCAGAGAATTGGAGAGTGCCAACCGAGACTCAAACGCGCCCTGAACCCTAAACCCTAAACCCTAAAACCTGTAATAATGGCAAGCCCGCGAACCCTGTAAAGCCTGAAAACCTCAGAAGAATGCAATGGTCCAGTGGGTCCTCTTCTCGTTCTGAGCTCTTGCTCTTGGGCTGCTTGGGCTCCTCGCTGATGTAACCCCCTAAACCCTGAACCCTCTCCGAAGGAAGCCTTAGGATCTGGGGCCCTAAACCCTTTCTATCGCAATGCCTTTCTTGTAGTTCAGGTTCCCAAAAGCACCCTTACTTAACTTCAGCCAGAATCCTAAACCCTGTTCAGACCTGAACCTAATGCCTTTGTCTGGGAGAATCGGTATACTCACAAACTTAAAGCGGTTTTGCCTTCGGGGAACAGATTACCGATTACCGGTTTACGTACGTAGGCATGCGAACTGAGGCTGCGAGCTAAGTGATGTGTCGGAGCCCTATCGGCGCATCTGAGTCCACGTCGTCCTCCAATGTTCGTAGGTGGTTCACCCTTGGTATTACTGTCGCAGATTTTGCGCACTTAAACATACTTGCAAACACTCTTAAAAAGCAGACTCGGTTGCCTCAGGGAGGTCTTTTAAGCCCGAGTGGCAAGTGCCTCTGCAGGGGGCGCAAGAATGTCGGGCAGCCAAAGACATCCCGGCCCTTCCCCTTGCGGCTGGCCTGGGCCCACCAGGCATCACAAGCTCTCATTTCTGCCATTCGTGGGGGTTCAGGGTTTTAGGGTTTAGGGTTTACATTCGGGGGGCTCTCATAGGGGTCTGGGTGATGGTGCCTTGACCAGCAGATAATGCTCTGCATTTGCGTCAAAGCCTTGAATCTCTGCGACCGCCACCTGCCAACAAGATGTAGCAGATTGACGTGCATCCCAGCGTTGGGACAAACACTCGCGGAAGTCTCTCTGACAGTCTCTCTCTCTCTCTCTCTTTCTCTCTTTCTCTGCTTCTCTCATCTGCACCCTCAGCCCTCAATCTTAGCACCTCACCTGTAAGACAATGAAGCTGTTACACCCTCGGCCCTAGGCCCCCTGAACAGCGCGGGATGGCCTCCAAAGGAATTTCCGATGGGTAATTCTTGAGGAAGCGTCCATGAAAGGTGCCTGTCAGCAAAGCAGGTCTATAGGAGCTCTGTGCACTGTGGGCGGCTTTCCGCACATCGGCTCCATCAAGGGGCTATGGAAGACTCGGGTAAGTGGGAGGAGGGGCCGGGGGGGGGGGAGGGGCAGCCTTTTGAGAAGGATTCCTTCGTGCTTCAGGGATTCAACATGATCCTGCCCGATCCAACCCTGACCTCACATCCTACAGTGGAACAGCCTCACCTGGAGGAGTGAAGGATGCTAGACATGTTGTGCAACTACTTAGTTGTCCAGTAACCTTGGGGAACCAAAGGTTAACCTTTAGGATTCTAAATGGATTCTAATACCCCAAAAAGGTTAAAGGTTACCTACTCTGCTACTAGGTAACCTAGAGGAGTGAAGGATACTGGGCAGGCTGTGCAACCAACTGCGCAACCAACTGCTTGCAGGGTGCGGTAAAACTGATGCGCGGACTCCACGCTTGTTAAGTTCACAAAGGCGAAGCCACGGCTGGACCGGCTGCGCGGGTCCATGGGTAGATAGATGAAGTCCTGAACGGTTTAGGGTGCAGGGTTTAGGGTTGCGGGTCTCGGCTTGAAGCCTGTGCGCATTTGGCTTGCGATCGTCTTGAATCGTGCTCCCTTCTGCCGTTTTCATTAGACCCGGTCCGCCAGATTATGGAGATCTGAAAAGGATTAGAACTCAGGCCCTAGGGGGCGACCATGAATCACAGAGGGAACCTTAAACCCATCATGAACCACCGACAGGGGGGGAGAGGGGGTGCGTGAATCTGGTGCGAAATCTGCCCCCCCCCCCCCCCCCCCCAAAATAGTGATCCTTACTACAGGAGCTCCCCAAAACCCTCAACCCACACAACCCTAAACCCTAAACCCTCCCCCAAAAACCCCCCATGGTGGGGCGGTCCAGCTTGCCCTGAAAGCCCGCTGCCAAGAATTGGCGAAGTAACCGGCGTTGGCCACACTTCACTGGTACGTTCTTGACCATTACCTCGGCCGTGCTTTGTTTTTGGGGGTTTAGGGTTTAGGGTTTAGGGTTTAAGGTTCAGCATCTCAAGTCCGAGCATTTACTAGTCAAGCAGCTTGTCAAGCGTTGGAATAAAACCCCACCCACCCAAGAAACCCATAACATTGAGAAAATACAAAGTTCACTCAATACATTCCCAGTAGGCTTCAAGCTCAAGGTCCAGTTAACCCAAAACCCGACATCTAACTCTCCTCACTTGATGGAGGGTTGGGGGGGGGGGGGGGTGGGGGGGGGGTGTGGGGGGGGGGGGGGGGGGGGGGGGGGGGGGGGGGGGGGGGGGGGGGGGGGGGGGGGGGGGGGGTGGTGGGGGGGCGGGGGGGGGGGGGGGGACCAGGTGAAAAAAACAATTATGCCGACGAAGGGCGTCAGGGTTTAGGGCCCACCAGGGGGAAAAAAACAATATGCCGACGAAGGGGGTCAGGGTTTAGGGCCCACCAGGGGGAAAAAAACAATATGCCGACGAAGGGGGTCAGGGTTTAGGGCCCGCCAGGGGGGCAAAAAAAACAATATGCCGACGAAGGGGGGTCAGGGTTTAGGGCCACCAGGGGGAAAAAAAAACAATATGCCGACGAAGGGGGTCAGGGTTTAGGGCCCACCAGGGGGGAAAAAAACAATATGCCGACGAAGGGCGTCAGGGTTTAGGGCCCACCAGGGGGGAAAAAAACAATATGCCGACGAAGGGGGTCAGGGTTTATGCCGACGAAGGGCGTCAGGGTTTAGGGCCCACCAGGGGGAAAAAAACAATATGCCGACGAAGGGCGTCAGGGTTTAGGGCCCACCAGGGGGGAAAAAAACAATATGCCGACGAAGGGCGTCAGGGTTTAGGGCCCACCAGGGGGAAAAAAACAATATGCCGACGAAGGGCGTCAGGGTTTAGGGCCCACCAGGGGGGAAAAAAACAATATGCCGACGAAGGGGGTCAGGGTTTAGGGCCCACCAGGCGGGAAAAAAAACAATATGCCGACGAAGGGGGTCAGGGTTTAGGGGAAAAAAATCAATATGCCCAGGGCGTCAGGGGGGCCCAGCAGAAAAAACAATATGCCGACGAAGGGCGTCAGGGTTTAGGGCCCACCAGGGGGGGAAAAAAACCCGACGAAGGGGGTCAGGGTTTAGGGCCCACCAGGGGGAAAAAAAACAATATGCCGACGAAGGGCGTCAGGGTTTAGGGCCCACCAGGGGGAAAAAAACAATATGCCGACGAAGGGCGTCAGGGTTTAGGGCCCACCAGGGGGGAAAAAAACAATATGCCGACGAAGGGGGTCAGGGTTTAGGGCCCACCAGGGGGAAAAAAAACAATATGCCGACGAAGGGGGTCAGGGTTTAGGGCCCACCAGGGGGGAAAAAAACAATATGCCGACGAAGGGGGTCAGGGTTTAGGGCCCAGAAAAAAACAATATGCCGACGAAGGTCATTAGGGTTTAAATATACATAGTAAGAGAGGGTTTAGGGTTTAGGGTTTAGGGTGTAGGGTTTAGGGTTTAGGGTTTCGGGTTTCGGGTTTGGGGCAGATAGTGCGTAGTTGTCTTTTGGCTATGCATTTTGCGCTATTATCTTTGGTTGATGACGCTCCGCCTTGGTTGATGACGCTCCGCCTTATATCCCTCAAAACTCTCGCTTGGGAATACGGTTGACTCAGTCCTGTGCCGTTAATGGCAAACCAGAAAAACTTAGTTGTCCAGTAAGCTGGGGGAACCAAAGGTTAACCTTTAGGATTATACGGGGATTCTATTACCCCAAAAAGGTTAAAGGTTACCTACTCTAGTCTTAGGCAAAAAACTTAGATGCTAATTTAGACACGTCGACGAAGTATGTGGAAACTCGTTTCCCCACGTTTTGGTATAGTGAAACATCGTTCATTCAGTGCTGACATGGGAACAACTGGAGGCAGACCCTTGTGTGCCTTGAATGAAGGTTTGAGGCTGTGACGTGAGTGGGTCCGAGTGCATGAGATCGCGTTGGGCACCTAGTATCCGCAGATCGATCTGCGGAGAAGAGTGCTAGCCGACATGGCACGCGTCGTGCACTGCCCGTTGCAGAGGTGACGGTGATTACTTGGCCTAGCCCAGCCGAGCAGTTCTCTGCTCGGTTTCTGGGTGGCGGGCTTGCCTAGTGACTGCTTCGTTCGGAAGGTAACAGGCCCTCTTGCTTGACTGGGCCGTTTTCCGTTCGTCTCCGCGTGTTTGTTGCGTCTTTGTTTTGTTTGTGTGTCGCTTCGCATAGTATTAGTTGGGGGCTGACACTTTAAGCCTTCGGGCCGGAGGTGTCGCCTTTGTGTTAGGCCAGGTAAGTGCTTCCAGCCGGCACGTGCCTCGGTCGACTCACTCACTCACTTATAAATAAATAAATAAATAAATAAATGTATATATATATATATTACATATCTATCTATCTATCTATATCTATATCTATACATATTTTTATATATACATATCTATACACATATATATATATAGATATATGTATACTATAATTAGTTAAATAAATAAACAAAAAGGAAATAGATGTATAAATCTATATCTACTACACTTAGCTAAGGTAAGTAAACAAAAGACGAATAAATACAATGAGTACATAGAAAAAACATACACTCTGGTAAATGAAGTACTACATGGATCCAGGCAGCAGTCGTGATGTCCCCAAGCTCGGAAGCGGCATCCTGGGCCTTCCAAGGCTTCAGACAGTCTTCACGAAGCCTTTGGGGGGGTTTAGGGTTTAGGGTTTAGGGTTTAGGGTTTAGGGTTTAGGGTTTAGGGTTTAGGGTTTAGGGTTTAGGGTTTATTCGGAGCCTGTCTTAAGTGCACTTACTTCCCAGCTCCTCTCTTCTGAAAGATCTGCGCTTCTTCATTGAGCCGAACTGCAGAGTTCTTGTAGCCCTAAACCCTACCGGCCCTACCCCCTAACCCCCCAAACCCCTGACCGCTGCTTGAGGGAACTGCGCCGCTCGCCAGCCTGGTTCTGATGCCCATCTGGAACCTGTCCACGGGTATAGGGTTTAGGGTTTAGAGATGTTTCCATAATTGCATGGTATGAGAAGACCTGTGGGCAGCCTTTTTTCGTTGCCTACTTAACTTGGTCCGACGCCTTGTAATTATGCGCGTTAGAGTTCGCAAAAGCACGTTTACCATGAAGAGCCCCGCTCGGGCCCGACTCGCCTGCATGCAGACGAAGCACGTAAGCTCGGAGTCTAAGTCTGTGTGTGTAAGCGTAGGTGTCTCTATATATGGGCTGTGTGGGGGAGCAGCGGGTATGTGACGGTACGTGCTGTCAGGAGGTGAAAATGGCATGTAGTGAAGCGGTGGTACGTTGTCGGCGATGAGAAGAAGGAGTGGGCCGAGGTGAAAACCGAAGTATCCGAAAGCACACGCAGGTAAGATTCGCTGCCTCACCGGGTGGTATCAAGCGATATAGGGTCAGCTACATGGGTCAACAAAGACAACCATCAGTATACCTTCTCCGTTGCTCCTTTGTGGGAGTGCTTCCGTCTCTGCGTGTGCCTCCGTGTCTCCGTGTCTCCGTGTCTCCGTGCGTGCGTGCGTGCGTGCGTGCGTGCGTGCGTGCGTGTGCGCGTCTGCATTCGTGTGGTTGGTAGCATGTGGGTGTCCATGTACGTGGAATGAGGGAGGACCGCCATCCAACAAAATCCAACAATACGGAGTCACAAACAGCAGACACGAGGGGTGCGGGGTTGAAAGAGTCAGCAAACAGCAATGTTGAAGCCCGTTATGTCGAGGATGCTGCTTCTGGCTGTGCTGTTGCGTTAAACCCTAAACTCTAAACCCTAAACCCTAAACCCTAAACCCTACACCCTAAACCCTAAACCCTAAACCCTAAACCCTAATTAAACCCTAAACCCTAAACCCTAAACCCTCAACCTGAAGGTCAGCCCGGAAGTTCTCAGAAAAACTAAGTAACTATTCCGACTGTCACGCGAGCCTCCAGCAGCGGAAACACGTCCACGCCACTAGAAGATCCAGCGCTGGTAGTACCGGTTCGAGGCGGCTCACCATTGAACCTTACAGGGTTTAGGGTTTAGGGTTTAGGGTTTAGGGTTTAGGGCTACTTTGGGGGCCTTAATAATTAGAACAGGGTTTTGGGGGGGGGGGGTTACTATAGTATAGTTACAAAGGGACCATAAGGGAATAGTACTACTGACTCTTCCGACCCCAATATTAGCTTCCCCGGTGAAGTTCAGGGTTCCAGTCATGCCGCCAGAGAGATTCGACCTATAGTGTATTGCGTGTATGTTCCCTGAAAGAAGTCCCATGGGAATCCTTCGAAATCCTATATGAATTCCCATAAAACCCCATACGAAATCCCATGAATGTGAGCCAAGGCACTGCCGCAAGGCAGCGCTCAGGGCGTTCGAGAACTGGGAGTTTGAGAAGTCCGAGGATTCAGCATACGCGGTTGCATCCTCCTGCGGATTCAGCACAAAAGCTGCCACGACCGTCTCTCAATCCTAGACTTCTGCGTGACTCTTCAGCCCCTCTCTTAAAGTCCCCAGAGGTCCATTAGTACCCAAAAACCATACTAAATAAGGTTTTGGGTACCTAATTCCATAATGGTACGACAAATGGGTGGCTGTCAAAATGATGATCCCTTTTGGGGTACCCTAAATATTTGGTGCCGTATTATCATAGGGATCCAAAAAGGGACCATAATTTTGACAACCACCCAAATGGACCCTCTGGGGTCTGTAGCAAAAATCTTGCCCAATGCGAGCGTCCGCTTCCTCTGCTAGGTCTGCGGAGCTCTGGGTGCCACCTTGCGGTCATTGCGGTCGCAGGGCTTTCCGCTGCCGGGATTTAGGGTTTAGGGTTTAAGGTTTAGGGTTTAGGGTTTAGGGAGTTCAGGAGCAGCTCTTCAACAGACCAAGCAATCGACCAGTGGTAACTCTATACTCCCCTTAGAACCTTCATAAAAATACTATTTTAAATATCCTCTTGGGTTTTATATTAACAAAAACATTTTAAAGAATCATTCCCAAGGGGGATCTAGAACTCGGACGGACGAAACACAGTGCAGCCGGATGGCATGAGGAGCGCGCGTCACTGCAATCCATGGCTGCTGTGGTGAGACAGGAAGTAGACGGCGCCGAGCAACAAAGAAACAGGGAAGAAACACGGAAGTTTGGAAACGGAAGGTCAAGAGTGTGTATACTCAACACTTTGGCGCTTTTATGCGCTGTATCTACCCAGTCGGTTTCACCGACGGGTGCGGCGTCCACGGGGGCCGCACGCAAACCTCACAGACGGCAGGCCTGTTGTAGGGGGGGGTGGGGGGGGTTTTGAAGCTTAGAGCTTCGGGTGCGGGAGCTTTCTGAGACCATGACAAAGTCTATTTAGCAGCTATGGTCCCAAGGGGATGTATCGAATCTGTCGCCCACCTTTTTGGCGAGAACTTGACAAGTGTCGAGTGCGGCCACGACCGGTCCTTAGATGTACGGGTTTAGGGTTTAGGGTTTAGGGTTTAGGGTTTAGGGTTTAGGGTTTAGGGTTCATTCCAAGAAACTGCAAGAAAGAAGTACCAAGCAGCCACAAGCCAAGTTCATTTTTGGTGGTTCGGGGGAGCACACAAGCAAAGCGTTATGCCAGCCCAGCCGAGCGTCTGCTGTCTCTAGGGCTTAGAGCGGTTAAGCGTGCTATAGTCTGACTCTCCAGTTTGAGCCCTATAGTGTCTGAGCTGCGCATCAACATGCCGAACTCCATGAATGGACATAAAAAAGGTGAAGCATTCACATGTTCCTCCTTGCTATTGACCACCAGAATCATGGTCGCTGACTGTGGGGTTTTGCTTTATCCTCAATCCTGATCTTAAACCCTTAAACAGCCTTAACCTGCAGCCTTGTCGTGCTTCATTGGGTGCTATAATACCGCTGTACCGACTGCAAGTGCAGGACAAGGGCGGACACAGGATAAGTCGGACTTGCGGTCCATGCAAGTTCGAAGGCGCACGAACAAGCTCCAAAGAGAAAGCCATCATGCGCACGGGGCATGGCATCTAAACACCGCTGGCTTTCCTGACATGTGCTGATATGCGCAGACTCTACAGGAAGACCATTCGTGTACCCCAACATAGCAATACCTGGTTTAAGGAGGTTCAGCACAGGCAGATCTCGAAAACTGTCCGCTCCACATCCCGAACAAGTCCTACTATTATTGATCTGAGGCCACGCGCACTCTGCACGTCGAGCAATGGCTTCTCTCTCGTACAGGGAGGCCTGGCTACAACGGCCCTTGTTGAACCTCTGCTGAATCAAGGAATCCGAGTCCGACGCAATGCTACTGCACGGGCAACTACTCAGCGGCACCCGGCAAACAAGGGCGGAGCTCTCTATACTGCCCTTAGAACCTGAATAAAAACAGTATGTTTAATACCCTCTTGGGTTTTAAATATACAAAAATAAAGAATATTCCCAAGGGGGATATAGCTATAAGAACGAAGAATCTCTCCGCTGATGGTGGCGGCGGCCTCCTCCGTGGCCGCTCTAACCTGCAGGCTCACGCGGTGAGGAAAGCCCTGAAGCCCCCAGCCATTTCAGGCCCTTGAGAACCCCCTGAGAAACAGGCATAGCCCTGTCTGTGTGGCATCGTGCTGAACATGCCATGTCGACTGCAGCAGTCCAAGATCTCGCTGAACTCCCCCAGATCTCGAGTTCGAGCTTGGCGGCTGGGCTCAGAACCCCGAGCCCTTAGGGGCATTCTGTCCCCTTGAGGGGAAGGAGGTCGAAAGGTGGGGTCGGTAAGCGAATCTTCTTTTGCTCCCTGTTTAAGAGCCGCCTTCCCTGAACCCTGTCGATTTTTGAGCCACCCCCTAAACCCGAAACCCTCTGAGCATTCCCGGCCTCGGCTCGTTTGGCGTCCACAGCCTACCAGGATAGCGAAACTTTGTGTTTGGGAACCTCAGAGGTGTACGGAAAGGGGAGGTTTTTGGTGCTCTTTTGCCTTTCTTTTTTTTTTTTTGGGGGGGGGGGGGGGGGGGGGGGGGGGGGGGAAGAAAGATCTCAGCAGAACTTAACTTTTAGGTGTAGGATGTGGTGGCTGAGAGTCTCAAGGGTCCAAAAACTTCGTCACGTTGGGATTTCGTCACGTTTCTGAGCGCCCGGAGGGACCCACAACACCCTAAACCCCGCTAACCCTGACTAGACCCAAACACAATAACGTAGGAACAAGACTAAGACTTCTATGTAGAAACATGGAAGAAGAATGATGCAAGGAGATGCAAGATAGTGTAGGTCGTGTCATCTGAGCGTGCTGCAACCAATTCCCCACCTGCTCACTCCGCTTCAGGGCAGCCGCCCTGGGACCAAGGAGGATTGTCACACGGAAGCCTAGAAAATGCTGAAGATGTGAGATCGACCTCCACCGCAAACCATCCCCAGATCACGGGCCCTTCCCTGCTACCCTCATGAAGCTCAAAGGAACGCTCTGAAGGGATCCCAGCCTTGCAGCGATTTCTGCAGCCTTCTGTACCATCTCCGGGGGGGCCTGCGGCAGAGCGACATGGATCGGAGGAAGCGCTTTAAACGAGCTTCAGCGCTTGGAGCTTACTGTGCTCGGAAACAACTCTAACTCAAACGTCAACGTCATCTTCGGCGGGATAACTCGAGGAAAGCCAGAGGGACTTGGCGGACTTTGAGGCCTCCGTAGAAAACATGAACCCACATACAACTCCATGATATGAGAGCCTGCGAGGAACAATGGCCAGGACAAGGAAGGTTTTTTAAGGTTGCACTCCAAAGACAGTGTCGCCCTTCCCTCAAACGCTTTCGCGGGTGGAAAGGAGTAACAAAGTTTGTCTTCTGCTTGCGTTGTTTTTCACATCTATTCTTCCCAACGGCGCAAGTGGTAATTACCGCTGTGGGCGTGTCAAATCAGCAGGCACGAGGCGGCATAGAACGGGAGTGATGCGATGCTGCGCAGTCGCTCCGAGCACACTGCGGCGAGGACATGGTCACATTCGAGCTTGGTGCCAAGCTCAGTGATACTGCAGGATCCCTTTGTGCGGATGGACAGAAGAAGAGGCGCTTTGACAAGATGCTTGGCGTTCAGTCGAAGGATCTCCAACGCATCAGTTGCTTGCCAGGTACTCCCAGGTCGACCGGATGGTCCTCCAGAGTTGCAGAGCAGAATCCAGGGAAGCTCCGGGCGCCCCGTATGGAAAGAAGAGGTGGCGCTGCCTCAAAACACCAGGGAGCACACGCAAGCTCTGGGAAGCTGCACCTCGTACTCTCCAGTATTGGGGGACGAGTGACACACAGGATTCTGCAACTCATCTGGAAGACGACTTGTCAATGCGTGTCGCATTTCTGTGTCCTTTTGACTGACCATCGTACATGTGCAATGGAACCACCAACAGACGAGTCTGGCTCGCCTTTCAAGCTTAAGCCGCCTTACGTCTGAGCAGGTCAGCGAACATGGCGGCCAACCCTAAACCCTAAACCCTAAACCCTAAACCCTAAACCCTAAACCCCAAAAGCCGTCGACCGGCTTTTGTTGTCTCGTAAGCAGGACTCGTCAGCGTACGCATTCGTTCACGATCGGTTCTCGTGTTCACAATCGCCTCCACCCGCGTCACAGAAGCCTTTCAGCCCTACATCGGAAAGGGAAATTGGAGCTTTCTACTATCAAGCAGTTCTCCGACTTGCGCCCAGCAGTGTTCTTGCCGGCTTTGATTCGGTATCCTCGCCGTTCATAGTTACTGCAGATTCGGGGTCAAGAAGGTGGACGGAAGGTCTGCCTGCTCTGTTGCATCCAAGTCCTCTGCCGTAGGCATCCTTGGACATAGAGCTCAGGGGCATTTCGGGGCTTCCGAAAGTAGGGGTGCCCTTTTGGGGGGGATCCTTTTAGAGGATTCTGTTCTACTTGGGGTATAAACGGGCTTGGGGCATTTCGGGTTTCAGTTTAGTGACAGAAATCTCTCCTACACGCCGCCTCGAGCCCATGGCCCGAAGGTGTTCTATAGTGTGGGGGGCATCGTCGTCCTAAGGCGTTCCACAAGGAAAAGTTCCGGATAAGGGAAGACCATTCGTGTAGAACGGGCTCCATCCTCACATGCTCTTGCAGTGGCCGAGGTCCCCGGCTCAGCTTCGGCAGCGTGCAGTTGAGCACGAAGCTGCTGAACCTCGTTCCATACACATGCTTAGGGTTTAGGGTTTAGGGTTTGGGGTTTAGGGCTTAGGGTTTAGGGTTTAGGGTTTAGGGTTTCCAATTTCCCACCTAGCCTCGGACCCCGCGCCTGCAGGCCAAACAGCCCTAAAACCCTGCCTACACAGCGCACTCGTAGGTTGGTGTGGGATTGCAAAAGCCCCTTAGTAGGAGTCAGTGGTAAATAGTGGTAAACAACAAGGCTTTGGGTGTTCTAGGTAGGTCCCCTTGCCAACCCTCTGAAAAAATCCTGAACAAGTTCCGCTGCAACCGGGGCATGCACTCTTCCCCATGCGGTACAGAGTCTTTGTCCCATAGAAGGCCCTGCATTCGAAGAGGAACTCTTAATGCCTTAAACCCAAGCCCTTCAACCTGAAACCCGGAAACCCGGAAACCCTTAAAACC
Organism: Symbiodinium natans; assembly: GCA_905221605.1. Taxonomy (NCBI): domain Eukaryota; class Dinophyceae; order Suessiales; family Symbiodiniaceae; genus Symbiodinium; species Symbiodinium natans. The sequence continues at coordinate 532,467 of CAJNDS010002253.1, forward strand.
TTAAATCCTGGTTCCTTACACCCTTAAGCTTAAACCCTGAAACTCTTCAACCCTGAAACCCATAAACCCTTAAACCCTGAAACTCCTGAAGCCCGAAAACCTTAAACCCCTTCAGACCTTCCGGAACCCTAAACCCTAAACCCCTAAACCCTAAACCCCTCAACCCTCCCTAAACCCTAAACCCTAAACCCTAAACCTGAAACCCTCAACCCTAAACAGCCTCCCGGCGCATCTCCAGGAGTGGCGCGGTCACTGCGGCTGGGGGAGGCCTCTGCGCCTCGGACTTGGCAACTTGTTCGCATTTAGGGTTTAGGGTTTAGGGTTTAGGGTTTAGGGTTTAGGGTTTGGGGTTTAGGGTTTAGGTCTATAGGACCGTGGGTTTAGGGTTCAGGTGCTTGAGGATCTTCGGACTGAGGAGCTAGGCGGGGCTTCGGGTTGTAGGCCTGTGGGTTTAGGACTACGATGATCTAGGGTTTAGGGTTTAGGGTTTAGGGCTTAGGATGTAGGGTTGAGGGTTTGGGGTTCATGTGAGACTGCGGGAGGTCTATCGGGGCGCTACGAACAACTTTTTTCTTTCCGTTTGGGGTTCTGTTTTGGGCTGGGGTGGCAGGGCACAGAGCAGGCGGAAAGCTACGGACGAGTGTTCTGCGCTCTCAGGCGCTGGAACCGCCCTAAACTACCCTAAGCCCTAAACCTAAACCCCGAAAGCTTCAAACCCTAAAAGCGCGGAACTCTCCGTCAAGGCTGGTGCCTCCACGGCCTTCAGCTCTTCTTTCAGCCTCACAGGTAAGGCCCAGGACCCTAAACCTGCTAGGGTCTTGGGGTTTGGAATTAGGAGTTTAGGGGTTTAGGGGTTCAGGACCCCCCTAAACCCTAAACCCAAAACTCAAAACCCAAAACCCAAAACCCTAACCCTAAACCCTAAACCCTATAAACAGAACGATGGCTTCCTGCACCGGCGAACCAAGCACTTAGCGCCGCAAACTCGACAAGACTCTAGAATCAGCCCCCGGCACCTTGGCAACACAGAACTCCAAACCCCGTTTAGGGTTTAGGGAAACTCTACACCTTGAAGCCCAAGACTCTACGCCCCAAACCCCCTCAACCCCTTGAACCCTCGAACCCTCAACCCTAAACCCTCAACCTTAAAGCCCAAAACGCTAGAACTCTAAACCCCTAAACGTAAACCCTACTGCATCCCCTAAAACGCTAGAACCCTAAAACCCCGATATGTCAACCCTACTGCAACTGTCAGGATGCGCAGCTTCGGCTACTCGGCCAGGGCTCCGGCCACCGCTTTCGGTTCTCGGCGGCTTTGCGAGCAACGGAGGCGCCAGCAAGCTCCTGACCACAAAACCGCAAAGTTGAGGGTTCAGAGGTTTAAGGTTAGAGTTCAGAACTTCAGAGGTTCAGAGGTTTAGGGTTCAGGGTTTGGAGGTTCAGAGGTTTAAGGTTGTCGCGCCTGGAGCACGTCGCCTCTGTTTCCGGCAGCAGCAGCTGCGGAACCTGCCAGGAGTCCAGCCTGGCAGAGGCAAAGCCCCTCAAAGAGAAGGGGAGGACGCACAAGGGGTTTAGGGTTTAGGGTTTAGGGTTTAAGGTTTAAGGTTTAGGGTTTAGAATTTAGGGTTTAGTTCTCACAGCCTAGCTAAGGACGCCGAAGGCTACTGCCATGATTTTGAAGACTTCGAGAGATGTTTGAAGGCCAGGCCCGAAACCCTTAACCAGATCCATCGCGAGGCTCGGGTTTTTGATGAAGCTCGCGGTTTCTTGAAGGTGCTACAAGACCCAAGACACGAAGCAAAAAACTCTCATCGAAGCACTACAGACCTTCTCCATTCGCATGCCACAGTCAATGACAGAAGCAACTATGGACCTTGCAAGCTACAAGCATTCTATGCACTACCCGCGGTGCGAGCCCCAGGGTATCCCCCTAAACCCTAAACCCTAAACCCTAAACCCTAAACCCTAAACCCTAAACCCTAAACCCTAAACCCTAAACCCTAAACACCCCTGCATGCCGACCTCCAGGGCCGCTCTCTCCGCAGCGGCTTCGAGCTCCAGTTGTGTATCCTTTCTTCAGGGATCCAATTTCAGGGTTTAGGGTTTAGGGTTTGGGGTTTAGGGTTTAGGGTTTTGGGGTTCAGGGTTTGGGGTTTAGGGTTTAGGGTTCAGGGTTTAGGCTTCAGGGTTTAGGCTTGTTTGATGCTGCTATTGGGTTTCAAGGAATTGGGGATTTTGTGGGGTTGCTGGGGCTTCGGGTGTTGGGGCTGAGGGTTTTAAGAGGGAATGATGCCTTTTTTCAAGATTCTTGGACCTTCCTCAGCCCTAAACTCTAAAACCTTAAACCTTAAACCCTTTAAACCCTAAACCCTAAACCCGAACCCCTAAAACCCTGAATCAAGATTCACTCCGCCCAAGCCGATATGGAGGATCTGAGTGCTCGCCTGTAGGCTGGCCTCCAGAGCTCGACGGCGCTCCGTGTGGGCCTGCCATGAACTTCGCTGCTGAGTTCATAATTTAACAGGCCCCATAAAAGTGTACACTTTCAGCTCCATAGGGGATTATAGTATCCAAAAAAAAGTGTGTACTCACTCAGCTACTAGGTTAAAGGTTCTTCCACGGACTGCGCTGCGCCGATGTTTTCAGGGATGCTTTTGGTGGCGGGCTGAAGTGACGAGCACATCATCCTCTCGTTGTAACCTTCTCTAAGGCTCCTTGCTTGTTCCCGGCAGACTCTCGGCTAGAGAAAGTTCCTAAACCCTAAACCCTAAACCCTAAACCCTAAACCCTAAACCCTGAAAGTGGCAAAGTATCTGTTCCCCTATGGAGCCTCAGCTTGCCCGCACATCGCGGCATCCAGATCCCTCCGTTGCGCCACGGACCGCTGCACTGCCTGTGGCATGACACAAGATGCAGAGGGCCTCTGAGGTCGACGCGCTCCCCTAAACCCTAAACCCTAAACCCTAAACCCTAAACCCTAAACCCTCTAGACTTCCCTTCGGTAGGTGACTTGGGGCACTTCCCTGCTTCCAGCATTCATGGCCGAACTCTGGGGTTCCAGGTATGGGCCCTAAATTTTGGGGTCCTCTTGGTAATCATTCTATACTGTATAATATACATATCTATACATATATATATATATATCTGTAGATATATATATATATATGTATGACATCTATAATAGATTTATATCATATACTAAACAGTATATATATATATATATGTAGTTAGGGGCCATACTTCGGATCCCTATAAACAAGGGTAAGGGACCGCACTAAGGGAACATGGTTCCAACCATAGCTTGTGGCTGATTGATGGACTGTGTGACTTCCGGCAGCGGCTTCGGGTTTAGGGTTTAGGGTTTAGGGTTTAGGGTTTAGGGCTTAGGGCTTAGGGCTTAGGGGGTGCAAAGGGTTAGTTGGGGTTTGGGCGCACGGTCCTTTGTGCCGCCGCGGTGGCTTCGGCGAAAGAGACGGTTGAAACGCTGACGCTGCGAATGGCGCAGGGAGCGAAGCCGGTCAAGCTGCAGCTTAAATGGTGGTTCAGGGCTTATAGCGTTATTAGGGTGCGTAGGGTTTAAACGGTTTATGGGGTTGATAGGGTTTATCGGGTATATGGGGCTTACAGGGCTTGTCGGGTTCGGGTTGCAAGGGAAGGTCACGGTTGGTTCGCGTTGACTCGTGGAGCTATAAGCCCTCCCCAACGACTGCCCGGCTGCAGCGGAGGCCAAAGTCAAAGTCTCCCGAGCCTACATTCGAGTTGCTTCAGGGGGGCAGGGTACTTTCAGGTTTCTCAGAACATCTAGACTCTGTAGGCTTGAGGCTTTAGGCGTTGGGCACTGCCTTCATGAAGACTGCGGGCGTGACTTGGCCAAGGGAAAATAATCACAGCTCTCTGCCTGGCACTTTGAGTGCTCAGGGGTACCGTGAGAGCATGCTATCGTTGGCAAACTCGTGCTGGATGGCTGGACCAGATCTGGAGACAGTTGAAAAACTGCCCTAAACCCTAAACCCTAAACCCTAAACCCTAAACCCTAAACCCTAAACCCTAAACCCGAAACCGTCCTTTGTTCGCCGATCTGCTCCATGCCCCAACAGGGAGCACTTCTGTGCTGGCAGGGAAGATCGGAGCTCCTTGCCAGCCGGAGTGGCTCAACCAAACATAACTTGCGAAGATAAAAAGGTTCACTCGGACACGGGTCGTGCCTAAAGTTACAAGCAGCTTCGACATATGCTTCTGTATATATGTGTAGTTATATAACAGACTGTATATAGGCTGCATGCGCAATCCTTTCAACTTTTGCATCACCATTCCTGGGAACCTTCTGTCGGGGTGTGTGGCATCAACATCCCACCTCTCAATCCCTCTACACTTGTTGGCTGCTGGAACAACTCAAAACGCATCACGGGCGTCTCGCGCAAAGCCTAAGTCACAAGAAACATGAAGATGCAGAACAAGTCATATCACAGCCTCAGGAGCGTTGCCTCGTGCCGAAAGCCTCCCGAGAAGTTGCTGTAGAGTCTAGTCCACATCCTGAGCTGCGTGATCTCGGCCGTGGGACTTGGGTTTAGGGTTTAGGGTTTAGGGTTTAGGGTTTAGGGTTTAGGGTTTAGGGTTTAGGGTTTAGGGTTTAGGGTTTAGGGTTTAGGGTTTAGGGTTTAGGGTGCTGCTGCTGCCACTGTAGCTACATGGGGGCTTACGATTTTGGGGGTACCTTATTGAAGGGCTCATTACAAGGGGATCCTACTATTTGGGGGTTCTGTACTAGGGGTTCCCTATTTGTCGAAAACCCCCACATGTCGCGCAACGTGTGCTGATTAGATGACGGGTGGCTAGTTTCTCGGCGTCGGCCTCGACGTCCATCAATGCTGCCACCCCTGCGTCGTTTAGTTCCTGCTCGCCCTTGCGATTGTAGTGGAACCTCAGTGTGTTCCAGGATTCCGATGTTGCAAAGACCCTGCTGACTGTCCGAGAGCTTCTGGCTTCAAGCAGGATGTGCTTGCTACGCACTGACTCTGACTCCATGTCTGTGGAGCTAGAGCTTCCACCCGGCGTTTGAAGCTCGGCACTGGTATACCATCATATACCTGTGAGATCTGTGAGATGTGCTGCATCCTCAGCCTCCTACACGACGGATCCTACACCCTGAATCTCAGGTGCGCGCAGCTTGGGGTGTGTACCTGTGGCCATGCATCAATCGGGAAAGAAGCTCAAGCTAATTGAGGAGTCCAAGATAGTCATAATTCTGTGCCTATACATGCTCAGCTTCTCACAGCGATACGATGCTTTGTTCTTGTATGCGCTAGCCCTTTGATTGAAGCTCAGAAGTCCAGACGGGCGGGGGTTGAAAGTATGGAGCCCCGTTTGGATCCACGCCCTGCCAGGAAGTATGTCAAACAAGGCCACTCCCCAGTTCAATGCCAATGAGTTCAGCCGCGCGTCCGTACACTTTGGAGTACGGCGTGATGACGTGAACCTTGCTCAGCAGACCAGCCAGCAGTCAGGACACACATGCCAGAAAAAGAAGCAGCAGGGCCGACGGAATCCTAAACCCGACACCCCAAAATCCTAAACCCTAAACCCTAAACCCTAAACCCTAAACCCTAAACCCTAAACCAAGCCGGAGGAGCAGTATTCATCGGCGTTGGGCAGAACTCCACCTCTTTATTTGCGTCCTTGGAACCTTGCAGAGCGGTCTCAAGGGAATTCTGCGATCCTAAACCCTAAACCCTAAACCCTAAAATCCTAAAACTCAGATCATCTCAGATCTGAGACCGCGCCCAGAGGATCCCCTTTCAGGGAGCGCCTTTGGTACTTGCATAGATCATGCTTCTTGGAAAAAAGGAAAAGCGAAACAAACAACTAGGTATGTAGATATACGTTTAATCAAAAAACATACATATATACAGAGAGAGAGAGAGGAAAAAACAAAAACAACAAGAACAACGACAAAAAGACACAGCATTTCGTTCTTGTAAACATCAAACATAATTTGTCGTTATTCCGCAACGTGTCCCACTTGCCGTCCAGCAGCCTGAAGCGCTCGGCTGGGACGCAGGCGCATCGACAGTCTGGACAACCACTGGGCTCCCTGCAAAGAGAACCCAATAGCTTTTCAGGCTACATATATAGATATTAAATATATATACATATATGAAAGAGCAGCCTTTAGGGTCTATTTAGCTCATTCCTTTTTTTAATAAGCAGAAAATAATTTAACTTATTTAAATAAATTAAACTATTTAAATAGAGAGAGCTTAATTAAATAGTTTAAATCCTACGCCCTATTTTTTTGAATAAGTAAGGCGTCGGATTTAAATAATTTAATTGGCTCTGTGCTTGTCTATACTCACCTCCCACCACAATTAAATTAATTTAAATGATTTAAACGATTTAAACGATTTAAACGATTTAATTGGGTCCAATTAAATCGTTTAAATCCTACGGTGCAATTAAATTATTTAATTGAGGCGTCGGATTTAAACGATTTAATTGGGCCCAATTAAATTGTTTAAATCCTACGGTCGAATTAAATTATTTAATTGAGGCGTCGGATTTAAACGATTTAATTGGACCCAATTAAATCGTTTAAATCCTACGGTCTATTTAGATTATTTAATTGAGGCGTCGGATTTAAACGATTTAATTGGGACCCATTATTTAATTGAGGCGTCGGATTTAAACGATTTAATTGGACCCAATTAAATCGTTTAAATCGTTTAAATCGTTTAAATCGTTTAAATTAATTTAATTGTGGGGGGACTCAGCCAAGCCATAAACCAATTAAATCATTTAAATCCTACGGTCTAATTAAATTATTTAATTGAGGCGTCGGATTTAAATAATTTAATTGGCTCTGTGCCTGTCTGTACTCACCTCCCACCACAATTAAATTAATTTAAATGATTTAAACGATTTAAACGATTTAATTGGGCCCAATTAAATCGCGGTCCAATTAAATTATTTAATTGAGGCGTCGGATTTAAACGATTTAATTGGACCCAATTAAATCGTTTAAATCCTACGGTCGAATTAAATTATTTAATTGAGGCGTCGGATTTAAACGATTTAATTGGACCCAATTAAATCGTTTAAATCGTTTAAATCGTTTAAATTAATTTAATTGTGGGGGGACTCAGCCAAGCCATAAACCAATTAAATCATGTAAATCCTACGGTCTAATTAAATTATTTAATTGAGGCGTCGGATTTAAATAATTTAATTGGCTCTGTGCCTGTCTGTATTCACCTCCCACCACAATTAAATTAATTTAAACGATTTAAACGATTTAAACGATTTAAACGATTTAATTGGGCCCAATTAAATCGTTTAAATCCTACGGTCCAATTAAATTATTTAATTGAGGCGTCGGATTTAAACGATTTAATTGGACCCAATTAAATCGTTTAAATCCTACGGTCGAATTAAATTATTTAATTGAGGCGTCGGATTTAAACGATTTAATTGGACCCAATTAAATCGTTTAAATCGTTTAAATCGTTTAAATCGTTTAAATTAATTTAATTGTGGGGGGACTCAGCCAAGCCATAAACCAATTAAATCATTTAAATCCTACGGTCTAATAAAATTATTTAATTGAGGCGTCGGATTTAAATATTTTAAGTGGCTCTGTGCCTGTCTGTACTCACCTCCCACCACAATTAAATTAATTTAAACGATTTAAACGATTTAAACGATTTAAACGATTTAATTGGGCCCAATTAAATCGTTTAAATCCTACGGTCCAATTAAATTATTTAATTGAGGCGTCGGATTTCAACGATTTAATTGGACCCAATTAAATCGTTTAAATCCTACGGTCGAATTAAATTATTTAATTGAGGCGTCGGATTTAAACGATTTAATTGGACCCAATTAAATCGTTTAAATCGTTTAAATCGTTTAAATTAATTTAATTGTGGGGGGACTCAGCCAAGCCATAAACCAATTAAATCATTTAAATCCTACGGTCTAATAAAATTATTTAATTGAGGCGTCGGATTTAAATAATCTAATTGGCTCTGTGCCTGTCTGTACTCACCTCCCACCACAATTAAATAATTTAAACGATTTAAACGATTTAATTGGGCCCAATTAAATCGTTTAAATCCTACGGTCCAATTAAATTATTTAATTGAGGCGTCGGATTTAAACGATTTAATTGGACCCAATTAAATCGTTTAAATCCTACGGTCGAATTAAATTATTTAATTGAGGCGTCGGATTTAAACGATTTAATTGGACCCAATTAAATCGTTTAAATCGTTTAAATCGTTTAAATCAATTTAATTGTGGGGGGACTCAGCCAAGCCATAAACCAATTAAATCATTTAAATCCTACGGTCTAATAAAATTATTTAATTGAGGCGTCGGATTTAAATAATTTAAATCGAGCCGCGCATTTCTCATCGCATACGAAGAGCTGCCCGATTTGGCCAAATTTTGCCCGAAGGCTGCCCGGCAAAATTTGGCCAAATCGAGCCGCGCCTCTCTCATCGCCTACGAAGAGCAGCCCGATTTGGCCAAATTTTGCCCGAAAGCTGCTCGGCAAAATTTGGCCAAATCGAGCCGCGCATTTCTCATCGCCTACGAAGAGCAGCCCGATTTGGCCAAATTTTGCCCGAAAGCTGCTCGGCAAAATTTGGCCAAATCGAGCCGCGCATTTCTCATCGCCTACGAAGCGCAGCCCGATTTGGCCAAATTTTGCCCGAAAGCTGCCCGGCAAAATTTGGCCAAATCGAGCCGCGCCTTTCTCATCGCGTACGAAGAGCCTGATTTGGCCAAATTTTGCATGAAAGTTGCCCGGCAAAATTTGGCCAAATCGAGCCGCACCTTTCTCATCGCCTACGAAGAGCAGCCCGATTTGGCCAAATTTTGCCCGGAGGCTGCCCGGCAAAATTTGGCCAAATCGAGCCGCGCATTTCTCATCGCGTACGACGAGCAGCCCGATTTGGCCAAATTTTGCCCGAAAGCTGCTCGGCAAAATTTGGCCAAATCCAGCCGCACGTTTCCCATTGTTGGGCCCTTTGGGGCCGTTTTTTTGGGGCCAAATTGGGCCCAAAGGGCAAATGTTGCCCAAAATTAGCCAAAGGAGAAAAAAAGAGCCCACTTCATAAACTGTATAAACCTTATAAGTAGTTTGATATAATTCTTTTACCCCACCCCCCCAGCCCTCCTCCACCTTTCGTGCCCTCTACCTCAAAAACGAAGGCTTGTACTTGCACTTGTACTTGTAATGTACTCTGATAGGCGCAGAGTGTGCCTAGGTCACTTGAGAAGTTTTGAGTGGTGCAGCAAACCCAGCTGATGCTCATGATTTCTCTGTCTCCCTATATATGGGCGATGGAACGGGTGTCCTTTTTGATCGTTTTCTGCATCTTGAATGGAGAAAAAGGACCCCCCAAGAAGGAAAAGTAACATAAGACAAAGGGAGGGACATTGAAGAGCCCCTCTCTTTACTTAGTCATTCCCTGTCCTCTCTTCGTATCTGTTGTTTTTCTTAGTCGCTTCAAAACGCAAAATAAGGGAAAGGCGATTTCCTGAAGAGGAAGAAGGGCACCTATCTGTGAATAGCAAGATTGGCTTTTTCTAATTAGGGAGAGACAAGGGAGTTATAAAAAGCTTTGATTAAAAAAATTACATAATTTAAACAATTTAAATAGTTCAAATAATGTAAATAACTTATATAGTTTAAATAGTTTAAATCCGAAAAGAGGGGGGAACCACCCTCCCCGCCCCCTAAGAATTAAATAATTTAAATAATTTCAATCCGAAACCTCCCCGTCGTACTTAAATTAATCATTATTAAATTCTTGGGAGGGGGGGAAGCTCCGGGCAAAACTTGGCCAAATCGAGCCGCGCATTTCTCATCGCATACGAAGAGCTGCCCGATTTGGCCAAATTTTGCCCGAAGGCTGCCCGGCAAAATTTGGCCAAATCGAGCCGCGCCTTTCTCATCGCCTACGAAGAGCAGCCCGATTTGGCCAAATTTTGCCCGAAAACTGCCCGGCAAAATTTGGCCAAATCGAGCCGCGCCTTTCTCATCGCCTACGAAGAGCAGCCCGATTTGGCCAAATTTTGCCCGAAAGCTGCTCGGCAAAATTTGGCCAAATCGAGCCGCGCATTTCTCATCGCCTACGAAGCGCAGCCCGATTTGGCCAAATTTTGCCCGAAAGCTGCCCGGCAAATTTGGCCAAATCGAGCCGCGCCTTTCTCATCGCGTACGAAGAGCCTGATTTGGCCAAATTTTGTCCGAAAGTTGCCCGGCAAAATTTGGCCAAATAGAGCCGAGCCGCACCTTTCTCATCGCCTACGAAGAGCAGCCCGATTTGGCCAAATTTTGCCCGGAGGCTGCCCGGCAAAATTTGGCCAAATCGAGCCGCGCATTTCTCATCGCGCACGACGAGCAGCTCGATTTGGCCAAATTTTGCCCGCAGACTGTCCGGCAAAATTTGGCCAAATCCAGCCGCACGTTTCCCATTGTTGGGCCCTTTGGGGCCGTTTTTTTGAGGCCGAATTGGGCCCAAAGGGCAAATGTTGCCCAAAATTAGCCAAAGGAGAAAAAAAGAGCCCACTTCATAAACTGTATAAACCTTATAAGTGGTTTTATATAATTCTTTTACCCCACCCCCCCCAACCCTCCTCCACCTTTCGTGCCCTCTACATCAAAAACGAAGGCTTGTACTTGCACTTGTACTTGTAATGTACTCTGATAGGCGCAGAGTGCGCCTATGTACTTGTAATGTACTCTGATAGGCGCAGAGTGCGCCTAGGTCACTTGAGAAGTTTTGAGTGGTGCAGCAAACCCAGCTGATGCTCATGATTTCTCTGTCTCCCTATATATGGGCGATGGAACGGGTGTCCTTTTTGATCGTTTTCTGCATCTTCAAGGGAGGAAAAAGGACCCCCCAAGAAGGAAAAGTAACATAAGAAAAAGGGAGGGACATTGAAGAGCTCCTCTCTTTATTTAGTCATTCCCTGTCCTCTCTTCTTATCTGTTGTTTTTCTTAGTCGCTTCAAAACGCAAAGTAAGGGAAAGGCGATTTCCTGAAGAGGAAGAAGGGCACCTATCTGTGAATAGCAAGATTGGCTTTTTAAAATTAGGGAGAGACAAGGGAGATATATAAAGCTTTGCGACAAGTTTTGTCACTCCGTCTCCTTGCTTCCTGTCTGTTCTATTCCTTGCAGAGATAAGGGAAAGAGGATAGATAAAGAAGAGCGCCATCTTCTTTGCTCCTTGTTTTTTTGTCTCTCCCTCTCCTTTATTCATCTCTCTTCCATTCTTTTCTTGGCTCTTCCCATTAAAATTGTGTTCTTTTTATCGCTCATCTCTCCTTCTCTTTCCCTTCTCTTCTCCTGCTCCCCTTTATATGACAAAAAACACAAGAAAGGAAGAACAGGAGGGGAATGGAGGCCCTTTTCCTGTCTTCTCCTCTTGCAATGAATAAGGAAAAGAGCATAGGAGATAAGGAAGGGAATTGAAGAGTAAATGGGCGATGGAACGGGTGTTCTTTTTGATAGTTTTCTGCATCTTCAAGGGAGAAAAAAGGACATCCCCCCAGAAGGAAAAGTAACATAAGAGATAGGGAGGAAAATTGAAGAGCTCCTCTCTTTACCTAGTCATTCCCTGTCCTCTCTTCTTATCTGTTGTTTTTCTTATTCGCTTCAAAAAGCAAAATAAGGGAAAGACGATTCCCTGAAGAGGAAGAAGGGCACCTATCTGTGAATAGCAAGATTGGTTTTTTCTAATTAGGGAGAGACAAGGGAGATATATAAAGCTTTGCGACAAGTTTTGTCACTCCGTCTCCTTGCTTCCTGTCTGTTCTATTCCTTGCAGAGATAAGGGAGAGAGGATAGATAAAGAAGAGTGCCATCTTCTTTGCGCCTTGTTTTGTCTCTCCCTCTCCTTTATTCATCTATCTTCTATTCTTTTCTTGGCTCTTCCCATTAAAATTGTGTTCTTTTTATCTCTCCTCGCTCCTTCTCTTTCCCTTCTCTTCTCCTGTTCAGAAAGGAAGAACAAGAGGGGAGTGGAGGCCCTGTTCTTTTCACAATGGATGGGGCAAGTGAGCGGGGTTGGCTCCTTGCCCGTAGACCCTCCCCATGCTTCAGCAAATTCTTCCTCTCACCCTATCGCCTCTGTTCTTTTCCTTGTTCCCAAACGGAAAAAGTGAACGGGTTCCTGAAGACGAGAGAGGGCGCCTTTTTTTCATTATAGAGGCAAAAGGGCAAGACAAGCAAGGGAGAGATGATAGATAAAGAAGAGTGCCATCCGTCTCCTTGTTTCTTGTCTTTTCTCTTCTTTTCAATACCCTTCCAGAAAATTAAAATGACCTCCTTGTTGTCTCTCCTCTCTCACTTCTCTTTCCCTTCTCTCCTTCTGCTTCCGTTTAGCTGTAAACCACAAGAAAGCCTTCTCCTTTTCCTGCTTAGTTTTTCTTATTTCGAAAAGAAAAAGCGAAGGGAGAGATAAGGGAGAGGGGATGGATTAAGAAGAGCGCCGTCTTCTTTGCAACTTGTTTTGTCTCTCCCTCTCCTTTATTCATCTCTCTTCCATTCTTTTCTTGGCTCTTCCCCTTAAAATTGTGTTCCTTTCATCGCTCCTCTCTCCTTCTCTTCCCCTTCTCTTCTCCTGTTCCCCTTTATATGACAAAAACACAAGAAAGGAAGAACAAGAGGGGAATGGAGGCCCTTTTCCTGTCTTCTCCTGTTGCAATGAATAAGGAAAAGAGCATAGGAGATAAGGAAGGGAATTGAAGAGTAAATGGGCGATGGAACGGGTGTTCTTTTTGATAGTTTTCTGCATCTTCAAGGGAGAAAAAAGGACATCCCCCAAGGAGGAAAAGTAACATAAGAGATAGCTACTCTCTTTACCTAGTCATTCCCTGTCCTCTCTTCTTATCTGTTGTTTTTCTTATTCGCTTCAAAAAGCCAAATAAGGGAAAGGCGATTTCCTGAAGAGGAAGAAGGGCACCTATCTATCTGTGAATAGCAAGATTGGTATTTTCTAATTAGGGAGAGACAAGGGAGATATATAAAGCTTTGCGACAAGTTTTGTCACTCCGTCTCCTTGCTTCCTGTCTGTTCTATTCCTTGCAGAGATAAGGGAGAGAGGATAGATAAAGAAGAGTGCCATCTTCTTTGCGCCTTGTTTTGTCTCTCCCTCTCCTTTATTCATCTCTCTTCCATTCTTTTCTTGGCTCTTCCCCTTAAAATTGTCTTCCTTTCATCGCTCCTCTCTCCTTCTCTTCCCCTTCTCTTCTCCTGTTCCCCTTTACATGACAAAAACACAAGAAAGGAAGAACAAGAGGGGAATGGAGGCCCTTTTCCTGTCTTCTCCTCTTGCAATGAATAAGGAAAAGAGCATAAGAGATAAGGAAGGGAATTGAAGAGTATATGGGCGATGGAACGGGTGTTCTTTTTGATAGTTTTCTGCATCTTCAAGGGAGAAAAAAGGACATCCCCCAAGGAGGAAAAGTAACATAAGAGATAGGGAGGAAAATTGAAGAGCTCCTCTCTTTACCTAGTCATTCCCTGTCCTCTCTTCTTATCTCTTGTTTTTCTTATTCGCTTCAAAAAGCCAAATAAAGGAAAGGCGATTTCCTGAAGAGGAAGAAGGGCGCCTATCTATCTGTGAATAGCAAGATTGGTTTTTTCTAATTAGGGAGAGACAAGGGAGATATATAAAGCTTTGCGACAAGTTTTGTCACTCCGTCTCCTTGCTTCCTGTCTGTTCTATTCCTTGCAAAGATAAGGGAGAGAGGATAGATAAAGAAGAGTGCCATCTTCTTTGCGCCTTGTTTTGTCTCTCCCTCTCCTTTATTCATCTCTCTTCTATTCTTTTCTTGGCTCTTCCCATTAAAATTGTGTTCTTTTTATCTCTCCTCGCTCCTTCTCTTTCCCTTCTCTTCTCCTGTTCCCCTGAAATGACAAAAACGCAAGAAAGGAAGAATAAGAGGGGAATGGAGGCCCTGTTCTTTTCACAATGGATGGGGCAAGTGAGCGGGGTTGGCTCCTTGCCCGTAGACCCTCCCCATGCTTCAGCAAATTCTTCCTCTCGCCCTATCGCCTCTGTTCTTTTCCTTGTTCCCAAACGGAAAAAGTGAACGGGTTCCTGAAGACGAGAGAGGGCGCCTTTTTTTTCATTATAGAGGGAAAAGGGAAAGACAAGCAAGGGAGAGATGATAGATAAAGATCAGTGCCATCCGTCTCCTTGTTTCTTGTCTTTTCTCTTCTTTTCAATACCCTTCCAGAAAATTTAAATGACCTCCTTGTTGTCTCTCCTCTCTCACTTCTCTTTCCTTTCTCTCCTTCTGTTTCCGTTTAGCTGATAAACCACAAGAAAGGAACTTGTATGATAAGGGCAGTGGGAGGGTAAGCAGAGGGTGACTCCTTGCGTGTGGACCTTGCCATAATCCATCATATCACTCTTTTCGGCCTATCTCTTCTGCTCTTTTCCTTACCCTTCTCCTTTTCATAATTCTTCCTGCTTAGTTTTTCTTATTTCGAAAAGAAAAAGGGAAGGGAGAGATAAGGGAGAGGGGATGGATTAAGAAGAGCGCCATCTTCTTTGCAACTTGTTTTGTCTCTCCCTCTCCTTTATTCATCTCTCTTCCATTCTTTTCTTGGCTCTTCCCATTAAAAGTGTGTTCCTTTCATCGCTCCTCTCTCCTTCTCTTTCTCCTGTTCCCCTTTATATGACAAAAACACAAGAAAGGAAGAACAAGAGGGGAATGGAGGCCCTTTTCCTGTCTTCTCCTGTTGCAATGACTAAAGAAAAAAGCATAGGAGATAAGGAAGGGAATTGAAGAGTAAATGGGCGATGGAACGGGTGTTCCTTTTGATAGTTTTCTGCATCTTCAAGGGAGAAAAAAAGGACATCCCCCAAGAAGGAAAAGTAACGCGCAATTGAAGAGCCCCTCTCTTTACCTAGTCATTCCCTGTCCTCTCTTCTTATCTGTTGTTTTTCTTATTCGCTTCAAAAAGCAAAATTTGGGAAAGGCGATTTCCTGAAGTGGAAGAAGGGCACTTATCTATCTGCGAAGAGCAAGATTGGTTGTTTTCTAATTAGGGAGAGACTTGCCCCGCCTGAGCCTCCCTGGCCTGCTTGTTGTGGCCACATTCCGCTACAGTTGCCCCGCCTGAGCCTCCCTGGCCTGCTTGTTGTGGCCACATTCCGGTACAGTTGCGCTTCCAGAAAAATGCCGTCCAAGTCATCTCTCCTCTCTCACTTCCCTTTCCCTTTTCTCCTTCTGTTTCCTTTCAACTGATACAGCGCAAGAAAGGAACTTGTATGATAAGGCAGTGGAAGGGTAAGCAGAGGGTGACTCCTGGCGCGTGGACCTTGCCATACTTCATCATACCCCTCCTATCGGCCTATCCTTTCCGTTCCTTTCCGTCCCCTTCTCCTTCTCATAGTTCTTCCTTTTTGTTTTCTTATTTCGAAAAGAAAGAGGGCAGGGAGAGATAAGGGGGAGAGGATAGATAAAGAAGTGCCATCTTCTCTGCGCCTTATTTTGTCTCTCCCTCTCCTTTATTCATCTCTCTTCTATTCTTTTCTTTGCTCTTCCCAGTACAAATGCAATCCTTGTTGTCTCTCCTCTCTTCTTCTCTCTCCCTTCTCTTCTCTTGTTCCCCTTGATATGACAAAAACACAAGAAAGGAAGAACAAGAGGGGAATGGAGGCCCTGTTTCTTTCTTTTCCTGTTTCAATGGATGGGGAAACTGAGCGGGGTTGGCTCCTTGTCCGTAGACCCTCCCCATGCTTCAGCAAATCCCTCCTCTCGCCCTATCGCCTCTGTTCTTTCCTTGTTCCCAAATGGAAAAAGAAAACGGGTTCCTTTGCATGTTCATTGTTCTTCCTTTTGTTTTCTATTTGACAGGGAAAAGAACAAGAGAAGAAAGATGAAAACGAGCACCATCTTCTCTTAGCCTGATTTTGCACCTCCCTCTCCTGTCTTCATTTCTCTTCCATTCTTTTCATTGCTCTTCCCATTAAAATTGCATTCCTTTTG